>CM068321.1:4718427-5065927 GCA_034766995.1 Acanthacorydalis orientalis | reverse complement strand
AGATAATGTTTAGACAAAAGTATTGTAATCAGAGGCGAATTTTAAACAATATATAAATTAGTAAATACTGGTAGTTCAATGATCATTTTTAGAAAATGTCTGAAATTAACCATTGATCATAGCAGATTTTAGACGGTGTATAACTACGTACATATATATATATATATATATATATATATATATATATATTTATATATATATATATATATATATATATATACATATTTATATTTATATATATATATATATGTGTATATATTTATATATATATATATATATATATATATATATATATAAATATATACACATATATATATATATATATATATATATGTATATATGTATATATTTATATATATATATATATATAAATATATACATATATATATATATATATATATATATATATATATATATATATATATATATATACATATATATATATATATATATATATATATATATATATATATATATATATATATATATATATATATATATATATATATATATATATATATTATATAAATATTATGTATATATATATATATATAAATATAAATATAAATATATATATATATATATATATATATATATATATATATATATTTATATATATATATATATATATATATATATATTTATTTATATATATTTATATATATATATATATATATATATATATATATATATATATTTATATATATATATATATATATATATATATATATATATATATATATATATATATATATATATATATATATATATATATCTTTATATATATATATATTTATATATATGTATATATTTATATATATATATATATATTTATATATATATATATATATATATATATATTTATATATATATATATATATATATATATATATATATATATATATATATATATATATATTTATATATATATATATATATGTATATATATATATATATATATATATATATATATATATATATATATATAGAGATATATATATATATTTATATATATATCATAGTTCAGCGGTCACTTTGATAAAGTCTAAAGATACTTAGTGATCTAAAGCGGTTTTACACAACGTCTAAAAATGCGTACATATTCGTGACTAGTTTAGACAATGTCCATAACTACCATTGAAAGTACAATTATCTCCCGAGAACTGAAATGATTTTAAACGATCCATATACATGTACAAAATTTCTGAGGTTTAGAAGTCAATTCATGGAATAAATTACCTTAGGATATTTAAAGACACTGTTTAACAAGAGGCTGTAAATCGGTGTCCATTTTAGACATTGTTCAAAAATACTCAGTGATCTAAGACGATTTATAGACAAATTCTAAAAATGACTGTATATAACTGGATATTTTAGACAATATCCAAAAACCACTTTTACTCTATGACGCTTATAATGCAATACCACAATATTTCGCTAGTCAAACCGTCATTTAAAACAATGTCTATAAATCATCACAGATCTGGATTTGCCATTGTTTGAGAATATCACGTTATTCATCAAGTACAATGGCAATTTAGATAATGTACAAAAAAAAACTAATACTCCCTAGAGATTTGGGTAAAATGACTAAAAATCTGAATTTATTGTAATAGTCTTTTAAATAATATATGAACATGTGTAAAAACTTTGGTAGTTCAGTGGACAATTTAGACAATGTCTAAATTCCTTATTGATTATAGTGTGTGAAGATCATAGTTAAATCCTAATTAATTTAAGGAAATGCCTAAAATTCCTGCACTCGAGTTAATTTAGACAATGTCCAAAAGTCGTCGGTGAACCAAAGTGATTTTTAGAAAATGTCTAAAAATTGTTGTTAAACCCAAGTAATTTTTAAACAATGTCTAAAAATCGTCGTTAAACCCGACTTTTTGGTCAATGTGCAAAAATCGTCGTTAAACTCGAGTGGTTTTTAGACATTGTTTTAAAACTCTTGCTAACACAAGTTAATTTTAGACAATGTCGAAAATCGTCGTCGAACCCGAGTTATTTTTAGGCAATGTCTAAAAATTGCCATTAAACCCAAGTGATCTTTTGATATTGTAGAGAAATTGTCGTTAAACCCGTGTAATTTTTAAAAAATGTGTGAAGATCATAGTTAAATCCTAATAATTTAAGGAAATGCCTAAAATTCCTGAACTCGAGTTAATTTTAGACAATGTCCAAAAGTCGTCGGTGAACCAAAGTGATTTTTAGAAAATGTCTAAAAATTTTAAACCCAAGTATAATTTAAACAATGTCTAAAAATCGTCGTTAAACCCGACATTTTGGTCAATGTGCAAAAATCGTCGTTAAACCCGACTTTTTGGTCAATGTGCAAAAATCGTCGTTAAACTCGAATGGTTTTTAGACATTGTGTTAAAACTCTTGTTAAACACAAGTTAATTTTAGACAATGTCTAAAATCGTTGTAAAACGAGTTATTTTTAGGCAATATCTAAAAATTGCCATTAAACCAAAGTGATTTTTAGATATTGTAGAAAAATTGTCGTTAAACCTGTGTGATATTTATAAAATGTGTGAATATCATAGTTAAATCCTAATTAATTTAAGGAAATGCCTAAAATTCCTGAACTCGAGTTATTTTTAGACAATGTCCAAAAGTCGTCGATGAACCAAAGTGATTTTTAGAAAATGTCTAAAAATTTTAAACCCAAGTATAATTTAAACAATGTCTAAAAATCGTCGTTAAACCCGACTTTTTGGTCAATGAACCAAAATCGTCGTTAAACTCGAGTGGTTTTTTGACATTGTTTTAAAACTCTTGTTAAACACAAGTTAATTTTAGACAATGTCTAAAATCGTTGTAAAACGAGTTATTTTTAGGCAATGTCTAAAAATTTCCACAAAACCAAAGTGATTTTTAGATATTGTAGAAAAATTGTCGTTAAGCCTGAGTGATTTTTAAGAAATGTGTGAAGATCATAGTTAAATCCTAATTAATTTAAGGAAATGCCTAAAATTCCTGAACTCGAGTTATTTTTAGACAATGTCCAAAACTCGTCGGTGAACTAAAGTGATTTTTAGAAAATGTCTAAAAATTGTTGTAAAACCCAAGTAATTTCTAAACAATGACTAAAAATCGTCGTTAACCCGACTTTTTGGTCAATGTGCAAAAATCGTCGTTAAACTCGAGTGGTTGTTAGACACTGTTTTAAAACTCTTGTTAAACACAAGTTAATTTTAGACAATGTCTAAAATCGTCGTAAAAAGAGTTATTTTTAGGCAATGTCTAAAAATTGCCATTAAACCAAAGTGATTTTTAGATATTGTAGAAAAATTGTCGTTAAACCTGTGTGATTTTTAAAAAATGTGTGAATATCATAGTTAAATCCTAATTAATTTAAGGAAATGCCTAAAATTCCTGAACTCGAGTTATTTTTAGACAATGTCCAAAAGTCGTCGGTGAACCAAAGTGATTTTTAGAAAATGTCTAAAAATTTTAAACCCAAGTATAATTTAAACAATGTCTAAAAATCGTCGTTAAACCCGACTTTTTGGTCAATGAACCAAAATCGTCGTTAAACTCGAGTGGTTTTTAGACATTGTTTTAAAACTCTTGTTAAACACAAGTTAATTTTAGACAATGTCTAAAATCGTCGTAAAACCCGAGTTATTTTTAGGCAATGTCTAAAAATTGCCATTAAACCCAAGTGATTTTTTGATATTGTAGAGAAATTGTCGTTAAACCTGTGTGATTTTTAAAAAATGTGTGAAGATCATAGTTAAATCATAATTAATTTAAGGAAATGCCTAAAATTCCTGAACTCGAGTTAATTTTAGACAATGTCCAAAAGTCGTCGGTGAACCAAAGTGATTTTTAAAAATGTCTAAAAATTTTAAACCCAAGTATAATTTAAACAATGTCTAAAAATCGTCGTTAAACCCGACTTTTTGGTCAATGTGCAAAAATCGTCGTTAAACTCGAGTGGTTTTTAGACATTGTTTTAAAACTCTTGTTAAACACAAGTTAATTTTAGACAATGTCTAAAATCGTAGTAAAACCCGAGTTATTTTTAGGCAATGTCTAAAAATTTCCATTAAACCAAAGTGATTTTTAGATATTGTAGAAAAATTGTCGTTAAACCTGAGTGATTTTTAAAAAATGTGTGAAGATCATAGTTAAATCCTAATTAATTTAAGGAAATGCCTAAAATTCCTGAACTCGAGTTATTTTTAGACAATGTCCAAAAGTCGTCGGTGAACCAAAGTGATTTTTAGAAAATGTCTAAAAATTTTAAACCCAAGTAATATTTAAACAATGTCTAAAAATCGTCGTTAAACCCGACTTTTTGGTCAATGTGCAAAAATCGTCGTTAGACTCGAGTGGTTTTTAGACATTGTATTAAAACTCTTGTTAAACCCAAGGTATTTTTATACAATGTCTTAAATCGTCGTAAAACCCGAGTTATTTTTAGGCAATGTCTAAAAATTGCCATTAAACCCAAGTGATTTTTAAATATTGTAGAAAAATTGTCGTTAAACCTGAGTGATTTTTAAAAAATGTGTGAAGATCATAGTTAAATCCTAATTAATTTAAGGAAATGCCTAAAATTACTAAACTCGAGTTATTTTTAGACAATCTCCAAAAGTCGTCGGTGAACCAAAGTGATTTTTAGAAAATGTCTAAAAATTGTTGTTAAACCCAAGTATAATTTAAACAATGTCTAAAAATCGTCGTTAAACCCGACTTTTTGGTCAATGTGCAAAAATCGTAGTTAAACTCGAGTGGTTTTTAGACATTGTTTTAAAACTCTTGTTAAACACAAGTTAATTTTAGACAATGTCGAAAATCGTCGTTAAACCCGAGTTATTTTTAGGCAATGTCTAAAAATTGCCATTAAACCCAAGTGATTTCTTGATATTGTAGAGAAATTGTCGTTAAACCCGTGTAATTTTTAAAAAATGTGTGAAGATCATAGTTAAATCCTAATTAATTTAAGGAAATGCCTAAAATTCCTGAACTCGAGTTTATTTTAGACAATGTCCAAAAGTCGTCGGTGAACCAAAGTGATTTTTAGAAAATGTCTAAAAATTGTTGTAAAACCCAAGTAATTTCTAAACAATGTCTAAAAATCGTCGTTAACCCGACTTTTTGGTCAATGTGCAAAAATCGTCGTTAAACCCGACTTTTGGGTCAATGTGCAAAAATCGTCGTTAAACTCGAGTGGTTTTTAGACATTGTTTTAAAACTCTTTTTAAACACAAGTTAATTTTAGACAATGTCTAAAATCGTCGTAAAAAGAGTTATTTTTAGGCAATGTCTAAAAATTGCCATTAAACCAAAGTGATTTTTAGATATTGTAGAAAAATTGTCGTTAAACCTGTGTGATTTTTAAAAAATGTGTGAAGATCATAGTTAAATCCTAATTAATTTAAGGAAATGCCTAAAATTCCTGAACTCGAGTTATTTTTAGACAACGTCCAAAAGTCGTCGGTGAACCAAAGTGATTTTTAGAAAATGTCTAAAAATTGTTGTTAAACCCAAGTAAAATTTTTAAACAATGTCTTAAAATCGTCGTTAAACCCGACTTTTTGTTCAATGTGCAAAAATCGTCGTTAAACTCGAGTGGTTTTTAGACATTGTTTTAAAACTCTTGTTAAACACAAGTTAATTTTAGACAATGTCCAAAAATCGTTGCAAAAGCCGAGTGGTTTTAAGACAATTTCTGAAAATCCATCGTTAAACCAGATTTATTTTTAAGCAATGTCCAAAATTGTCATTAAACTGAAGTAATTTTTAAATAATGACTATTACTCGTTAAAATTAAGTGATTTTTAGATGTTCTCTAAAAATCGTAATTAAACCCGAGTTATTTTAGACAATGACCAAAAATAGTCTATTAACCCGAGTGATTTTTAGTCATAATTTTTAGACAATGTCCAAAAAACGTCAGTAAACCCCATGTAATTTTTAGGCAATGACTAAAAATCGTCTCTAAACCTGGGTGTATTAGACATTGTCTAAAAATTTTCGTTAAACCTAAGTAAATTTAGGGAAATGTCTGGAAATCATCGTTAAAGCTAAGTAATTTTTAGACAAACTCGAGTGATTTTAAGACATTGTTTTAAAATTCTGGTTGAACACACGTTAATTTTCGACAATGTCCAAAAATCGTCATTAAATCTGAGTGGTTTTAAGACTATGTCTAAAAATCGTCATTAAACTCGAGTGAAATTTAGACAACGTCTAAAAATCGTCTAAAACCTGAGTAATTTATTAGTGATTGTCTAAAAATCAAGTGATAGCTAAAACCAAGTGATTTTTAGACTTTGTTTTCAAATCGTCGTTAAACCCAAGTAATTTTTAAACCACGTCTAAAAATCGTCGTTACCCGTCTTATTTTTAGACAATGTCCATAAATCTTAGTAAAACCGAGGATATTTTTGATAACGTTTAAAAATCTTCGTTAAATCGAAGTAGTTTTTAGACCATGTTTAAAAATCGGATTAAACCTAAATTGTTTTAAGATATTGTCTAAAAACCATCGTTATATCCGAATGATGTTTCCGCAATGTCTAAAAATCGTCAACAAACCCGGGTGATTTTTAAACATTGTTTATAAATTGTCGTTAAGCCCGAATTACTTTTAGACAATGTCCACAATTCATCGTAAACCCAAATAATTTCTTCACAATGTCTAAAAATCGTCGTTAATCCCATGTCTGAAAATCATCTGAAACCTGAGTGATTTTAAGATATTGTCATAAATCAGCGATAAACCCTTGTTATTTTCAAATAATATCTAAATGATTGTTGTTAAACCCAAGTGATATTTAGACATTATTTTCAAATAGTCGTTAAACACTAGTTAATTTTAGACAATGTCTAAAAATCAGCGTTAAACCATAATCATTTTCGGATAATATTCGAAAATCGTCCTTAAACCAGAGTGATATTTAATCATTGTCTAAAAATCGTCGTTAAATCCGTGTTATTTTTAAACAATTTCTACAAATCGTCTAAAAATTATTTAGGTTTAATCACAATTTTTGGATATTTTTTTTAAATCACTCGGGTTTAACACTATTTTTAGAAATTGTTTAAAAAAAACTTTGATTTACCGACAATTTTTAGACAATGTCTAAAAATCACTTGGGTTTAACGACAGTTTTTAGATGCAATGTGAAAATAACTCGGGTTTTAAAGACTATTTTTATACAATATCTTAAAATCAATCGGATTAAAACGATTTTTGTACATTGTCTAAAAATTCATTCTGTTTAACGACGATTTTTGGACTTTGTCAAAAATTACTTGGGTTTAACGTCAAATTGTGGACATTGTCTAAAAGTAATTCGTGTTTAACGACGATTTTTAAACAATGTCTAAAAATCACTCGGGTTTAAATACGATCTTTATAACTTGGATTTGCAGACGATTTTTAGACTTTGTTTAAGATTCACTCGTGTATACAATGGCGATTTTTAAAAATCACCTAGATTGAGATTGAGACGCTACTTTTTAGGCATTGTTTAAAAATTACTTTAGTTTATCGAGAATTTTAGACATTTTCTAAAATTTACTTGGGTTTGGGAACACTTTATACATTGCCTAAAATTCAATTTGGTATAACGATGATTTTTAGACTGTCTTAAAACTACTCTAAAAATCGTTGGGGTATAATGACGACTTTTGTTTTATGACGACGATGTTTTAAAATGACTCGAGTTTAATACTATTTTTAGACATTTTACAGAAATTATTTGGGTTAACCTACGAATTTTAGACATTTTCTTAAAATCACTTGGATTTTTAACTACGATTTAAAACATTGTCTCAAAATCACACGGGTTTATCGACGATTTTCGGACATTGTCTTAAAAATCACTCTGGTTTAACATCGATTTTAAGACATTGTCGAAAAATCACTCCTGTATACCGACAATTCTTAGACAATATCTTAAAATCAGTTTTAAGACGATTTTTAGACATTGTCTGAATATTACTTTGGTTGAACGACAATTTTTGACATTGTCTAAAAGTAACTCGGGTTTAACGACGATTTTTAAACAATGTCTAATACACCCAGGTTTAGAGACGATTTTTAGTCATTATCTAAAAATTACATGAGGTTTACCGAAGTTTTTTAGAAGTTGTCTAAAAATTAGTTAGGTTTAACGATAATTTTCGGTTATTGTCTAAAAATAACTTGCTTTTAGCGACACTTGTTTACATTGTTTAAAAATCACTCGGGCATGACGACGATTTTTTGATATTATCTAAAAATTATTTGGGTTTAATAACAGTTTGAGACATTGTCTTAAAATAATTTGAGTTTAAGACGATTTAAACATTGTCTTAAAAACTCAGTTTTAATGACGATTTTTAGATAATGTCAAAAATAACCCGGGTTTAGAGAATAGTCTCTGTCTAAAAATAGTTTTAGATATTGCCTAAATATTACTTGGGTTTACCAACTATTTTCAGACATTGTCGAAAAATTACTTTTGTTTAACGACGATTTTTAGACAATGTCTAAAAATTTCCAGGGTTTGAAGACGATTTTTAGGTATTGTCCAGAAATCATTTGGGTTTACCGACGATTTTTATACATTAACTCAAAATTACTTGGGTTTACCGACGATTTTTGGACATTGTCTGAAAGTCACTCAAGTATAACGACGATTTTTAGACATTGTCTTAAAATCATTTGGGCTTTTGATGATTTTTCGACGTTATCTATAAATTATTTGGGCTTAACTACACTTTTTGGACATTGTCTAATAATTACTTGAGTTTAACGACAATCTTTGCACATTGTCTAAAAATCACTCGAGTTTAAGATGATTTTTAGACATTGTCTTGTAGTCGTTCGAGTTTAAGATGATTCTTAGACATTATCTAAAAATCGTCGTTATATCTTAGTGATGTTTAGACTATATCCAAAAATGGTCGTTAAACCCAAATAATTTTTAGACATTGTTATTGAGTTACTTTCAGAAAATGTCTAAACATCGTCGTTAAACATGAATGATTCTTAGACAATATCTAAAAATCACTCTGGTTTAACGACGATTTTTATACGATGTCTAAAAAGTAATTAATTACCCGTGTTTGACAGTAGATGGTACCACTAATATCAAGCTGCAATATCTATTAACAGCGATATATCTTACAAAATACCAAATCCCCCATATTCTCCAGATTTGGCACCGTGTGACTTCTCCATGTTCTCATACTTGAAGAAATGGCTATGAAGTAAAAGATTTGCCTCAAATTCGGAACTTATCGCTGCTGTAAATGCCTATTTTGACAAACCATATTATCTAGATGGGATAAAAAAAGTTTGAAAATGCATTGGACTAAGTGTATAGTCCTTTTTAGGACTATACACTGGATTACCTTGAAAAATAAAAAAGTGTGCTCAAAAAAATGGTGTTTTCTTGTCAAGTACGGGTACTTATCACGGTACTCTCGTATTATATATATATATATATATATATATATATATATATATATATATATATATATATATATTTGTTTCGTTTTTGATCCGGCACCATATTACCATTTCGCTCACGACACGAAATCCCCGATAAACATGTATTGTTTTATTCATTGCGGGGCATGTAAGCAGTTTGCATAATGCCGCACGGTGTACTTAAAGCAAATACGACTACTGCTACACTAACATCGTCACAGTTGTACAACATCGGTGGTGGTGGTGCATGTCACTACGGATAAAAAAATTCAACGACATATGTTCTCTTATGTACGGACACATTTGTGCGTTGACCGGTCCCCATATGGGAAGACGTGTTGACACAGGGATTTACCTTAGTATTCTCCTGTCAAACTTTTGTTATATGGTCGATGGATGTGAAAGATTTTGCATGTAACTGTCGTGTTGCATGTTAAAACGACATGGTAACACGTGGTCGGCTTACTTAAGATGTTTTTATTTGTACATGTATGAATATAATAAATAATATTGGACATATTTATGAACGATTGTTTAATAACACATTGTGGATATTAAAGTGCTTTTAAGATATAATACGAACGACTATCATAAAAGAATATAGAAGAAATCCAATAATAAAATAAATTTGTTGAGAGCATTATTGGCACTAGACCAGAGCATATTACAGCGAAAATACATATAAAGTGGTATAAAAAAAATTCCAACAAATATTATGTTTCGCTTTGTAAGCAGATAGTTTTTAGTCGCTTCAACTGATATTTTTCTGTGATTCCGTATGAAATATTGAAATTGGATTTTCTCTCAATTAGTAATAATTCTTTTAAATGACATATATATATATATATATATAAACTGCTTATTATTAATTTTATTATCATATTCTTAAAATCATAACATTAAAAAAATATATAAATATTCTTTAATAATATAACTAACAGGATGCGCTCGTCAAGTCGCTGGAGGGGGCTTCGCCCTTCATTCATATATGCTCGTTCCCCCCTAAAAAGTTAAAGAAATTAACAAATAATTCGCATAAAAAGTAAACCATAAACTTTTTATTGGAATTTTTTATAAAAATTAACAAAAAAAAAAATACAATGATAAAATATGTAACAATTTTTTTACTTACTAAGTTAACGGATCGTGTGATTATGAGTCACCAAATAGAACCTGATAATGTGAATGATATCAACCAATCAGATCAGAGATCTCGTGATAGATATCAACCAATCAAAGAACGAATAAAATGAACGTATAGCGGCGGGACCATTTTTTAGTTACATATATATACATATATATATATATATATATATATGTATACATATATATATATATATATATATATATATATATATATATATATATATATATATATATATATATATATATATATATATATATATATATATATATGCATATATATATATATATATATATATATATATATATATATATATGTATACATATATATATATATATATATATATGTATATATATGTAACTAAAAAATGGTCCCGCCGCTATACGTTCATTTTACTCGTTCTTTGATTGGTTGATAACTGTCACGAGATCTCTGATCTGATTGGTTGATATCATTCACATTATCAGGTTCTATTTGGTGACTCATATATATATATATATATATATATATATATATATATATATATATATATATGTATATATATATATATGTGTGTGTGTATATGCGTATTATTTGTTTGGGTGTATATTTATATATTTTTCTGAATTTATTTTATTTCAGGTAATTTTATTTATTTACTTTATTGGAAAAATTATTGCGAGCTTTTTTAATTTGAAAAAATACCAAAAATTACGTATGCAATTTGTTGATTATGTTGAATAAATAACCAAAATTATTTTAGAATGAAATTTTGATTTTATTTCAACATTACAAATGTAAATTGCAAGAAATACGAAACTTTTGAGAAGAAAATGATTATTTTGCAATTATATATATATATATATATATATATATATATATATATATATATATATATATATGTATATAATCAAAATTATTCACAAAAAAATCCATGACGTCGACTTATTTATTTGGGTTGAAGCTTCTAAGATGCCTAAATATGTTAATTGTTTCATTCGATTACATGTACATGCTTATAATTCACAAGTGACCGAGCTAGCGAACCCAGAGATTGACAAGCGAAGCAAGTAGGAGAGGGGAGTCCGCTAGTATATATAAATATATACAATTAAAATTATCCACAAAAAATTCTATGACATCGACTTATTCATTCGGGACAATGTTTCTTTTGTAACAGAATGTGTTTATCTCATATATAAAACAATTACGTTGCAATCTATCTAGGATAATGTTCATATAGACAATAATGAGTTTTAAAAATATCTTTATTGTTTCATTCGGTTATATGTACATGCTTATAATTAGCAAGTAGGTGAGTGCATCGAGCAGGGAAATCCCCCCTGAGTATATATAATATTTATATATATATACCCATCAATTTGTACGGGATATATATATATATATATATATATCGTGTATATATATATATATATATATATAAATAAAAGTTTCATCCATACAAATTGATGGTTATTCAAAAACTTACGAAACGCGACTAGGAGAACCGAAAGTATGTTGTAAGCATATCCTTCAAAATGTCCTTGCAAACGCTGTTCTGCTCACAAGTGAAGAAGCTTACTTTCATTTGTCTGGCTACGTTAACAGACAGACTATTCGTTACTGGACGGAAAATAATTCTCATTAGTTTGATGTTTTCATGAAACTAATGAGAATTATTTTCCGTCCAGTAACGAATGTGGATGTGTAGAGGCCTTTGCCTCTACACATCCAACGTGTCATTGTTTGGTGCACTGTTGCATATTTTGGTGTTTATAGCTATTATGTTTTTGAGGTGTAAGACCAAACGGTTACGATAACTTCCTATCGATATCAGTATGGAGATGCTGCAGAAATTTTTGGAACCGAAACTCACCGAATTTGAAAATCTGGATGTGTGATTTCAACAGGATGGAATAACTACTGACACGGCGATTCGATCAATAAAAGTTTTGAGTAAACTATTTCCAGAGCACTTGATCTCGTTAGGTGGTGACGTTGACTGACCTGCACATTCACCCGATTTCACCACTTGTAACGTTTTTCTTTGGAGCCATCTAAAATCTGAGATCTATAAACACCTACCAACAACCATTAATGAGCTGAAGGCTACCAAGAAATTGCATTAATAACGCGGGAAATGATCTGCCGAATGATACGAAACTTCAAATATCAACTACAAATATTTATTCCGAATGAAGACGTCCATTCAGACGATATCATATTCAAAACCAATAGAAAATAAACTGAATTCTGTGTACTTTTAAGGACTCCATACACTATCAGTTTGACCGTCTGTTCTGACTCATCAGTTAAATCTCAAGAGTTTTAACTGATCATATTGTGTATGTGATCATACACACATCATCAGATCTAACTGATACGATTCTAGTGTGACAGGAGCGACTGTTGTATTTACTGAACAAATTTTTATCTGCTCGTTCTCGACGCGAGCGTCATAATATTCATGTAAATACTTCTTTATAGTTATTTTTCTATGGTAAATGATGTCGCAAACAGTATCGAATTACTAAAATTAATTTATCATTATTTTAAATTCTGTCATTTATGACGTAATATTAACTTTTAAAAAATTGTACTCCCTCCAATTTGAAATACATTTACCACGCCACTGAAAATATATATTTTTCTTTTAATTATGCATTAGTTAAGAAATGTATTTAATAAAAAAGTGGATTATTTTTTAGCGAAGTTTTAATTTGTACATTTAAGTGGTTAAAGTTGAATTTAATTTTTAATTGAATTTAAGTTTAATTTAATTTTTAGCTAACTAAACAAAAAGTAAACTAAACATAGCATAAAAACTAAGCTTGTTAAAAGAAGAGATAAACAAAAAAAACAATATAACTGAAACTGTAACACTCAAATTTTACTTCCGTTCAGTTAGTCGGACAGATAAATCGATGGACTTTCTTTCAGTTCTTCAGTCGGGCTCATCAGTTCAAAACGGAACGATACAATTACCACACACCCTCAGTTTATCATACCGATCATAATTGATCAGTCAGAACGGACGGCCAAACTGATAGTGTATGGAGCCCTTTAGATTATGTAATAAAATTTTAAAAAGCATTTACCATGCCATTTTTGTTAGTTTTTTTTGCCACTCCCTATATATACAACCATTCAATAATATGAAGTCGATTTGTTAAATAATTTTCTGTAAACAGCTGTTATAATATTGTTATTTCAGTGTATATGTTAAAATAGATAAAATTGAATATCATGTAGTGATAAAATTTTATTGTACAAAAACGTTTAACGCCAACGGAAAATTTTAACGTGATGGGTAATGTCTGCATCTTCGTTTACTACTGCAAAAATGGGCTGCAGAATTTAAACGTAGTCGTACAAGCTTGGAATATATCTCCTATAGTGGACGCTCATAAAGTATAACGACACCATAAATAATCAACAAAATATAGAATATTGTTTTAGATAATTGTTATTTAAAGATTTTTGAAATTTCTAAGGTATATGCACCTCAGATAATAGGTATGGAGAGGTTTATCAAATCGAGTGTCACGTTTTCTGACAATTGAGTAAAGGTTAGCTGTGTTTTTTGGGATGATAAGAAGATATTACTACTTATTTTCTAAAAGGTAAAAAAATCACGATATAATACGATGCTATATATTTTGGAATATCTAAACTAAATTTTTTTAAAAAAACGAGATTATCGAGGAGAAAAAAAATCATTTTTCATAATATACATGTCTATACAAATGACCTTTTTATGAAAAAAATCGCGAATTGAAGTAGTATTTGCCGTTTTATTTACCGCATTAACCTCATTTATCTCCATTTGATTTCTATCTATTCCCGAACCTCAAACAATTTCTTAGTAACAAGCGATTTTCTTAAAATAACGAGTTGAAAGTGACATTTAACGACTATTTTAAAGACCTTGGGGAATCGAACCTTAGGGATGAGGTACTAGCACTGGAATATTGATCAAAATGTTTAGAACCTCAGGGAGATTATATTGAAAAATGAAAGTTAATACAGCCATTCATTATTAGATTTTGAATGTGTGAAATTGTCCTCGTATACTGAAATTATTAACCCACATACGATCCCCGGGTGAATTTTCACCCAATTTCATTCTTAATATATTATAACTAGCTAAAGATACAAGTTACAACTTTGTGCCCCTTACTATTTATTTAAAACAATAATCACAGCTAATAAAGGTCAATATTAAATATATAAAATTGTTTATATTTCAATACACGGGAAACTTGCGTTAGCGGTCTTCGAGGAAAATTTCACCCGTTATATAATATTGTATGTTTATATATAAATAGAGTGTTTATAAAACACACGAACATTGATAAGTCGTCGGCCATGACACACGGAAGAAGATAACAAAGAACTGTTTGCAGAGAGTAGTGATATCTCTGAGAATGAAGAAAATATCATGCCCATTCCAAAAGTATCCGTAGAGACAACTTATAGATCTAAAGATAAGGAAGTTATATGGAAAAATGTACTGACCAATCAAGAAGGAAAGACATGAGCTGAAAATTTAATAAAGGATAAAGTTGGAATTACACGTTACGCTACCTCTTGAATCGGAAGTATCAAAGATGCTTTTAAATTATGCTTTACCGATTCTATACAAAAAATCGTTATTGACAATACAAATATAGAAGGTCAGTGAGTGTTTGGTGAAAATTGGAAAGACGTGCATATCATATTACAATTCAAGCATATATTGGAATACTTATTTTAGCTAGAGTCTATAAGTTTCATGGAGAATCTACTGATAACTTATAGGATGACAGTAAGGGTTGACCGGTATTTCGAGCCACTATGGCCAAGATGTATTTTGAATTACTCACTAGAGTTATTCGTTTTGATAATAAAAGAGATCGACAGGAACGCAGTCCTCATGACAAATTGACCGCTATCCGTGACTTATGGAATAAGTGGGAAATAACCTTCCACACTTGTATACTCCATATGAAATATTACGGTAGATGAACAACTGGTCGCTTCTAGAGGCCAATGTCCATTTAATAAGCAGTAAATGCCTGAGAAGTCTACAAAGCATGGATTAAAAATTTGGGGTCTATGTAATAGCTGATCAAATTTTGCCTGGAACATGCAAGTGTACGGAAGAAGGACGAAACGAGATACCAGAATGAAATCAAGGACAGAGAATAATATTTGATTTAGTAAAAGACCTGAAAGGCCGAAATATCACATGCGATAATTTTTTTAGTATCTGCGATTTTACTATAGAATTATTGAGGAAGAAAATCACGTTGTTAGTACAAAAAGATTCAATGAAACATTTTTATCAGTTTCCACAAAAGAAGACATTCGCCGGCGACCAATATATTCGAGCAATTGTGATTTCACGGTTAAGATAAACTTTGGTGGAATATGCCCCCAAAAAATATGAATGTTAGAATAATGAGTATTCTTCATTAGTACAATACAATTTTTGACGATGAAAAAGAAACTACGAGAAATAATTTATTTTTATAGCCAGACAAAAGCAGGTGTTGATACACTGGATCAGCTGATCGATACTTATACAGTAAAGAGGAACACCAACCGCTGGAATTTATGTTTATTATTCAATATAATTGTTATATTGGGATCAACGATTATGGTCTGTGCTGAGAAGCAAAATCAACTTTGAATGAAAGTAAACTATTTCGAAGACGTTTGTTTCTGGAACAACCTGGATCTCACTTAATGCATGAAGAAATACTGTGACGACCGAAGAAATCACGCTGTATTCTATCACTTCACCTTATAAACAGCTTTTATTAATATACCAATGTACATGAAAACTTTTTACAGGTATCCACTTCTATAGGAAAATCTAGTGTAAGAAAGAGAAAAATTTACTCAAGAACTCTATGTCAAATATGTCAGAAAATACCGTAAATCATATTCGTTATGTGAAAATTCTAAAAAATATATATGTGTTGAGCATAAAAATGCCGTATATTTTTCTATAATCATAAAGAGTGTATAAATGTAATAGCATTAAATTACTAATGAAAATCTGAACTATTTCAATAATTTATCTTTGAAAAAACATATGGGTGATATATCATCCATGAGGACTTTATACATTATTTTCTTTGAGGATCGTATGAGTGTTAAAAAATTTCACTTCAAAATTTCTAATATTTTATTTAATTAAGGGGAAACATTAGTATGACTGGTATATAAGTAAATTATTAATATGAATTAATATACAGTAAACAGTCTGTTCAGAATTCAATACATTTTTTTTAATGCTAAATGTTTATACATCGTTTTAGACTGTAAATAATTGTCTTTATAAACGTGTTACGAATGAAAATATTCTTACAGTACCATTATAAGGGTAGTACATTAGCACGTTCAATGTACGAAATGTTCAATGTACAGTTGTTGTAGGTAAGTGATGTGATTTAGCGTTGCGTTCACCTCTATATAAAAAGGTTATAGCTTCAGTAATCCCTAGCCAGTCGTACGGAATTTTTCTATATAATAATTGACAAATGGTTCAGTTCATACGATTTCGATTCCATCTTATACACACTACAAGAATACAACATGGTTATTATATGAAATTCGATGAGATTGTATGTTCGTTTTTCTGCGCTAGTCGACTGGAAATAATTTCGGTATTTTGTACTAAATCTTCTTTTAACAACTAAAAAAAAAGATACATTAACTTTTTTATTCTTATTAAGAAAAAGAGAAAACGTGGGAGGTGAACTAAAAATATTATCTTTCATAAACATTCAACAATAATTTTCTATTTTCAGGTAGTAACTGATTTTATTATCTTTATATTAAGTTGGCAGAAACATATTGCCGTTTATTCACTCATTTGTCAAGATTTTTTAATTTTACTAACTGTTTTAAGCGATCCAAAACTGTTGTATGACTAACGCTTAACTTTTGTGAAAGGTCTCAAATTGTTGTGTGTGGTTCTGATTCAACTAATGCCTTAAGTTGGTTGTTATGAACTGAAGAAGGATGCCCGTGACCTTCTTCATCTTCAAGGATATCGTCCCCAGTACAACATTTTTGGAACCACCATTGCACTGTACGTTCCTTAACAGTACCCACATCAAAAGCATTGTTAGTTTATGAGCAGTTTATGTTGCTTCACCACCCGTTTTGAACACATACAAAAATTTGATGTTATTTGCTTCTTTTCTATCTTTAATTCAGCAGCCTAATTTGAAGCAAAATTAATAATAAAATCAAAGTCGATGTTACAAAATACAAACCGAAAAATTCATTTTAAAACGATATTAACACATTATTGTCCAGAGACATACAATATATTTTTTGTTGACTGCTCCTGAAATATCGGAGACATATAAATAGGGTTTTATGGACTGTGCATTAAATGCTAGCGACATATAAATAAATGTTACAATATAAGGTGACAAATGTTCAAGCTAAAGATGATTGATTCTTATTGACTAGACTAATACTGCGTGCTTTGATTATATTCAAAACAAAAGATAACCGTAAATTTCAATCTTCATCCCCACAAAATTTAAATATTTCTTTTAATCGCTTTGAAATAGGTAAAGTGATCAAAATGGGTAAATCCATATATTTATTATTACTTTGGCTTATTACTGGCGAAATCCAGATACAGTTGGAATCCTTACTTAATTACCGTATTAATAAGGATTTCAAATATTTAAAAAATACTTTCAATTATAAATTATTATCTTTTTTTGTGGGGTATGGTCTTAAAATTTTTCCCTGCAGTGTATGTTAGACTAAAAATGGTATATACTCTTTTTTGTGCAATTGAATTCGTATTTTTTATGTATCCAGTGTCACTAGCTTCATTGAGACGAGTATTTTAACACCTCATTTGTCAAAATTGGTCGAACAAAATTGGTTTTGAAGTTACAACGGCACATTTTTCATCCCTAACTAATGGCGTTTTATAGCCGCTATCTTGATTTTTTTGAATAATTATACATCTGTTTTTAATCAAAAGGTTAAGAAAAATCGTTTGACATCTTGGTTATTAGAAATGGTTCAACCGTTTGGTCTCAAGTGGGAAGAAATAAATATTGTTACATACATACATACACATGAAATATTAACATACACACGAAAAACATTACCCTTGTCCTTTGGCTTCGCAATAGTCAGATAAAAAGTTTCATTTCAAATTTCATACAAAAGTATTTGATATTTAAAAGTTATAACTATTTTAGTAAAGCAATGCAACATAGTTGAAAACTTTAATATATCCCGGCTACACGTATCAATTTTCTCGAAAACATTACGGACCGTAATGTGTTAACATGAACACGATGAAATGACAATTTCATTGAAAACAATTAAGGTTAGTATTCAAAAAAAAACCTCAATTATTTAACCTAATATATCTTTAAGTTTTTCTTCGTGTTCACTGCTATTTTGTGAGGATATGTTTATCATTCAATTATGATATATGACTTCAACGCCAACCTTTTAAAAACCAAAAAGGCAGATATTTATTTTTACTTCTAATAATTGTACCAGTTCACTAAAAAGAGTAAACTTTTAGCACACAATATAAAAATTGAATTTAAATTTTGTTTTGTCACTTTCGGCACAATTTTACACTTTTTTAATTTATTAAATCAACTAACATTATTTCTGTAAAATGGGAATAATATTTTAATTACCTAAAATTGAATAAAATCGTACTTTCACAAATGAATTCTTTTTTCATTCCATAAATCATAAACATTTGTTTTGATTAATATTATAGTTGATCATCAAATTATTATCGGTCGTTTTTGATCATTGTATATGTGTATTTAGATGTCGATGTTATCATCATCAAAGATCCAAACTACAGAAATAATTTTTCAGACTTTTCTGTACCTTGGCGCTCTGAAGATAATGCCATTGCAATTTAATATGCTTTAACAAAAATCAAAAAGGATCAGTAATGATTTATTTAATATTTTTTTATAAACATTTTTTGTAGTTTGTGAGATGAAAAAAGAATTTATTTATCAAAGTGATTTACTCACAGGTTCAGAAATGAATAGTAAAATATACGATAAATTCTTTCACTTCTTACTATTATTATAAAATAGCAAATAACAAAAAGGAATACAAGTTACTCAGTTTTATTTAAGTCATTTATCATAAATCAATCAAATGTTACAATCGAACTTAAAAATATTTGACTGATTGAAAAGGAATACTGATATATACATATATATATATATATATATATATATATATATATATATATATATATATATATATATATATATGTATGTATATATATGTATATATATATATATATATATATATATATATATATGTGTGTGTGTGACAGTTAACTGTATGCACATGCAAAGCATAATACTGTCTCGACATACGACACCATACAAAAGGGTTACAAAATTGAAGAGCTAATGTCATTGTATTGACAGGTTAATCTGATATGCAACGTAATGTAATAGATAGATAGTGCGCGAGTGCATGTGCGCACATATAGAGAGGCACTAGTCAATAACGTTATACGCCACCACCACCATCGACATCCACCCACCACGTAAACTACTGCCAACCACCACCATCCCACCAACACCGCAAAGTAGTATCGGCTACTCTGTTCCAGACATTAGGCTATTTCACTCTTTTATTAAAATGGATTTTTTGAATGCGTTTATTCAATCAGTTCGAAACGTATCGGACCGTCCATAACGTACTATCCGTTTTTATTTTATTTTTTAAAACCAATATCGTCGAATCGGCAATCATATCAATACAAGCATTCCGTTTCTTTGTATTCAATTGTGTGACATATACGTGCTTTTACTTTGCATTTAATCGTTTTTTTATTAACTAGTAGCAATGAAATTTACTCACTAAAAATTGATTATCATATATATATATATATACAAACATATTAATCGTTTTATAGTTAGATAATTTCGATTTAAACACAAATTTATTCAAATTCTTAAATTCCTTATCAAAAAAATGTGGTTTGGTGAACTAAAAATTATAAAAAATGTCATATATTTGTATAATGTTTACTTTAATTCAATAAAATTAATTATAATACATATTAATATTGACTCATATCATAAGTAATGCGGATGTTTAAAATACGTTTTGAAACAGAGAAAAAATGTGATTTTTTAAGTTTAATATAAAATATATTCTCTGTCATCATTTAAAAACTTTTCTCATTTTAATCTAAAATTTTCAATACCCTGACGATAAAACTTTTTGGGTTTTGGATTAAAAAAGAGTCAAGCTCTCTTTGAACACCTCTCTCTATATTTAGCCGTTCTCAATTTATGTGATTTTTCAAAACAGATGATAATCCGATGGTGCTAGGTAAGAGGAATATGGTGGATTAGTCATAATTTACTTTAGAGGGCTTCACGTGTGGTGAAAAATAACGCCTTTTCTGTTGGCTAATGTTGGCTGTTTTTCATCAATGAATTGTCTTAGCCGTACCTATTATTTAAAATATAACTCCTCTGTGATGATCCGATTCTCTGGTAAAAGCTCGTAATGGTTAATTCTTTCCATATTTCACCAAACAGACAACATAAATTATTTTGGATGAAATCCTCCTTTATCAGTTAAAAATAGTGTTCGTTTGCGGTCAAACCATCGTTTTTGACATTTTATGTTGTTATAAACGATCCAGTTTCCATCACCAACAAAATTTCTATTTAGAAATAGATCATTTTGCAATCAGCATAGATGAAAAGTGCAAATATCAACACGTTGTTTTACATTAACGTCAGATAACCCATGCAGAACCCATAAACACAGCTTAGAAGTCTTACCAATCATTTTCAAGTTCCAATTAATAGTTGAATGCGTTGTTTTGAACTTCTTGGCTAATTATTTTACCGTTGAATTAAGGTTTTGTTTCACTAGTGTTTGCAGGATCTCATTATCAAACTCTTGAGAACGTCCTTGATATATCCTCATTTTAAATGCTACTGTTGCTGGATTGAAATCTTTGAACCCATCTTTATTATTGGATAAGACTAATAATATCTTCGCAAATTTCCGACATTTTTTTATTACCGTTATAGCGATGTTGTCCTGACGAAACTCTCAAAGCAAAATACGAAAATACTCGTACTCGATTTTTGAATTTTGTCGCATTACTTAATTGTCTGACCTCGTATACATATACATATATACATATATATATATATATATATATATATATATATATATATATATATATATATATATATATATATATTTGTACATATATAACCTTGAAGTTTAATCGAAGTTTTTTTAATTATTAAATGAATGACATGATTTTTACTTATTGAATGTAATCCTTGAACTTGAAGTAAATGTTTAATATAGAACAACTTAATTTTTTCTTTAGTATAAAATCTGTTTTATAAATAAATTCTTATTTTATCCCACGAATCACAAAAAAATACTTAGAATTACGAGGGTGGTCCCAGAAGTACCCGGCCTGACCTAGAGATGGCGGCAGTTGTTTCAAAAATATCACTGTATTAGAAAGTACACAATCTATAAAGCATATGTTTCAAGTTTGAGGACGCCACGTTGGTTAGTATTTGTTTGGAAGCCATCAATAGTGAACGTTTTCAGTGAATTTGTGAAAATGGAGAAAATTAGTCATCGTTACGTGATACATTACTTTTATTTGAAAGGCCTCAGCCCAACCAATATAAAAGCTGAACTGGATTCTACTCTGGGCGAGTCTGCTCCTTCGTTTACAACAGTGAAATATTGGGTAGTAGAGTTTAAACGAGGCCGTACGAGCTGCCAAGACGAGCATCGCAGTGGTCGACCAAATGAGCTGACGACTCCAGAAATGGTGAAGAAAATCCACAAAGCGATACTGGATGATCTTCGACTGAAAGTGCGCGAGCTAGCAGACATAGTAGGCATTTTAAAAAGTGCGGTACATCGCATATTATCTGAAAATTTAGACATGAGAAAGCTGTGTGCAAGATGGGTGCCGCGTTTGCTCACACTCGAGCAAAAACAGTGTCGTGAAGATGTTTCAATTGAGTGTTTAGCGAAGTTTCACAGCAACAAAGCAGAATTTTTGCGCCGTTTCATAACCATGGATGAAACATGGGTCCATCACTTCACACCCGAGACAAAAGAACAATCAAAACAATGGACTGAAAAGGTAGAACCGGCTCCAAAGAAGGCGAAGACTGTTTCATCTGCAGGCAAGGTCATGGCGTCGGTTTGTTGGGATGCGCGTGGGATAATTTTCATTGACTATCTTGAAAAAGGAAAAAGTATCAACGGCGAGTATTATGCGAACTTATTGCAACGTTTGAGCGAAGAAATCAAGCAAAAACGGCCGCATTTGGCTAAGAAGGAAGTGTTGTTTCATCAAGACAATGCACCAGCTCACAAATCCGTTATTACAATGGCCAAAATTAATGAATTAAAGTTTGAATTGCTACCTCATGCACTCTATTCGCCAGATTTAGCCCCCTCCGATTACTTTCTGTTCCCAAACTTGAAAAAATGGCTCAGTGGTCAAAGATTTCCCAAAGATGAAGAAGTGATGTCGGCAGTTAATGGGTATTTTGAGGAGCAAGACAGTTCTTATTATAAAAAGGGTACCGAACTTATTGAATATCGCTGGGAAAAGTGTATAGAGCTGAAAGGAGATTATGTTGAAACATAAATATATTTTCTTCCAAAATTTTTGTGTTTTATTTGTTGGGTCGGGTACTTCTGGGACCACCCTCGTATAGTTGCAATGATGGTCAAACAAATTCCTTAATTATTTTTTACTCAAGTATGGAAAGGTTCAAAAAATATTTTCCAGTATTTTAGCGCTCTGAAGATGATAGTATCTCCATCGAAATGCTTATAAAGAAAATAAAAACTGATTAATAATAATTTATTGAACATTTCAGATCAGCAAATTTTTTGTTGGTGAGCTGAAAAAAGAATTTATTTGTTAAAGTGAATTTATCCACGGTGTCAGAGTTGTAATGCGTATTAAATCAATATTAAACTGTATGGAAATGAAAACAAAACTTAACATCTTAAACACACACACACTCATATATATATATATATATATATATATATATATATATATATATATATATATATATATAATTTAAAGACATAATTCATAGCCAGCAGGTGCACTGTACAAGTTCAGTCATTATGATTGTTAATTGAAATACATCAACCTGACTAATTTATAGGATTATCTGGCATCTTTTTTTATTTTCTAGATATGTGAATTACTTTAATTTTCAACTATAGCATAGTATATGAATATTTTAGACTATTCCATTAATTATCTTATTATATTATCTGTATATGAGTTGTTTATAATATATTTACCTTCATTTCAAAAAGTAGTTGATTAAAAATAAGAAATATTTTTTGGTTTATTTATATTGAAAATTAAGACATATTTTCCTGCCATGTCATTTTTTTAAAACAATTCTTGAAATAGAGAACTCAGTATTCAAATATGTGAATTAATTTTTAATTTTGTGCTTCGGCACCTTATTATAAGGGTAATTAAAAAATTTCGTGCCCTCGCATATAAATATTGGTCTCCTGCTTACATTTTTTGCTACATTATTTTGTCAATCCTGTTTAATGAATATTTATGAAATATCAAGTTGATCTGTTAAATAGTTTGTTATTTAAATAAAGTAATTTTAATCTATTTTTTTACAGTGGATAGAATGGAACGTCAGTCAGTGCAAAAGCTTTTTGTTAAAAGAGGTTTAACACTAATAAGAATGTTTAATGTGATTAAAAATGTATTGGGTGATAGTATACGTTTATTTGTATATAGAAAAAATGGATTGAAGAATTTCAACAAGGCCGTTAAAGTTTCGAAACTAATCACTGTAGTGGCACCTAAAAAGTGCAGACACCAGAAATCATCAATAAAATGCACTATACTGTTTTAGACCAGTGGTGTCGAACACCCGGTCTACGAGGTTTATAGAGTGCGGCCCGCGGGCCAAATTTTGAAGTTGATTTTATTAAAATAATTAAAGTATTAAAATAATAATAAAAAGTTACATCTAAATGGAAACGATTGAAATTAAGTGCAACACGATGCTAAAAGAAAAGTATAATGAAGTTGGTATTCTAGATTTTTATTTTTACTTATTAGACCATTTTATTGAAATGCGTATGTTTGCAGCAAGGATCTTGGTAATGTTTGACTTTCAATCTAAAGGTCTAGTATACATAATTCTGTCATTACTATTTATAGTTTTTATTATTATATATATATATATATATATATATATATATATATATGTGTGTGTGTGTGTGTGTATGTGTGTGTTTCGGTTAATGTGTGTCATGCAATAATTTGTATATAATCATTTGATGTATTCGTAAATATGAGAAACTCCATTGCATAACAAGCCTTATTTAAATTTATCGATAAATATTAGGTTGTTTTATATGAAACTACTGTTTTAGTAACTCAAAATAAAAATTATTTATTTTTTTAAAAACCAAGGGGCTCTTCCTCTACTCATTGTACTCGCCGAAACCTGTGGATCTTCGCTCTCCAATCACTCTTCCCTAACAAATAACAGAAATTAACAAATGATACGCACTAATAATCTGCATAAAATGTAAGTCGTAACATTTTTATTGCAAACGGTTATAAAACTTAACAAGATAAAATGTTAAAATGTGTTACAATTTTTTTACTGTAAAGCTTCAGTAAATACAATATTTTGAATAAATTTCTTATCATCTTTACTCTGAAATCGTATACTCTGTTTTGTTGTACACCTTGAGAGAGAGCTACATACATGTGACTAATGTCATTCAGAACAGAAACCTTGAGATATCCATCAACCAATCATTGATGATTAGAAATCGGTTTGATTAACGTGCTGCTTGTAGAGTGTAGCGGGAGGAGCGGTAACCTTAGACATTTTGATTGGAAGTCAAATATTCTATCTATACTATATAAATATCTACCTCATTAATAAATGGGAATGTATAAAAATAATCAAACTACATCTACGAAATGTCAATATCAACTGCTTCAAAACAAAAATGATGATAATCAGAGAAGTGACAACTAATTTGTTGTAAAAGACAGATAAAAAGAAAATTTATCTTATTAATTACATGAAGTCGATGAAATAATATAGCTATAAAAAAAGTTGATCCATAAACTGAATCAGCAATAGAAAATGATGCTTCAGTGTATTCGTATACTTGCAGTATTGTAAAGTTAATACCTAATAAAACAGTAAAAAATAATCCTTGAACTCTTTGAGTACAATTATTTTCTATAATACTATGATGAGCTCAAGTGACATTTATACCCGATTTTAATAAAATAATTGTATTTAGAAGAGGAATTTGGAAAGGATAAAAAAGAATATTTCCTGTTGGAGGTCAGGTAGCTCCTTATTCAATAGAAGGTTTTAAAATTCTATGAAAAAAGATCAAAAAATCTCATAAAAAAAATTCAGAAATAATAAATATCATTATTCCTCATCATTGACTAATAGTAACAAAGTATGATAACCATTAAAAGTTCCTTCTCGAGGAGTTTCTCGTCATCATTGATTTATTGTTAAAATAATAATTAATTATATAGAATTACTGCATCATACACATAAACCAAAACAGATACTCTCTCTTACACACACACACATACACACATATATATATATATATAATCACAAAAGTATCCGGGCATCTCTTATACTCAATATGTTTTATAAAATAAATTAAGTTTACGGTAGAGAATAAATTGTTTAAAAATATGTTTGATATTATTTAATACTGCATTTTAAATATAATATTTATAAATAATAATATATATATATAAAATATGTTGAAAAATATATTTTTAATTCAACATGGGATATTTATACACACAAAAGTATCTGCCCATGCACAATATTTAAAACTCATAGACATCGAAATCGGTAAATCCCCGAATATTTTTCACTTGTAACACTAATGTAAAATCTCAACATTGTCTTAAAATTCCTCGGTAGTGTCGTTTTTGCTTCTTTGCACCCTTGCAGTATTTTAATATTCGAATAATGTCAAAAAAACTTGAAAAAAAATTATCAGAGAGAAAACTCAGTATTTCTCTAAATGAAAAATGATATTTATAATACAAAATTGCACAAGACACTGGTATTCACTTAATACACTTCATGATATTATTAAAAAATTCAAAACTATTAGTATATTATTGAATAAAGAACGATCATGAAGATCCAAAATATTAAGTGAACGGAATAAAAAACAAATTTTAAGGACTTTAGGAATTAATCCAAGTGCAAGTGCTACAGAAATATATTTAGATATGCAGACAAGTACAGGAAAAATTTGAGTTTTTAAACAGTTCGTAGAATCATCAGATAAAAATGCTATCATGGACGAGTTTCATGAAAGAAGTTATGGATAAGTGAACAGAATAGAGAAAAAAGGCTGTAATTCGTCAAAAAATATAGGAATCAATCACAAGGCTTTTGGGATGCTGTTATTGTTCGTGATAAGAGTAAATTTGAAATATTTAGTTCATCGAAAAGAAAAACGGTATGAAGAAAACCTGGAACTGAATTCAGTACAGAAAAGCCGTAACCAACCGTAAAACGTGGAGGGTGTTCCATAATGATGTGGGGTTGCATGTCGGCAGCTGGGGTTGAAAGCCTTCATTTATTGAAGGCGAAATGGATCAGCTAGCCTATATCGATATTTTGAAGTATAACTTAAAGACCAGTGCAGAGAAGTTATGATTGGAAAACAAATTTATATTTCAACAGGACAACGATCCTAATCACTGTGTCAGAAAAGTGATAAAATGGATATTATACATTGCACCGAAACAACTCGGAACACCTCGTCAATCATCGGCTATGAATCCCATAGAACATTTATGGGCAGTTTCAAGAAAATCTTTAGCCAATCATTCCACAACCAATAAAAAAGCATTGAAAACCTTTCTTCAGCAAGAATGGGACCAAATCAGCTCAGCTATAACGAAAAAACTTATACATTCTATGCCTAGTTGATTAAGAGTAGTTCTGAAATGTAAAGAATATCCCTACCAAGTACTAGTTTCCATCCTTCTAACTCTTCTTCAAACAATATTGTGAGTGGCCAGATACTTTTGTGTATAATATGGCGTGTTGAATTGATAATACACTTTGTTTCAACATTTTGTATATATAATATTATTAGTAAATTATTATTGTTATTATTATATTTTAAAGTACAGTAATAAACGATATTAAACATATTTTTAAACATTTTCTCTTCTATACCGTAAACTTCATTTATTACATAAAACATACTGAGTATAAGTGGTGGTATATATATATATATATATATATATATACACACACATAAGTGTATAAACAATGAATATAATATGTTAATAATTTGCTATTATGTAAATTTGTAAATTGTACAAGCAATGACGATGAAGCTCAACAACGTTCATCAATCATATGAAGAGCGAATCGCATTATCGAGTCACGGACTTTACCAATTTGAAAACTGTTCACATATTCCACACCTTACAGTGTCTTTCTGATGTATCTATCGGTGGACCCATCGGGCCAGAGGATGCCGTTCTGTGATGTACATACGCGTGAGCTGATGGCAGATTGGCGTCCGTTTGAGACTACGCCGCGTTATGTCTTGAATATGTAGTGGACGACGGCGACGTCCTCCCTCCACTAGATCAACCCGGTGTACGTCGTGCTGCCAATGCTGACTAGGATCAACTCTCGCCACAGACAAACGCACGCGCTGAGGTACATTCCAGATTTTTAACATTGGTCGGATTCATTAATACTCGTCATGATTATTTTTAGTCGAAGACGATTAAAACAGTTTCCCATCTATTTTACAGTTAAATATTAGTTGACTTATTTTTAGAGACGATATTAGAAAAAATAGAAGTTTTTAAAATATACTTCTTTATTTTTTATTGTATAAAATACATTCTAAATACAAAATTACAACTCAGTAATTTACAGCGGGATTTGCAATACAACTAAGCAAGTACAATCTAATTAAAATTGGAAATGAAAAGAATTTATTAAAAACTACTCGTATTACTCTTGAATATTTTTTGCAAATGCCAAGGAACTCTGCCCCTACTCGTTACGCTAGATGACCCCCGGGGGGTAATCACCTACTCGCGATGCTCTCCGACCCACGGGGAGGGGCTGATCCCGCTCGATTCGCTCGCACCTCTGACTCGCTTCGCATATATTCGCTCAATATTGTAATATATATATATATATATATATACATATATATATATATATATATATACATATATATATATATATATATATATATATATATAACACACTACTCTCTTATAAAGCGGTACTCTCATAACGCGGTTTTCATATAAAGCGGAGCAAAAATTGCGACAGCACTCTTATAATGCGATACTCTTTTAACGCGGTTTCTATATAATACAACTTAATTCGCTTAAATAGTCTCCCTATAGTATGAATTTTTCTATTACACTTTTACGGTTAAAATTAATGGAGATTTTCCCTTTTTTTCATGTACGTACATCACCACTTTTCAATTTCAGTTGTTAGGGAATTCCCATGTAAACGTACAAACGATGCAGCAGTGCAGTTTTTTTTTATCAAAACTAATGCTTAGTGCTATGATTGCACAGGTTCGACGATATTATTGACTGTCACGTGCTCACGTGAGTTTCTTCATCCAATAGCGCTGCCGAAATGCCGTTGTAGTTGCCACTGCCTGTACAATCTGTTTTCAGCGTAATTTAGTAGATGATTTGCTTTAAATAAATTCAGACGTATTAAGATTAATGTTTAATAAAGTGCCTTTTGCTTGCTTAATTTGTGTTATCGTAATTGAACAAACAGCAGAACGAATTAACCTGATTTATATGTATTTACTTCTGAGTTTCACTTCACGCGGTTTTGATATAACGCGGTTAGAATTAATCATGTTATCGGAGGGTTGAATGTATTTATTTATTTATATATATATACACTATATTTACATATATATATATATATATATATATATATATATATATATATATGTAAATAATATAAGAAACAATAACTTCACCCTCACAACCATTTATAATACTGCATTCTTTGATCAGGGGGGTCTTCATTCCTAGTATGTAACAATCTTGTGATGCAAAGTTTACATTTATCTCTCTTAATAATAGGTTGTATAAGCATATAACCTATTCTTAAGAGAGTAAAATTAAAAGTTTGCCTCCTAAGATTGTTACATACTATGAATGAAGACTGATCTGCTAAATCTTGTCCCACGTACACCTTGTTTGACGGACTTTTGTGCTGATCATGTAAATTATACCAACAGCACTACCGAGGATTTATTTCTGTCCAAAACATGTAGGATTTTTGCTTATGCTTATCATACATAATACCATCGATTTAAAATTTATCACGAATGCATGAAATTGTTAAGCGTGTTGGAGGTTTTGTTACAAACTCACGCCGTCATTGTCATTATACTTTGCCCACATTCTCAAATTTAAAATACCACTTCAAAACAGTCTTGCGTTGCTCAAACGACAACCGTATGTTTATCATTTTGTTTGACTGGCCTGATGGTCGCGTGGTAGCTCTAGCATTCGTGTGATTAACAACATGTTTTGAGAGAACATCACACTGTCGCGGTTATTTGTTTGATTTATCAATGAAGAAAGTCCATAGATAACCTCTATTAAAGTGTGTATACATTGTTTGGGTCTCTTTCTCTTTCTCTCTCCCTCTCTCTCTATATACATATTATATATATATATATGTATATACATATATATATATATATATATATACATACATATGTATATATATGTATATATATATATGTCAGCCATTTTGCATACGTATATAATTGCGCATTTTAAAAATTTTTAATATGTGTAACTTCATTGACAATCCGTCTACACGATGAATTTCTCAATACTATCCAACGAAAAGAAAAACGAGCGTGCTGAACACGAAGGGCAGAGAGTTCTAACGAGCTCACTAGGGTACCTCTGCCTCCCCCACCCCCTTCCTGTTCGCTTAGCATCGAAATGGACACACAACTTTGGTGGACAGACACACTGTCGCCATGGACGGATGCAAAGTGCACAAAGACGACGGCGCCGTGGTGAATTCGGAGGTGAATGGTTACGTTGCTGCTTCGTCCGTTTCTTCCACATCCGTCGTCGTCGTCGTCGAAGTCGATGCAACCCCAACCACTGGTCGTGTGCTACGTGTTTTGAAAATTTAATGCGCCGCGATTTCTTTATTCTTCGTTACACACACTCGTCTATTTTTTTCCTCTCTTTTTTATCTATAAAAAACGGTGTTAACTCTGATACAATCGTGTGACCGTCACGGTTTGTTTGCTTCAGATTGTAATGATGCAATGATTTTTTATCAATTTGTGTTGTCAATGTTTTTGAAAAAAATAATGCCTTGTGGGTAATTAATTCATTTTCAGAGCATATATAAATTAGTTATTTTAGTATGTTATATACGTTTAATATATTTTTTTGTATTATTTTGTACAAAGATATATTTAAAAGTTAATAATTTATCACTAAGAAATAATTACATCTAAATTTTTAATTTAATTTTCACTTTAAATATAAATCTGTTTAGTAAATATTTTTTTAAAATTTTATTTATTTTTTAAATTGCTAGGGGATGTGCTATTCACTCGTTACGCTCGCTGATCTCCGGGACCCCGTCTTTTACTCGTATCGCATATATTCGCTCAATTTCGTAGTATATATTTATATATATATATATATATATATATATATATATATATATATATATATATATATATATGTTAGTATGTCTATATAATCATTCTCGCAGATATATTGCATCGTTGAATGAAAATGAGTGTCTTCCTTTCACAGATATATTGAAACATAGTTATTTTATAAAGTCGTACATCAATATTATAATTCTTCCCGGTTTTTTGAAAATTTTTTCCGGAACCAAAGCACGAGACATTAATAAAAACCACACAAACATTACACACAATCCACACACCACGAATGCGGATCAATACCGTGAGGTAGGGTACCGCACCAAATCATGAACATAAGGCCAAACCCGGCCCTGTATAAAATTGAAAATCAATAAAATTCATTTTTATTTTTTTTTTATTTTTTATTATAATTCTTCGTAAAAATTTCGTGTGATCGTTAATAATAATTTAATGCAAAATCTCTATATCGAATTTGTTAGTAAAATTTTTCAGAACTTTTTTTAAATAAATAGATATATTTTTGAAAAAGAACTAAATTCATTTTTTGCTCTTGAAAAACAAAGTAACGAATACTCGATTTCATAAAACACTATAAGAAAATATAATAATGTTATACATTAAAATATAGTTTCTGTCAATATGATTCAGTTTACTGCCACAAATTTATTAATCACTTATCACTTCGCTCAAAATTTTATCTAATCAAGAATGTTTAATAATTCATTATCAGTCATACTTGATTGTTGCAATTCGTATTTCGATGTGAGGTGTTATTGTTCATATTTTGTTATAAAGATGAAAGAATATTTTTGAATATTGTTTGCTACTAAATGCTTTAAAATTTATATTAAATGGATTCAAGTAAAAAAAAATAATTCCGAAAAATAAATATCATTTTGTTATATTAAAGTAAAAGTTGGGAAAGTAAAACCTTATATAATTTACATTCCTTTAGAGCAATAGTGACGAACTCATATATGAACATGGGCCACCAAATTCAGCTTAATAAAATCTGTGGGGTGCAGACAAAAAAGTTACTAAAAAAAATTTAGCAAGCCAAAGAAGGTCTTTTATTTGTATTTGAAAATAACTCATTTAAAATTTACATTTATTTTTTCTTCAATAAATTTATAAAAATTTTAAAAAAGAACATTAATTTTAGGTATTATCATCAAATGTTACAACAAAATTTTAAATTATAGAAATAAAAAAAAATAATATTTTTACTATGAACTTATCATTTTTTGGCAGAAACTATTTTATCAATATCGGGTGTAATTTTTGTGATAATTATATTTCAACTATAGATGTTAAATGTTCATTTGTCAATCTTAACTTATCTGTCTAGTCTTATTCATCTTTAAAAAGAAAACTCATTGTTCACGCAGGTATGTACTACCCAACACTACCAAGATTCTTGTTGCACATGTGCATTTCAATAAAATGTTCTAGCAAGTACAAATAAAAATTTGGAAAACCAAATTCATTGTATTTTTCTTTTAACACCGTGTTGCACTGAATTTCAATCAATTTCATTTGGATGTTACTTTTTGCTTCTTCGGTCTTAAAATAAAACGGAGCACAAATAGTAAAAGATCATTTTCACATACCGTGAATCCTTCAAATCGATTTTCAAATTCTAATAATAATTCTTAAATATTTGAAGCATATTTGCTAAAATCACAACAGTAACATGATTCTTGATAATTTTTGCAAGTAGGAAAATGAACTAAATTGGAATTGATCATAAAAAAGTGTCCCTTACAAAATACTTCTATAATCTGCAGTGTTTTAAAAATGTATTTTGTATTTTTTTAAATTATATTTTTTTATTTTTATAAAACTTCAAGCTTTTGGTCACAGACAGCATTTAAGATTCTTGCGGACCGCGTGTTCAAATCCACTGCTTTAGTGTAATTTTTTTCTTTACTTTGATTTATATTATTCAACTGTAAAAGTTTTTTTTACTATCTTTAACTTTTATTTATTATTGTCTCTAACAATTCTTATAAGGTTTTCATTATAGAACAGTCTTTACTTTCTTAAAAATATTTAAATCATTATTTAAGAAGATATTTTATTACTGTTTTGCTTTATATATTACTGTTTTCTTGTGTTATTAAAAATCTTTATCTAGAAGTTTGTTTCCGTTCTAGTATTATAACATTGTTAAAAGGGATAAATACCCCCATCATCGATCATGGAATTTTTATTTTAAAATTAATGAAATCACGACAGTATCAGAAATATATTTTATATTTATAAAATATTGTACAAAAACATTTTTCAGTTTTTTTATACTACTTTAAAGACTTCTGTTATTAATTAATACTTTTTTGCTTCTCTTCAATTTTTCGTGATTTTTATTGTATTAGGTGTAAAAAAATAATTCAGTGGCTTTAAATTGAAACAATTATTACTCTGTTTTAATTAAAATATTTTCTCTTCGTTTTAGGATTTTAAAGTTCCAATCTAAACATTTAAAAACAGTATATATTTTAGCCAAGCAGCTGGCATAAGCTCGCAAAACAGAAGTGAACACGATGGCGTCTAAAAATTATACAACGCATACTATTTTATTTTGATATTAGACAATGCATACTTTTCTCATTTCAGTTTATAAAAATGCTGCCGAATTCGGGGGAATGATTTGTTCAGCTTTTGGGATAGATGTGACGCATACAAAATGCAACAAATGCTAAAAAAATGGAAGAGGTCCAAAAATGTATTACGAATTCATCGAGCTACCATATTTTTTCGACAAATGATTCGTCAGTTACCTGATAAATAGAGAAAAGTGATATAAAATAATGAGGGATATTTTTATGATTGAAATATATTCCATTTTCTGTAAACATTTATTTTCTTTTTTTTAACGGATATTTGATGTGACCTAACTTGATGTTTTGTGTACCCTAGATGTTTACATAAGTTCGAGGGGCTTAGGAGCTCCTAAGTATTTGTACTAGTATTTGTCTTGTTATGTTATTTGTCATCTTATTTCAGCAGCAGTATATCTACTATGGCTTGTCTGTTATCTGGGAAAACTCATTTTCTATTTGAAAGGACCAAGATAATACATTTAGTATCTGACACGTCATGGGACAAAAACTTATTTAGTCATTCTTAATAATTTACTTATTTAAAAATTCTGGTAACATTTTTTAATTTTAATGAAAAAAATTATTTACCTAATTATATGATTTTATATGTGATTCCGTTAATTCCGTTAATGAGTTACTGGTCTTTTCTTAAATAAACTAAGTTCTGTTCTTCATTGCTAATTTCTACACGAATACCATCCTCAAATAAAAATTGAAGATGTTAAATTTTCAATAACTATCTGAAATTGATACTTATGGCGAAACTAATAGTGAATAACAGACACTGAGCTAATCCAAAAAGATGGAGGCCAACAGAAAAACATTTAATTTTATTCCAAATATAAATCTTATAATATTTTTGTTTTATATAATTTTTTAATAAATGTATTTTGATTTCATCATATATCTTTTTAACAATCTGTCTTAAATTTTGATTACTATTTTTTATCGTTTGTGGAAAGAAAAATATTTTTTTTTGTGAAATTGTTTCTCTATATTGAATTATACCATTTAGGATATTTTTTTTATTTTCTTCATTAAACATACTTTAGTTCTTTTTATTCTCGTATCTGATTTCATTTTCTTCATTGATTTTTTTCTATTTTCTAATCTTTAAATTGTTTTACATTTTATTTTCTGCTAGTTTTATGTAGCAATAAATATTTTAGCCTTTAATATAGTTAAAAATACACGTTTACATATATTTTACATACATATATACACAGATATATATATATATATATATATATATATATATATATATAATATATATATATAATACATATATATATATATATATATATATATATATATATATATATGTAATATATTTGTCAGAATTAATTATAATCATTAAAACATGATGACACGTATTCGGATTCAGAGAATTCTAACATTAATATATTCAGTCATATTATAAAACAGACTAGACAAAAAAATATTATAAAAAGAGCATCGGATGAAAATAGAACTGTTAAGAAAACTTTCGATTAAATGAATATGTTATTGAAGTTGCGAACTCATTTGCAGTCAAGTCGGTACGTGCAGCAATCAGATATGAGATGAAAATATCCACAATTTCTCTTTTATGAAAATTGGTGGTCGCGTTGAACTCTTTTATTCGGACTCAGTCATTTCACATGACAATCCAACGAAAATGACGTAATAGTTACTGTACGTGCGGTTTATTTCGTTGACCGTAGAATGTAATATCTTATAATTAATAACAAATTAGTCGGGAAAGTTTCAAATTATATTAAATATTATATATATATATATATATATATATATATATATTATGTATATGATCATAATAAAGTTACACTTATTAAATTATAGGAAAATAATTCTCAATTTGGTATATTTGTTTTAGTATATTTCTATTATTTAGAAAAAGAATGTTTAATTATCAACAAAACACTAAAGCATAATATTTAATGTATTTAACCTCATTTTTATGTAATCTTCTTCGAGAATAGCAAATAATAATTTTGTGCAGCTTCCAATCACCGTGAAATTGATTCAATTAGATACTTTATTAAAATTGATGGTATTTCTAGTCAAACTTTAACAAAGATATCTACATTTTTTTAAGTAAGTAGTAAGTGTCCGGTGGAGTTCTCTGTCTCTTACATCTTATAAATTTTCAATGGTATTTAAAACAAACAATTTATAATATACAAAATATAACCTAATTAGATACAAAATCCTTTTTCTGTAACATGTACAGAATTTTTCAATAAAGACATATTTTTTAATTTGAAATAAAACAGAATTTTCTCTGAAATTTCAATTTTTTTATAGCAAATAATAATGGGGGTATTTCATTTATAAATGAAAAATAATATCATGTGAGTAACCGCCGTATACTTTCTTACAACTAACCATTCTTTTGTTAAAAATTTTAATAACATCTGAGGCTCTATCTCACCATTTACTCTTCGGAGTTCATCTTTTAGGTCGGAAATTGTTTTAGAATTATTAGCGCACAACTGTCCTTTAACGTGATCCTAGAGAAATTAGCCAAACGGTTTAAATCGGAGGATCTCCGTGATCAATTAAATTTTATATTTCTGGGAAAAACGCGACCAGGAAATTTCATTCTCAATAAATCAATTGTTTCACTAGCAATGTGGATTACTGCACCGTCCTGCTGGAACCACATGTCTGCCAGATCAATATAATTCAATTCTTCCCACAAACAGTTAGAATATTTCTGTAATTTCTCCATTCACAGTAATCGCTTTACCAGCCTGATTCTCGAAAAAGTAAGGACCAATGATACCATCGGACCAAAATACGCATCAAACAGTCACTCTTTCTGTATGCAGTAGCTTCTCAACAATCATTCTCGGACTTTCTTCACCTTAGATTCGGCAGGTTTGTTTATTAACGTAGCTAGAGAATTCGAAATGATCCTCATCGCTAAAGACACCTTTCTCAGAAAATCCGTGCTGTTGTTCCAGTATCGAATTAACAAATTGTGACGCAGTGAATGGTCTACTGGCTTAAATTCTTGTGTTAATTGAATCATATAAACATTTATAAATAAATCCTAATGCAAATAATATAAGTAATGTGGTCATCTGGAAAAACCCAATTACTGTGAACTTCGTGGAATTGACATTTCTGGCTCCTCCGATACACTTTCACGAACCAAATCAATATTCAACGCATTGTGTTGTTATATACGAAGCCATAACTACAAATGGCAATGTCAAAACTTAAAAATTGTCGAAAAAATACACCAGTGAGTTTGAAATCTGTGAAATACAACCTCTTAAAAAATTGCGTCCGCATTAGAAAACCTTTTACATTCATCTACCTTAACCAAATGATTTTATGGCAGGTAGTGTTATCATGTTGACATAAAAGTCAGTCCTTCGGGCAAATCTTCAACTATCAAAAGTGATTCATCTAAGATTCTGATATATATGGTTGTGTTTTTTACATCAGTTTAAATTTTAACTAATGTACTAAATTTTTTTTAATATAAAACAGATCGACAACATTAATCCAATCGTTGTTTTTGGTGTTGATTGAAAACAAGATGGAATGAGGTATTCTTTCAAACTGAAACAACACTTTAAACGTTCATATATTAGTAAGAATAAATTTTCATTTGACAAGATGACAATTCTACTTAGATTTGTCTACATCTAGACAAGTTTGACTCTTTTATACATTAATATAGTATAAAAATATTCAAGTGTTGATACAGGTGTAATCAAGTGTACGTTTACATTAAAGGCTTTATATACTAATATCTTTCAAATATCAACATATGTTGTATCAACTAATTACTTTTCACTATTATTTATTTTCTTTCTTTAAGCTTAATATTCAATAACCTCTTTATGTTAGGCGTTCCTTCAATTTCTTCCCTCCTGTTCACGTTTTATTTTTTTAAAAAACGTATACAAGTGTTTTTATACATCAAATCTATACTGATTCTTACTCTCCTTCACTTATTATGTCTACTATTTATACATATATGAAAGCAAGCTGAAAAGTTAACGCCATTTAAAGAGTAAAAAACTCTTGTTCTACTTTAGGATTTAATAAATGGATTTTATGATTGATTTATCTACATATTCTTTCCTAACTTCTATGTACTCAGGCTTAAGTTTATGAACTTTCTCGATTTTATTCTGAAAGAAAATTTTTGATCTCTTGCATAACCAGTATTGACACCGTACTCCTCACACGGCTAATAAAACTAATCATTGTATTCAGTATTTAAGTTTTGAGATCCAGGATCACCTACTAAATAAAACATTTTCGTCTTTGTATAAAAGAAAGAGTTGAGCTCTCTTCTCGCATTAATCTCTGTATTAAGTCATTTTCCATTGATGTGATTTTGGAGACTTTGGAACAGATGACATTCTAATGGTGCTAAGTCAGAAGAATATTGTGAGTGAGTCAAATACTGTAAAATTGTACATGTGTATGTGTAGTTGCAGCTGCAGCGTCATGGTAACGAGACGTTGCTTAGTTACAAAAACAAATGTATCTTTTGTTAATAATAAATAAACAGTATGAGTTTTAGTTTGTCACTTGGTATTTTTTTTTTGAGTTCTGGAATACATTTTACGGAATGCATTTTATGGAATACATTTTACACAATCAGAATATTTTACCTGTTCCTTTTAATAAAACAATTACCCATTCAAATTGCTTTAGTTTTTCAATGGTTTTGTGTGCCGTGTGACGTCGGGCATTATGGTGGTGAACAATGATGCCTTTTCTAGTAGCTAACCGTTTTGTATCAATGGACAGTTTTAGATGTACCAGTTGATCAAAATATACAACTCCTTTGTAATGGATCGATTCTCTGATAATAGTTTGTAATGGAAAATTCCTTTCATATCTCACCAAACAAGCAACATAAACTTTTAAGGATGAAACCCTCCTTTCGCAGTTGAAGATAGTTTTTTGTTACGGTCAACCTATTGTTTTTGACTTTTAATATTATTATAAACAATCCATTGACCATCACCATCAAAAAGTTTATTCAGGAAAAGATTACTTTTCAATCGGCATAGATGAGAAATGTTCACACGTTGTTTCAAATTAACGTCCGATAACTCATGCGAACCCCACTGATCCAGTTTGGAAACCATACCAATAATTTTCAAATACCTATGAATAGTTGAATGCGTTGATTTGTTCTTCTTGTCTAATTCTTCTATCGTTGAAGTAGGATTTTGTTCCACTTGTGTTCGAAGGAACTCATTATCAAATTCTTGAGGACGTCCTAACCGTTCCTCATCTTCAAGGTTGTAGTTTTCGGACTGAAATCATTGAAGCCATCTTTGCATTTGGTTAAGACTAATAACGTCTGAGCCATAAATTTTCCATAATTTTTTCACAGCAGTTGTAAAGTTACCCTGAAAAACTCTCAAAGCAAAGTATGTCTAATATGCTCTTTTGACACTTTCATGATAACTATTTTTTCTTGTAAATTTGTGTGAACACTGTTAATCTTCCGCGATAAGACTAAGAAAATATTGCGTACAATTAGGAGCATATGAATCTGATACGTCATTTGAATAATTACAAAGTATTGCTTCGTCAATTTTGCCTATATTAAAATACCGCATTACTTATGGGATGTCCCAATATTTAGACAACCACTTATAAAATATAATAAATTATATTTAAGAAGTTTTGTACATAGACAAAATTAAAGTTATCAACATGATGAAAACTTTTCCCACATTCATATTTAATGACAAATTAATTTCTTAAACAATATCGTTTTATAAAATTCAATTGTAAATTGAAAAAGTTATATTCTAATCTGTTTGTAATTTTTGTGTGTTAAAACGTTACCCTTCAATTCATATATCTCTGTTAAAACTCGTCTAAATTTATTGTAAGCCAGTAGTTTGAGATTCGGTATTGTAAACACTATAGAAAATTTATTTCTGACTGTAGCTGCAAACGAGTCGCATTAAATAAATATATTTTCATTGGGCTATAAATTAATAAAAAAACTACACGTACGATTCCGCTTAGAAACAGATTTATCTCTAACAAGTATATATATATATATATATATATATATATATATATTGGTACACCCTTTTGTACAACAGTAGATATCGTATGTAGAACACAGCATGTGTGTACTCGTATATACATGTAAATACGCTCACATGGTTCCGTTAATGTAGTCATATATTCTGATGAAACGACACAACCCTTTCACCAACTCTAACCCTAACGTCAACTCAACGACCGACTGCTTGTATATTACTTTTGTTGCAGCAATCTGTAGACGAGGAGATTGCTTACGTACAAATATATACACATGTGGTCTGAGGAACGCGAGTGTGAGATAGGGTAAAGATTTCAGATTGATGTGGATGCTGCTTTGTCCTCGTACTTACATCTCGATGTGTCAGCGCTACCACCATCACCACTACCGACATGGAACCAATGCAACAGCGTTACAAAAAGAGTACAACAGTTCTTTGATATGCTCACGCACGTACCTATGTATATATGATTTCTGACACGGACGTTTGCTACTCACTCACATATATCAAAAATAAAATTGCTGGATTGAAAATAGTGGTTGAAATGAATGTTTGTAATCTTGAAATTAATATTTATTTTTTTATGTTACTTGTGTATGATATGTGTTTTAAAATTATAATTCAACTTTCTAATTTTACTCGTGGAGAAATACCATCAAAAACAATATATATATATATATATATATATATATATATATATATATATATATATATAATCACAGGAGTGCTATTGAAAAGAGTGAAAAAAAGATTAAAATATGAGACTTATGTCAGATTAACTATAAGTTACAGTTTGAAATAAAGACACTCTGAGGTGTAATGTAAATATATAATTATTGATAAAAGATATTTTTAATATGTAAACAGTAGCGGATGAAGTGAGGGTCACTTGGGGCCCCGTGAGTGAAAAGGCGTTCCGTGGAAGATCTAAAAAATAAAAAGCAAACTTAAAATATCATACAAAATATGTCATAAGATATTTTTGGCGAATTTTTATAATATTGTTGTCCATTTCATAAATTTCAGTTTTCATGTTCAGACATTGAATAAATACTCGTAGAATTCCAAGCAAGAACAAATTTTCGATACATTGTACAGCACGAAATATCAGTGGCGGGTCAAGTGGATATTAAATCTGGCGGCCGCTAGGGGCCCCGAGCTCGAGCTCGGGGAAATAAATTAATAATTACATAAATAAACGAAGCTTATACTTCGACGTCTTAGCTGATAATCATAAATTTGAGTGAAAAATACAGAGTGATATTGATATTATGAATTGTTCCTAGTCATATCAATATCATAATTTATAATGAATTAGAACAACTCGTCCTGTTTATATGCGAAGTTAAAAACAAATTTCATACTGCTACAAAAAAATATCAGGCAGGAAATGAAATGTCTTCACAATATTTACAAATGTTGAAATTATTTTAAAAATTTTTTGACTATTTCTATTTTAAAATCATCCTAAGAAATGTCGTTCTCAACGTTAAAAAGAGCGAATAACTACCGTCGAAATATAATATCAGTGGAAAAGCTAAATAGTATAGCGCTTTTGTATATAGAACAAGAAATATTACATAATTTTGATACTTTTAGAAACAATTGATGAGTTTTCTGGATAAAAATTTAGAAAAACTTTTCTTAATTTCCTCACTCTAAATGAAATGAACGGTTTCAGTTATAATTTTAAAGTGTTCCCTAAAAAATAATAGAAATTAACAAATTATACACACAAATAATTTGCGTAAACTGTAATTCTTAAAATTTTTATTGGAAAAGTTTATTAAAAGGTATATAAAAAAATGTTAAAATGTTGTAACAATGTTTTTGTTCTAAGCGTTCAGTGGCTACAAAATTTTGGATGAATGTCTCATCAGTCTTACACTAAAATTTTATACCCTCTTTCGTTGTACAACATAAAACAACACTGATCATGTACCTATACCAACCAATCAAAAAAGAGGCCGCGTGACTGATATCAACTTATGAGAGAATAAAAAAAAATATGTGTGGTAGTTCACAGAATATTTTGTCCGGTAATATTATAACTTAAATTTACTAGCGGTGCTACAATTTTTCGATGTGAAGAGCTTTTTAGATAATGATGTCGTTGGTTATATAATTGTGTTTACATGTACATACGCATATACACACACACATCGAAACGTGATCAAAATGTATCGACTTGGTGCAATAATTTTCTACAGTTTGCCGTAAATATACTTCACAAACTTAACAACTTAATGATATGTGTATTTGTTTGTTTGAATGAATAGCAGACTATTATCCTTACATATGAATAACTTGAATCCTATTTTATTAATTATTTTTGTAGTTAAAGTAACAAATACGCGAATAACAAACATAGTATAATACATTTTCATTGTATTAAAATTTTGACTCCAGTATTTATTATTAAACAATAATAAGTCGTTGTCATCGAAGCGGTTCCTATGCAATATTCTCTGTCTCTCCCTCTCTCTCTCTCTATATATATATAGAGAGAGAGAGAGAATAATTAGAAACAAATCTTTATTTAAATAATTAAAATACAACTATATTTTTTACTTTATAATTAGACATTTTATCAATTACAGAACTTGGGAATTTTACACCACCGAAATAAATTAACCTGTAATGAATTGGCAAAAACATACCGATTCTAATGGCGTTTATTTCGATTAATAAAATTAATTATTAGTTAAGAAAAATTTATATGAATTTGAACGGCTTAGATCTCAATTATTTATCTACCAACCTTAAATTTTGATAACGATATCATCGTCTTCAGAGCATTAAAGTAAAGAAAAATGTATCGATTTTTCCTATACCTTGGCACTCTAGTTTGTAAGATGTGTGGTGAAACAGGACTTCACGTTTTTCATTACAAATGTTTATTTTTCTACGATTAAAAATCAGTCCTGTTGACGTCGTCATCAAATACTTTTTATTCGTGTTCTGATTGGGTGCTGCAGACCGCGTGGTCTCTATTTAGATTGGTCGACATCAGTCACAGATATGTAGCTTCCTCATGACGTACAACGAAAGAGAATGTACGTTTTCAGTGAAAAAGTGATAAGAAATTTATAAAAAATATTGTATTCACATAGGAATTAGTGTAAAAATATGTTACATATTTTAATCTTATATTCTGTTGTTAATTTTTAAAAACTTTTCCAACAAATTATTACGACTTACATTTTTAGCAGATTTTTTGTGCGTATAATTTATTAATTTCTGTTATTTATTAGTGGAAAGTGAGCATTATCGAGCGGGGGAGGGGGAGAGAATCCCTATCGGGAGTGGGTATGCGCAGCGATCAGGGAGCGGAGCATCCTGGTATATATAAAATAATATTTTATAAAAGATGAAGAATGAAATAAAAATATTTTTTATATAAATATTCATTGATATTGAATCAAAAACATTTCATTTTGTGATTCAAAATCTCTTTAAAATCAAATCAATGGACTTAACTCTTAAAAAAAAAACATCTAAAAGCTAGCCGCATAATTCAAACCACTGAACTATGCGTTTGCATTTTGTTGTCACATATGAGTAACGAATATAAAAGAACACAGAGAGATCGTGATCATTTTACTGAATGTTACTCAAAAGGGTGTACGCACACGTACTTATACGTTTACATTTGCGACATATAGTCATTCTCACACACACGCAAATATATATATATATATATATATATATATATATATGCATATATACAGTTGTCCAACAAATCTATACAAATTTTAACAGTCTGTAATCCTCTTAATTTTCTTTTTTTAGGTAAAAATGATTTAAAATAATGGATGATCTTAGACTAAACTTGTCGTGAAGTGCAACTGGAAGTGTGAGAACGTAATTAAAATGCAAAGACAACTTATAAAGCTTTCATTTAAATTAAATTGCTCAATTAATCGCCACAATTCCAGCTACGGGGCTTCTGAGAATCCGCATGCTACGGAGGAACATCATATTAATTTACCATCAGTTACAGTGTGACGTGGATTGTCAGCAGGGGGTTTAATTGGAACAGTTTTTTTGACAGAACTGTGATCCGTTTACTAGAATTTGATGCAGGAATTTGTCAAACCTCACATTCTTGAGGTGTTTAGAGATGAGGAGGACTTTTATTTCCAACAAAATGGTGCACCTCCCCACCACTATCGTGATGTGACGGCCTATTTTGATGAAAATTTACTGAACAGATAGATTAGACATAGAGTTGTACCATTGAATACCCCCCGCGTTTCCCAGACCTATCGCCAATGGACTTTTTTTATGGAGACACATCAAAAATAATGTTTATGGCACAAAACTGACAACATTTAATGAATTAAGAGCAGTCATTTAAATAAAATGCACCCAAATACCAAACCAACCATTCGTTCTGTTTTCGATTTCATTACTCCACATTATCAGCAGTGCCTTCACCATAACGATCAAAAATTTGAGTATTTTTTTCAGTTCTTAGTGATAACTAAAAATCTCTGTCGATATTCTTTAATTTTGGGTTTTAACTTTAGTTATGCCTTAATAAATATTAAATATATAATCATTCAAAGTGTGTATATATTTCGTCACGTTATGTTGTATGTGTTTCGGAAAGGAGTAACCGTTGGCAAGGAAAAATATTCGACAGTTTTATTTGGGCCGTGCACCATCATTTCTAACTGTGAAGAAATAGTTTGCTAAATTTCGACTTGGCGATTTTAACTTCAAAGATCAACCTCGCTTTGAACGGTCTACTGAGATCGACGACGCTGTTGTGCGCGCTTTGGTTGACAATAACTCATTAATTGCAACGAAAGAAGTTGTCGAGGCACTCAACGTTGACAGATCGACTGCATTTCGGCATTTAAAGTAGATGGAGTTTACGTTGAAGTTCAATATGTGAGTGCCGCACTCGTTGTCCGAAAAAAAACAAGTTTGATCGCATCCCTTCAGTAGTTTCTTTGCTTGGACGTCCTACAGGAAGACTTTTTTGGATTGGTTGGTGACTAGTGATGAGAAATGGATCCTGTACAACAACGTCCAACGCAGATGAACGTGGAAACAAGCAAATGAAGGTGCAGAACCTGTCGTGAAAGCAGTTTTGCATATGATGAATACGATGTGTTTGGTGGGACTGCAAAGATGTTGTTAACTTTCAGTTGCTCCCAAGGGATGAAACGACTACTAAGGAGAAGTACTATCGACAAATAACCAAATTTATCGTAGTAATTAAAAAGAAACGTTCGATTTTGTCCAATTGCAAGGATTTGGTCCATCTTCCACCACGCAATATGCAAAACTACAGAAGAAAAACTGATTCCAGAAACTGAAGCAGTTAAAATGGGAAATCATATCGCATCCACCGTATTCTCCGGACATTACACCTTCGGATTATCATTTGTTTCGGTCGCTGCAGAACAGCTTAAACGGTAAAAATTTGATACGGTGGATGCCATCAAATACCCCCTCACCACTTTTTTGCTAAAAAACCTCGCAGTTTTTATGAACGAGGAATCCAGCAGCTTCCTGAGCGTTAGAAAACAATTGCAGAAAACGATGGTGAATACACGAGGGTAGTCCCAGAAGTACCCGGCTTGACCTAGAGATGGTGGTAGTTGATGAAAAATATCACTGTATTAGAAAGTAAACATTCTTAAAGCATATGTTTCAAGTTTGAGGACGCCACGTTGTTTAGTATTTGTTTGGCAGCCATCAATAGTGAACGTTTTCAGTGAATTTGTGAAAATGGAGAAAATTGGTCATCGTTATGTGATACAATACTTTTATTTGGAAGGTCTCAGCCCAACCAATATAAAAGTTGAACTGGATTCTACTCTGGGTGAGTCTGCTCCTTCGTTTACAACAGTGAAATATTGGGTAGCAGAGTTTAAACGAGGCCGTACGAGCTGCCAAGACGAGCATCGCAGTGGTCGAACAAATGATGTGACGACTCCAGAAATGGTGAAGAAAATCCACAAAACGGTACTGGATGATCGTCGACTGAAAGTGCGCGAGCTAGCAGACATAGTAGGCATTTCAAAAAGTGCGGTACATCGCATATTATCTGAAAATTTGGACATGAGAAAGCTGTGTGCAAGATGGGTGCCGCGTTGCTCACACTCGAGTAAAAACAGTGTCGGGAAGATGTTTCAATTGAGTGTTTAGCGAAGTTTCACAGCAACAAAGCAGAATTTTTGCACCGTTTCATAACCATGGATGAAACATGGGTCCATCACTTCACACCGAGACAAAAGAACAATCAAAACAATGGACTGAAAAGGGAGAATCGGCTCCAAAGAAGGCGAAGACCATTTCATCTGCAGGCAAGGTCATGGCGTCGGTTTTTTGGGATGCGCGTGGGATAATTCTCATTGACTATCTTGAAAAAGGAAAAACTATCAACGGCGAGTATTATGCGAACTTATTGCAACGTTTGAGCGAAGAAATCAAGCAAAAACGGCCGCATTTGACTAAGAAGAAAGTGTTGTTTCATCATGACAATGCACCAGCTCACAAATCCGTTATTGCAATGGCCAAAATTAATGAATTAAAGTTTGAATTGCTACCTTATGCACCCTACTCACCAGATTTAGCCCCCTCGGAATATTTTCTGTTCCCAAACTTGAAAAAATGGCTCAGTGGTCAAAGATTTCTCAACGATGAAGAAGTGATTCGGCAGTTAATGGGTATTTTGAGGAGCAAGACAGTTCTTATTATAAAAAGGGTATCGAAATTATTGAACATCGCTGGGAAAAGTGTATAGAGCTGAAAGGAGATTATGTTGAAAAATAAATATATTTTTTTCCAAAATTTTCGTGTTTTCTTTGTTGGGTCGGGTACTTCTGGGACCATTCTCGTATAATTGATTAATAGAAGAGTTTTCTTCGAAAAATAATCGCAGAGTTTCAATGTCAAATATTATACGAACTTTTGCACTGATTCAATGTATGTATATATATATATATATATATATATATATATATATATATATATATATATATGCATATACATATATATATATATATATATATATATATATATATATATATATATATATATATATTTATGTATATATATATATATATATATATATATATATATATATATATATATATATATATGTGTGTGTGTGTGTGTGTGTGCGCGCGCGCTCGCATATGTTTGTATATGTATACTTAAAACATACATATGTACAATTTTTAATTTTTACCCTTTTTCGCACAGAGTAGAGGGATTCGTCCTGCACACCGCATCCACGTACGTGGAATAATCTTTACAGTGCTGAGAGCACGTGCGACTCTACAAAATGCGGTGGAGTACTGTACATAGAGTTGGTTTTGTTCGTCGGATGTGAACAGGTGTTCATCCAGGAACGGGAAAGTGTTGTGAGAAACTAGAAATAATAATAGAACAAAAAAAAAGCACTGTACACGCGTATATGGATATATATATATATATATATATATATATATATATATATATATATATGCATGTGTGTGTGTACGTGCGCTTTTTACAAGCTCGTATGAGAAAGGATTGCGTGTAACTCTCAGCGAAGAATTGTTTTACTTGTTAAAGTATGTTATTACATTGTGTTTTTCGTTATACGTTTTTGATGAGTTTTGTTTATATATATATATATATATATATATATATAATGTTTTTAAAATCAACTTTTAACATTTAAATGTTTAATTGTTTGTAAAAACCTATATTTTTTTTAATTTTGAAAGACCATCGTCGATAATGTAGCAATAATAATACTTGTAATTAAAATCTTTATTAATAATTTATTAAATAAAAAAATACTTCTTGAAAAACTGACGGATGAATTGGGTTTGGTAGAACCATAGACATAATGAACATTCGCTGATAATATCATATGAAAATGCATATTTTTTTAAATACGAGGTTTGATCAAAAATATCCAGACTGCGTGCACAACTCAATATAAGTAAGTGGAGAGAGAAACTAGCGAATGAAATGATGTGACCATCAATTATGAGTGATTGCCGTTTAGCTTTTATCGAATTTTTTTTCAATAATAAGTGTGTTTTTTTAATTAGATTTTCTTTACTTCTGCGATTTTTAAGATGACACTGACTGAAGAACAGTGCCTTTGTGTGACATTTTATTTTAAACTTGTAAAAACAGCGACAGGTACATTTCTACTTTTGTAAACAGCTTTTGGACTGTCTGTTGCTTGGTTGGTTCAGCTTTAAGAGCGCGTTGATAACTAAAATTGTTGGCTCCCGAACACAAACACTAAATAAAAATACAATACGTTTGTACACTTGCATTCGGATCACTCCTTAATTCGAATGAAAATTGTCTGTGTGCCAAATTATAAGTTATTTAAAACATTCATTATGTCAAAGAGAATTAAAATATACATATGATAGGATCTGAACTAGTAAAATATATAATATTAATTGGACATAACTTAGAATAGAGATAGATAAAACTTATAAATACGATAACACATTTAAAAAAACAAAGAGCTAATGATAGGATTCACAGATTTTTTCACAGATCTTTTGCAGAAGATTTTCTCAGTACGGCTAAGCGTTTTGAGTAGTTCAGGAAAGATGAGGTGATATTTTACGTGAGTCGTTTGATAAGTATAGTTAATAAAACAAATTAAAGACCGTTTTTTTTTAAAAAAATCCATTTTATTTCTCAACATAGATTCCATTGAGGACTATACACTTGATCCTCCGAGTCTACAAAATACACATTAGTGGCGGCGATGACATCCTGATTCGACGAAAATTTCTTCCCACCGGGCCAAATTTTCAAGTTTGGGAAAAGGAAGAAATCGCACGAGGTCACATCTGGAGAATAGGGTAGATGAGGAATCAATTTGAAGCCTAATTTATACAATTTTGCCATGCGACGGTTAATTTGTGAGATAGTACGTTGTCCTGGTGAAAGAGTACATTTTTGGGTGCCAATCCTGGCTGTTTTTGTTCAAGCTCTTATTGCAAACGATCCAATAATGTTGCATAATAGGCTTCTGTTATCGTTTTTTGCCTTCGTTAAGTAGTATAACAAGATTATTCGTTAGAAATCCCAAAAAACAGCGGTTATCACCTTCCCAGCCAACAAAACGGTATTCATCTTCTGCACTTTTTCACCAGTCTTTGTCCACTGCTTTGACTGCCGCTTCGACTCAGGTATGTAGTGGTTGATCCATGTTTCATTAATTGTGATGAATTGACGCAAAAAGGTCTTGTTTTTTACTTTTATAGCAACAGCTACAATGCTCGTTTCAAATATCGGTAGAACGTGAACAACGCCTCGCTTCTGGCTTAAATTTCGCCTATGCTAGTTTGAAAAGTGACACGTGATAGCTGTTTGTTACCAAATGAATAGTGGCGTCACGTCATAAAAATTTACCAAATTTATCAAACGACCCACGTATAAATGAAGTCGAAAATTAAAGCTTTGAATATCACATTTTTCAATTTTTAAGGGCTTCTCCATAGTGAATGGGTACCAACAGGTTAAAACATTTTCAGTTTCAGGTTTTCAAACGGTTATATGCCATGACAACGTACTTTCTCATACATTTTGATTAAAACAGACATATGACTGATTCAATTTAAAGGCTCAGACTTAATTTTTGCACCAAATAGCTAAGCTTAATTCTTATTTGTTAACGTTCTTTTGCTTCATTTTCATTTTTTTTTAATAACTATCAGTATAATATTTCTTTTAAGACATTATTAAAGTGTAATTTACTCTATTTTATTTTATTCCAAACAAGTAGTATATTTATTTTATTGACACAAGTGAATTTTGATCTCTCATATATAAAAACCTACATTTTTCTTCACTTTGTCTTCTGGACAAAGTGATGAGAAATGTATCTCATATGTGTTTCAAGTTTAATTTATTAAGTTTCGTTCTAAGATATTTTTTATGTTTAAATATATTATGTTATAAAAACCAATAAACAGTTTTTTCTTTCTATGTTTCTTTCTACTTTCTCATCAATTTTAACGGGTTATATACTAGTCCTTTTATATCTTTACTGAGTGTACTAGATACTTTTTATTTGATACATTCCATTAACCATTTTTTTAGATATTATTTAAATTAATTTAAACCGTTTTTAAATATATTTACTAATAACTGTAAATATATTTTTATATATATTATATATTTTATATATATATATATATATTTAAATATATGTTTTAATATTTCTTAAAAAAATTGATTAAAAAATATTTGTCATAAAATTCCTTAATGATCTTTATAAAATTATTTCATTATTTATTTTGTATGATTTGATTTGTAGTTTTATTACTGTTGCATTTGTATTTTTTTCTAATATTTATAGTCAATAGTTTATAATATATTTCTTTCTCATTATTTGTATACAAATACATTCAGTTTATAAATATATATTTAAAAATTGAATTATCAAATCAGAATAAGCACACCTAACAAAATTACATAAAAATATTCTCGTTTCGATTTCATTTATATATTCCATGCGAAAAAGTAATCATTGTTTACAAGTACACCCCACGAGATTTTGATCTCTAATAAAGGTGCAGACCCTATCCACCCGTTCTTCATCCGCTAAAGAACAACCGGCGTCGACAACGGTGCGTCGCTCTCTTCAGTCCCTGCCGTTCACTGCAGATGCCTGAAATCTAATTAGATATCAACGATGAATACCAATGACTCCCGGGATACAATGGATGCTGGAATTCCGACCAACTGACATATCTGCGATTCCCAATCACGTATTTTAACTCATCGCGTTACCAGTGTAGTGTTTGACCCTCGTCGCATTTGTGACGCAATGTATCATATTTATATTGTAAATAAATATTAGATACTTTATGTAGACATTACACACACACACACACACACATATATATATATATATATATATATATATATATATATATATATATATATATTAAATATTCTTTTCTCAAATACTGTTCATATTTTTGGCATAACATATTTATTTAACAAAAATTTGATGATGCAATATAAATAATATCGAACTGTATATAAATTAGTGTATCTTCTCGAGAATTTCTGAAGAAAAAAGTATAATTTGTTTTGCTCATTTATCAAGAATTATAATGTTTCTTCTCGAGAAAAAAATAAAATTTGTTTTTCTCATTTCTTCAGAAATTTATTTCTTGAGAATCGATATTAAAATTATGCATTATATTTGATTAGAGAATGTTAACAGTGAACTAAGTAAGGAGAATTTTATTGGAATTGAAGAAGAAATAAGTAAAAGAAGAAACAATAACTTTATATCTCTTTATAAATTTTTACAAAATCCTGCTTACGAAGAAAAAAAATAGTTTTTAGTTTATCTCGAAAAATGAAATTTACAAAATTGTTAAAAAAATGTTAAATAGAATATTTGTTAGTTGTCAACAGTTTGATACTGATAAAGAAGTTGTTAATGAAGTTCCAATCAATGGAAATGAAGAATTGTCTCTTCAAGAACACTTAAATTTATCTATAACAGAAAGGGTGAGAGAAATGAAACTTACTGTTACTGACAAATATCAGACTATTAAACAAGAATTTCATATATTTCAAACAACGGATACAAGAACAACAAATTTAGAACTACTTAGTGATGCTTTATCCACAAAGCCTGCGTCTACACAAAACGAACGTAATTTTTTTATTGCTAACGATTTGGTATGAAGAATAGAAAACGATTGTTCAATACTACTTTGGATCCATTATGTTTTTTGAATAATTATTTCCAAGTTGGTCATTAAAAGAATTAAATTTTGTTTTACAATAATTTTTATCTACATATTGTATTTTGTGTTAATAAATAAAATATATGAATTCAGCATTCAAGAATGATATGTCATTTTTATATAGTTTTTTAAACTGAATTTAAGCTGGAAAATTTTATTTATTAATTATATAAGAATTCTCAAGCTTTTTCGAGAAATAAGAGATAAGAAAATTATCGAGAAATCTTAAACACTAATATAAATTTTTCATTCATAAAAAAATAATTCATTTGTGAAAGTCTTTTCAGTCACGGTGTCAGATTTATTTTATTATAAAAATATTTTTCAATACAATTTTTCGATATTGTATGACAAGATAAACTAACTCGATACGGAATAGTTCTTTCATCTTAAAAAAATAATCAGAAAATTTTATATTCTTTATAGTTAATGATTATTCTTACAGAGTAACCGATTCTTAGTTATAAAATTAATTAAAACAAAATCACCCGCTGAAAGAAAACATACATGAAACCAAAAGAATGAGTCTTCCGTTTCAAGTGCATACTTTTCATTGTTCAATATGCCCATTAACTTGATAATCTTCCAAATTAGATGAGCTATTATCAATATTAAGCACCATATTCTTATTAACTTGTTTTACTTCAACCATCTTTGTAATCAAAGAATGTATTTTATATAAAAAAATGTAATTCTATGTCTTCTTACATCTGTTATCAGGCACCTATTTTCTCACTCTTTTCTTTTTCTCAAAACCATAAGAAATATTTTACAAAGTGGACGAATTTCTTCAAATTTTGTTACAAATACTTTATTGATATATCGTTAAATGTATAAGACTAATAAGAAAACAATTCAACAATGTAAATACTGATATTTGTTTTGATTGAAACTTGTTCACCAAAATAAAATGGAAGACGTTTGTGTCTTAAATGACAATTTAATGTGTCTTTAATTAAAAACAAATACTTATTTATTTTCAACCATTTTAAATATTTTTTATTTGATTAGATCATCGATTTTGGGTCAGTCGGATTTATTATTTATTTTTTCGTTTAGAAATTCAAAAAATAATCAGGTAAAGGACTTTAATTAATGAAATGGATTAAATATAGTCATTCAAATGCACATAAGTAACAATCAAATTTATAAAAATTCAATTATTAAACATTTTAGTCATATTTTTTATGGTTTGTGAAAAAGTGAAACATTTACTGGAATGAATTTAAATATACCGTGAGGAACTATATAATTAATTAACCAAAATTTAAATACCAGCGAATAAAAGAATAAGAACGAAGCTATGTTTTGAAAAATCTTTGAATAATTCAAATATTAGAATTAATTACTAATCAATTAACTTACTTTTCAGAAAAAATGACAATTTTAGAATTTTAAGTTCAATAAGAAAATATTTGAAGGAAATAGCGAGAAGGTTTGATTTTAATAAACTTTTCTCGAATTATTCTTAGTATTTAGTAACTTTATATTGTTTTATCCCATAAGTGATGCTGTATTTTCATATAGGTGAAAATGGATGATGTAATACTTTGCAATTATTGTAATAACGTATCAGAAACATATCCTGATCAATTGTACGTACTGTTTTCTCAGTTTTGTCGTGAAAGATTAACAATGATCATACAAATTCGCAAGGAAAAAATATTATCATAGAAATGTTAAAAGAGCATATTAGGCATAGTTTGTTTTGAGTTTCCACAAGGCAACAATTCTACAATTCCAGTGAAAAAAATATAGGAAAATTATGGTTCAGATGATAAACGTCTTACCCAAGGATAAAGGATTTCGATCCAGGAACTACAGCCTCGAAGATGAGGAAATGTCAGGACGTCCTCGAGAGTTTAATGATGAAATCTTGCGAACACTTGTGGAACAAAAACCTAATTCAAGGGCAGAAAAATTAGCCAAGAACTCAAATCAACTCATTAAACTATTTAATCGGGAGATAGGGTGGACGAGGAATCAATTTGAAGCCAAATTTATACAATTTTGCCATGCGACGGTTAATTTGTGAGATAGTACGTTGTTCTGGTGAAAGAGTACTTTTTTGTGTGCCAATCCTGGCTGTTTTTGTTTCAGCTCTTATTGCAAACGATCCAATAATGTTGCATAATAGGCTTCTGTTGTCGTTTTTTGCCTTTGTTAAGTAGTCTATCAAGATAATTCCTTAGAAATCCCAAAAAACAGCGGTTATCACCTTCCCAGCCAACAAAACGGTATTCATCTTCTGCACTTTTTCACCAGTCTTTGTCCACTGTTTTGACTGCCGCTTCGACTCAGGTATGTAGTGGTTGATCCATGTTTCATTAATTGTGATGAATTGACGCAAAAAGGTCTTGTTTTTTTTTTTTACTTTTATAGCAACAGCTACAATTCTCGTTTCAAATATCGGTAGAACGTGAACAACGCCTCGCTTCTGGCTTTAATTTCGCCTATGCTAGTTTTCTTAACTTTTAACACTTGTGGAACAAAAACCTAATTCAAGGGCAGAAAAATTAGCCAAGAACTCAAATCAACTCATTAAACTGTTCAATCGGTACTTGAAAATAATTGATAAGGTTTCTAAGTTGGGTCAGTGGGTTCCACACGAGTTGTTGGATGTTAATTTAAACAACGTGTGGACATTTACACTTCACATCTATGCAGGTTATAAAATAATCCGATTTTGAATACAATTGTTATTGGTGACGAAAAATTGATTGTTCGTAACGATATTAAAGGTTAAAGACAATGGGTTAACCGCAACAAAATACCATCTTCAACTACGAAAGGAGTGCTTCATCCAAAAAAGTATATGTTGTCTCTTTGGTGAGATATGGAAGGAATTATCCATTACGAACTATTACCAAACAATTGAATCATCATAAAAGAATCGTATAATGAACAACTCTTACGGCTAAAACAATTCATTGATAAAAAACAGCTAGAATTAGCCCATAGAAAAGGTATAATTTTTCACTACGATAACACCTAACCTCACACGGCACGTGAAACCCTCCAATTGTAAGTAATGGCTCATCCGCCATATTCGTCTGACATAGCACCATCGGATTATCAACTGTTCCGAAGTCTTCAAAAGCACATCAATGGAACACGGCTTAATACAGACAATGATGTCCAAAGAGAGTTTGACTCTTTCTTTAATCCAAATCTGAAAAGTTTTATCGTAAAGGCATTGAAAATTTAAGATTAAGATGGAAAGAATATATAAATAATAACGGAAGTATATTTCAGATTAAAATTAAAACATCAATTTTTTTCTCTGTTTCAAAAGTTATTTTTAAAAACTGCAATACTTATGAGATGAACGAATATTAATATATATATTATAATTAATTTTGTTGAATTAAAGTAAATATTATATAAATATATGACATGTTTTACTATTTTTATTTCACCAAATCACATTTTGTTACAAAGAATCTTAACAATCCGAATTAATTTATGTGTTTGAATCTAAATTATCTTATTACAATATAAATAGATTACCATATATATAGATAGATAGATAGATAAATATATAGATGGAAATATAGATAGATAGATATATAGAGAGATATACAGAGAGATACATAAAGATTTATGTTTTCTACCTAGGCCAACTTATCAACAAAGATGAATTACTCATTCAAGTAGTAAAGAGGAGAATAAAAATGAGATGGTGATCATCTGGATGAAGTACATATCGATCGATATTTAAATCAACAATTCCACTTGGCTTGAAGAAGAAAAGTATTTCATCAATGTACACTATCAGTCCTTACCTACGGACAGCGAAAAATGGATACTTAAGACCAAAATCATTAAGACTCTAAACATCACACACAATTATGGATAAATACATACTAGGAATAACAAGAAGAGATAGAAATAGAATAGAATGGATAAGAAAATAGACAGGAGTCACAGATGCAATAAGATAATTAAAGAGTCTGAAATGGAAATGGGCAGGGAATGTTGCAAGAATAGAAGACAACCAATGGACAACAGAAATTAGGAACTGGGAACCAAGGAGTATATACGAGTAGTATACGAGTAGAGGAGTATATACGAGTATATACTCGTATATATATATATATATATATGTATATATATATATATATATATATATACATATATATATATACATATATATATATATATATATATATATATATAAACACGAAGAAAAAAAACCAATGAACAGTTGGGATAAGCAAATTAATTTTTTTATTGAAAATCAATGGAAAAGAGGCATTCAATCGTAAAAAAATAGAAAATCATGAAAGATGTCTTCCAGCAAGGGATTCACAGAGATTACTGCTGTTGCTGCTGCTGATATATATATATATATATATATATATATATATATATATATATATATATATATATATATATATAATGTTATACATGTACATGTTTGCTAATGTATGTACAACTATTTATAAATATGTACATGAATGGGTAATGTGAAATTTTAGAAATAAATTGGATATCATATATTATTCTTAGTGGGGCACCGCGAAGCGGTCTAGTCGTTAACCATATAAATTATAAACCCGATTAATTATAACCGTTCGCACTGCACTATTGTTATTAGTGTAGAATTTATTTAGTGGTGTTGCATTTAACTCATTCCGTCAAAATACGTGTGGTTCGACGGCGATGCCACCGGGGACTGTACGTCGGAATAGAGCCACTGATAATATATTCATTGGGCGATGATGAACGGCACGTCACTCTCTATTCGACGCTACATTAGAATCGGGCGAGCGTTGCGGCGCCAGGCACGCGACGCATCTGATTTTTCAGAGATGGACTTGTGCGGAATTCAAACGACGCTCGGTTCAGAATAACTGCACGGTTGCGTATATAACCGATTTTGTACATCAATTTATTTGTATTGTGTAATTCTTGTAATTTTAAAAATAAATTATTGTACCAATTGAATTGATTTGTTGTAGTTTTTTTTGTATTCAAACTAATATGTAATTTGCTTACTTCTAAACAAAAACTTACACAGTAGAGTTACATATTTATATATATATAAATATATATATATACATATACTCATAGATATACTGTGTTTCAAAAAATGTATATACATTTTGATTGTTAACTTCTATATTTATTTTCTAAAATTAAATTTTATAAATTTACTAAGAGGCTTCACCCTTTGCACACCAAACCCTGACTCGGTATGTTTGCCTACTTCTCAATTATAAGCTTCTACACGCAACCAAATGAAACAATAAACATATTTTTTAGAATTAATTATATCTATATAAATATTAGGGTGTAACATATGAAATTGCGGAATTTGTAGGTGAAAATTAAAACGCAATATTTTTAACAAAACAAAATTTATTTAATCAAAATAAGCTCTATCGGCTTCAATGGTGTTTTCCAATGAGAAATTAGATTGTTTATCCTATTTTTACGATATAACAATCGACATTTTTAGAGCTTATAAAGTCTTAGAATCCTTGAATCACATCTGTTTGGTTTCGAAATGTTTTATTTCTTAAATAATATTCCAAGTAGCAAAAAGATGACAGTCTGTCGGTGAAAGATCTGTGAATAAGGGGGATGCGATAAAATTTCATAATTTAATGAATTTGATTTGGAAGTTGTCATTCGAGATGTATGTGGTCGAGCATTGTCTTGCAATAGTATTGGCCCATATCTATTGATTAGCATCGTCTGTTTTATTTTTAATTTTTCATTCATGTTGTCAATTTCGCGACAGTATGAATCAGCCGTAATTGCTTCGTCTGGTTTTAAAAAAGAATAATGGATTATTCCTTTATTCGTCCACCACACAATAACCATACGTTTTTTTTGGTGTTATGATGGATCGAGTGCGTATCCTGGAGATTCATTTGCATTTAACCATTGTACAGATCTTTTCTGTTATTATAGTGAATCACACTTTTCATCACAACTAATGATTCTATTTAAAAATGGCGTTTTATTATATCGAATCGTCGATAAAGAACACATCTCTAAGCGTCTCAGTTTATGACTATCTGTCAATTCGTGCGGCACCCACTTATCCAGCTTTTTCAATTTTTCTATTGTAGCGAGGTGACGAGAAACAGTCATAATACACACTTAAATCATATGCGAGAGCTCGAACTGTTGTATATGGATTAGCGTCCACTATGGCACTCAAATGTTGTTCGTTCACAATAGTTTTGGGCCTTCGAGGCTCATTGACGAGGTTAATATTACCGGAACGAATTTTTTTAAACCATAATTGAATTGTTCTCTGGTTATCCAACCCTTCTCCGAAAACTCCATTGATATTTGTACCTGCTACCGCTGTATTGTGCCTCAACTTGAACTCATATAAAAAAAATAGACGCAAATCTTTTATGGACACTATCCTGTTAAAAAGTATAAAAAAAATAAAAATAACAACAATAATTTTGTATTTAAAAACAATTGAAGGGTAAAATACATTAGTCAATTCCAAATAGCTGAACTTGTAAGATATTGTACAGAACCTTTCTCAATCGCGGTCGACCCCTGACTGACTGAAATTCGGTGACTTGAAATGTTACATCCTAATATTATCAGATATATAGCAACGTAATCGTTGCCATATATCTGAAAATCGTAGGAATTTTCGAAAACGCTTAACATGGATTGGTTTTAAGTCCCTTCTAATTAATTTGGCGTTAGAAAGAAAAAAATTAACAATTTTGGTTTTTCACAGTGAGATATTTTGTGTATGCAACAGCGGTGATTAATGTTAGTATTATCAAAAAAATATTTCAAAAGTGAATAAAACTAGTTTGTTAAATTCATTTATTTTATTGAAATCCGAATCAAATGCAGTGATAGTTACTAAAACACTTCCGGTCGAGAAAAACGTTGCACATTTTATACACACACACAACATTCACACACACAATACACACATACACACACACATACACACACACACACACACACACACATATATATATATATATTCTGCTGATTTTTTTACTACTTTGCTATTAAAAGAAGAAAGGGTTACTTACATACACAAATTAAAAAGGTCAGAAAGAAGAATAATTGCAAAATTTAGGTTAGGGGGTGGGACTTTGAAAGAGATAAGTGTGGCAACAAAGTACGCAATATTTGTCATGGACACAAACAATATTCATATACTAAATGATTGTAAAGAGCTGGGACTATTAAGAGAAAGTTTACTTCCCAATATCACTCAGATTAACATCAGTGTATTTATGAAATCAGTGCCTGTGTTCAATTTAGTAAAATTTTTAAAGCATTGTTTTAAAAGACTAGAAATTAAAATACAGTTTAAAAATAGAATATAAGAAATAAATAAATATATAGATATAGTAAAGTTTTATAAGTGAATTACAATTAAAATGTAGTATAATATCTAAGTTTCGTATCTATCACGTTTAAAGTTTGTTACTAACCTTTAAAAGTAGTGTGAAATGTGACATGTATACGAGATTAACAATGTATGTACATCTCAATAAAGAATATAATAATAATAATATATGGTCTGGTCCTTATAAAATCTACATCTATTCCACTTTTTTTCTTACTTTCGCAAAAATCGAAAAAATTAATTATGTAGATCTACTGCAATTGAAAATCATTGTTTACTTTTATAAAAATAAGTTTATAAAAATTATATTTTGGTCCAATCTATCTGTTTGAGAAAGATTCAACCTCATAACCACTAATGAAAATGAGGAAGTGCTCCATTTTGTAAAATATAAAATTCATGATCAATCATCAAATAATTCACGAATATGTGAGACGACTGATTTCTGAAACATGTTAAAGTATACAGCAACCGCCATTAATCGTTCGATCAAGAAAGAATGATAGAATCAAACTTAAGGATGATAATCCACACCACACTGTAATGCCTAGTAAATTCACGTGTTGTTCTTCAGTAACATGTAATTTTTTGTTTACAGTACGAACAATTAATTGTAACATTCAAATTCACTATGGTCTCATCATTACTAACGATATTTTTAAACAAACATAGCGCCCTCTGCAGATTTTCTTAAATACCACTCACAAAATTCAACCCTACGATCAGGCTAATTTTTATTCATGGCCTGTACTAATCTTAGGAAGTATCTTTTCAACTTTGCATGCTTTAATATATATATATATATATACACATATATATATATATATATATATATATATATATATATATATATATATATATATATATATATATATATATATATATAGACAGATAGATAATATTAAAAATCTTAGAGAATAAAAAAAATAAACGAATCACTTAATATTTGCTTAGATATTTAATTAACAATATGTCATAGCAATGAATACCAAAATATATTTATATTAAAAAATCTGTCTAGACAAACAGCTAGATATATGATTGGATTAGAAACCGGATAATACAATTTAAGTCTCAAGGTATTGAAAATAATGATAAAATACTCGATTAATCGTAAAATGTACTTCGAGAAATTGAAAAGACTAACTGGGAAAAAAAGATAGAAAAATATTATAGGTTTATACGCTAAATATTACAGATTATTACGCTATTAAAAAGTGTATTCAATATTTGTTTGGTAGAAAAATAATTGCGGTTTTTGTTTTTTGAATTCTAACCTTAATTTTTTTTATTGAACATGTCGTTTCATAGTGTTCATGTTAATATCACTTTAAACTGCATTTTTCAGTCCGTATTTTTGTAACAACGACTTTTGTTTTGTAATTAATTTTGCTTCAAAGTGGTCTATTGAATTAAAGATGGAAAAGAAACAAGAGAATTTTTTGTTTCAGTTCAGAATGGTGGTAAAGCAGTAGAAACTATTCGTAAACTAAACGATGCTTTTGGTATGGGTACTGTTAACACGTTGAATGCTGAACCAATTTTATAACTTGCTCAAGGCGCTGTAACGAATTTTTTGTTGTGCGATGCATATTGTGCTAAAATATAATATACAACAGTTAAATTGAATTGTATTTACATGTTTTATGCATTTATCTTAATGGGGATTATTGATGACCCCCGTGGCGCTGGAGTACGTTTTTTCGATGACGCTTTTATGTTTTATGGTGTATTAGTTTTTATACATCATTGATTATAATATTGAAAAATTAAGAAATGTTGCCATTTATTTGAATTATATGTTTTTACTAATCTTGTCATTGCCGGTCACGATGACCCCCAACAGCACGATATCCAAGTTGAGTGTCGGTCACCGGTGACACCATTGTATTCAATGTGTTAAGGAACGTACAGTGTAATAGTGGTTTCAAAAATTTCGTGCTGAGGTCAGTCGTCGTAAGAGTCTTGAAGATGAAGAAGCTTGTGGGCGTCTTTCAGTTCATAAAGACCAATTGAAGACGTTAGTTGAATCAGAAACACGCACAACAATTTGAGAGCTTACACAAAAGTTAGGCGTTAGTCATCCAATAGTTCTGGAACTCTTAACACAGGTAGGAAAATCAAAAAGACGAAAATGTATATGAATTTGAAGGTCACAATCCACAATTATTTTTCTACCAACCTAATAGAATAGACAGCGAGAAAATATTGGTTAATCAATCTACATTAATCCTCAAAAATCAACCAACTACCCAACAAGAAGAAGAAGTTTCTGAACAGATAACATAGCGACGAGTAATACATACATACAATACATACCATATAAAATGATACTGAGAAAACGAAAGACTTTTATTTAGACTATGCAAGAAATGAAAACAAAGTTATTTTTAATTTTTTTCTATATCAAAGAACAATGTATTGAATTCAAATATTGTGGAGGAATGATTTTTTCTTCCTTGACATCAGGCACCTTATGGAGTGAGGGTACAGTCCAAAGATGTCCTTCTCTTGAGTGTATATACGACCACGACGGTTTTTACGGGAATAACAACATTTTGTTACTAAAAGAATACTTTATTTACACACACTATGTGCTGACTGTATTTCCACACGATGCAGTCAGTCGTACGTTGATGACGCTTGTTTATACACTAACTGATACCTTTTACATTTCAAATCCACATCCCTTAACACCCTCTCAGCATGATGCTTTCAGTTCATAGATGCGCCATCAATCAGTCAATCGGTCAGTAAAATATCCTTAACAATCAATGAATGATCCACTGACCGATCAATCCACCCACCTATACTAATATTTTTTATTAGAATAAACAGAAGAATTTTTTAATAATACTTTACTTTTGTTAGTTTTCATTCTTGTAAAATTAGGGTATACGTTATTAATAATTAAAGAACATGTTTTTAATATATGTTATTAATGAAGCTTATATATTTTCATTGAAAGATTTTAGGTTTCACTATTTTTATTTCTTGTAGTTTCCTCATTTAGTCAATTTTTATATATTTCTCCACAGATTCTAAATGTTATCTTTGTTATTTTAAATTGATTCGATTTTTGTAATAAAAAAATTACATTTAATAATGAATATAATATGTTGTACAAATTAATTCGGTGCCTTTTTTATGGAAAAGAAATGTCGCAAAAATTGAATCATTACAATCCCCAAAATAACGCTCATTTTTGTGTATAGCTTTACTCCATCTTTTGAACAATTAACGCATAAATTGTCGAAAAAAGATTACGGCTCTGAGTTGATAAAATCATAATAAATTTTCAAACCTCTTCCCTTGTTTTAACACTTTTTGCATATTTTATGAGTCATTACACCTTTTTCCAAAGCTAAACAAATCATTCCTCCAACATGGGCAGGATTTTTTTCAATTGGAATACGAGAACTATGCAAAGTTTAATATACTGATTTCCGGACGACATTGTGTTTATTACTGTTTTATGAGGTTATACCAACTTCCTGACCGTAATATAGTGTTTTTACATTTTAAGGTTGGAACTTCAAAATCCTAAAACGATGATAAAATGTTTGAATTAAAAACGGAGTTATGATTGATTCAATTTAAAATCACTGAATTATTTTTATACCTAATATTATGAAAGAAAATGTTTGATTTGATATTTTTTTCAAAGAAGAGAATTTTTTCAACAGAGCCTAAATGTTCTTTAATAATAAAAACATACTATATTTTAATAATCAAAAGATATTAAATTTATTACGAATAAAATAGTAAATTCGAGATATTAGAATGAAATTTAAGATATAAAATTACAAAACACACATTAATATTCAAGTAGAACAAGATGACAGTTCTTATATATAAAATTTATTACACATATACTTTGAGATTTTAATATACATCAAATAATAAAACAGACTCTCTATGATAAACTTTCTTCGGCAATAAAAAAGTGTAGACTGAGAAAAATAATTTAATGTGAGTCGATGTTTTAAAATGAGATGTACACGATGAAATGTAATTTGTTCCCTTTCGCGGGAATACATAATATAAATATTTAATTTCCGACAAGTTCAACGGTCGAAAAAATGTTTATGTATAAATTTGAAAGTTTCTTTATGAAATACAACCCAGTCCTGATTGATGGAGACGGCGACGTCAGCGACGGTTTCTACCGACATTGTATTAGATAACACCGTACCTTTTGGGGATGAAGACACGCGCTATGGATGAAGGTGTGTATGAATTACAATTAGGTTTAATGTGTTAGTTTGAAATGTCATTCAGAACTTGCACAAGTGGATTTATTGGTAACGGACCGGCTGTTTAGATCGAGTGTGAGTGAGAACAAACGCGCGACTCACAGGTCGTGAAATATGTTATCGTAGGGGGATCCGATGTTTTTAACGAAGGTTTTGCATAAAATTTCACAAATGACGACGATGTGAATTTTTATTGCGGATATTTGAATAATCTGAAATGAGAAAATGAAATCGTAGTCGCGGATTATGTATAAATATGTATGTGGGTTTTATACGACTGTCGTTACTGTTAGAATATCAAATTTGTAGGGTTGAAATATGCAACAAAAACCTAAGAGGCGACGATTGATGTGTACATTTGGATATTCGGATTTTTACAAACAGGTTTTTTGATGGTTGAATCTTATAAAATAATCCGATTTCTTAACATTTGTAAAGAGAAATTCAATTATTTTATTAAAAATTAAGTAACGTTGACCAGTTAACAATTTTTAATGGAATATAAAAAATATATAAAATAAATACTTTATAATAAATGTATTGAAATAAAACAAAAAAGCTTAATATATATAAGATTAAAAATGGTATATATATTTATCAATTCAATGATCACCATTGTCAAAACTTTTTTGCCAAAGTATTAGGTTGATAGGAAAATAATTACGGTTGTTGTTTTCTGAATTCTTATTTAAACTTATTTTTTTCAATGAGTATTATTTCATCGTTTTCATGTTAATATCAATTGAAAGTACATTTTTCGGACTGTATTTTGGTAACATCGACTTTGTTTTTTTTTTTAATAATTTGGTTTTTAATTGGGCTATTGAATTAAAGATGGAAAAAAAACAAATGAGCATTTTTTTTGTATTACAAAACGGGTGGTAAAGTAGCAGAAACTGTTCGTAAATTAAACGATACTTTTGGTGTAGGTATTCAGGAACGTACGATACAATAGTGGTTCCAAAAACTTTGTACTGGGAACGAGAGCTTTGAAGACGCAGAAGGTCGCGGGTGTTTATATTATTATTTATTTTTATTATTCTTCTTCAGTTCATTACTGAACTGAAAATGTTCATAACCTTCTTCTGTTCAACTGAAGGCATTAGTTGAATCAGAACTATGCATAACAATTCGAGTTAAGGCGTACACCTCTAAAAGTTCTGGATCACTTAAAACAGCATGAAAAAATGTATATGAATTTGAAAATCATAAACCGCAATTATTTTTCTACCAACCTAATATAATCTGTTATAAATTAAAGTACGAGATAACGTATAATACAGAATTATAAATTTATTTATAGTTTCAGTATACAAATAAAATTTGTATTCTGAAACTATTAGTGTAAAATTTTTAATTTATCATACCTTATTATAATCGAAAAACGTTTCTCTCTCTCCCCCCCCTCTCTCTCTCTATATATATAATGTGTCAAAACTTTTGTTTATATACAGTATATTTTACTCAAAATACATAGCTTGATATAGAATAGTCAGTATAGCATTTTCACAGAACGATATATACTATATGTTCTTGTATTCTACTTTAATATAAATACGAGAGCAATGTCGAACGAAGCAATAGTGACAATAAAAGATATAGAGCTACAACGAAAAACAATTAAAATTGTAAAACTTTTTGAGAAAAAGTACAGTACACCAAGTATTGTTCTTACTGGTTCCCAATACGTACACAAATTGTTTTCAGAAAAATTTCTGGAAAATAATTCAGTTTTGAACAGTGACAGAGTCAATTAAACTAAATCAATATTCGAAATAATGAAGAAATACAAGGAAAGAAATAATTTATTTCTCAACTCTCTGCAAACGCTGTTCTGATCATAAGTAACGAAGCTCACTTTCACTTTTCTGACTACATTAACAAGCAGAATTTTTGTTATTGGGCGAGAAACAATCCTCATCAGCTTCATGAAAGGCTTCCACATAGCCAACGTGTCACTGTTTGGTGCGCTGTTCCAAATTTTGGTGTTTATGATCATCACTTTTTTGAGGAAGAAGGCCAAACGATTACAGTAAGTTCTCATTAGTATAAGGAAATACAACGAAACTTCTTGGATCCAAAATACACTGGACTTGGAAATCATTATATGTGGTTTCAACAGGATAGAGCCACCGCTAACACGGTAAGCAGATCAATGGAAGTTTTGAAACAACTGTTTCCAGGGTACTTGATCTCGTTACGCGGTGGCGTTGGGTGGCCTTCACGTTCACCCGATATCGCCCCTTGTGACTGTTTTTTGAGGCCATCTACAAACTGAGGTCCACAAACATCGAGCAACAACTACTAATGAGCTGAAGGCTGCTGTATGCTAATAAATTGCATCGAAACGTCATCAATAATCCGCCAAGTGATGCGAAACTTCACAAATCGACTATGAATGTGTATCGCGAATGATAGCCACCATCTGGCCTTATCATATTCAAAACTGATGGAACATAAACTGTATTCCATGCACTTTTAGATTATGCAATAACATTTTGAATAGCATTTACCATGTCACTTTTGTTAACCTTTAAAATCTGGGACTTTTTTTAGTTACGCCTATACACACACACACACACACACACACATATATATATATATATATATATATATATATATGTATGTATGTATATTGGATCAGTATAAAAGTTCGTATACGTTTCAATAGGTGGTGTTAAGAGTGCCACATTGTGGCGCTCGTGATTGAAATGTATTTACGTTACATATCATTTGAAAGGTAATAGTCACAGCTGTTATTTGAGCAACAGACTCGTTTGTTTTATTCGATTTGTATGTAAGAAAAATTTTTGAAAATGGACAACGAAATGATACATTTTCGTCACGTTATATTATACGAGTTTCGAAAAAGAGTGACCGTTGGTGTGGCAACGAAAAATATTCGGAAAGTTTATTTAGACCATGCACCATCACATCCAATTGTGAGGAAATGGTTTGCTAAATTTTAATTTGGTTATTTTAAGCTCTAAGAGCAACCCTGTTCTGGACAGCCTATTGAGATTAACAAGAAGTTGTGCACGCTTGAGTTAAAAATAACTTATGAATTTTGACGGAAGGGATTACAGAAACACTCAACGTTGACAGATCAACTGAATTTCGGCATTTAAAGAATCTAAGAGCTCGATACGTGGGTGCCACACACGTTGACTGAAAAAAAAAACAAAATTAATCGCATCACTTGGTCAGTTTCTTTCCTTGGATGCCTCAACAAAGAGCTTTTTTTGGATAAGTTGGTGATTGGCGATGAAAAGTGGATCCTGAACAATAACGTTCGATGCAGAAGAATATAGAAACAAGCAAGTGAAGGGGCAAAACCAGTCGCCAAAGCTGGCTTGCATCAGATGAAGGTGTTGCTATGTGCTCGAGGGGATTGCAAAGGTGTTGTTTATTTTGAGCTGCTCCCACGGGATGAAACTATTACTAAGGAGAAGTACTATCAACAATTAACCAAAGTGAACGCAGCAATTAAAGAAAAACGTTGGATTTTGACCAATCGCAAGGGGGTCATCATCTACCATGACAACGCAAAACCATATACAGCAAAACTGACTCTGCAAAAACAGAAAGAGTTAAACTATGAAATCATGCAGTATTCACCGTATTATCCGGACATAGCACCTTTGAATTATCATTTATTCTAGTCGCTTGAGAATAATTTAAACGGTAAAAAATTTGACACCGTGGATGCCGTTAAAAACCACATCACCGCATTTTTTTCCGAAAAACCGCACAGCTCTTATGAACAAGGAATTCTGAAACTACTTGAGCGTTGGAAAATGATTGTAGAAAACGTCAGTGAATACATAAATGATTAATAAAAGCGTTTTATGCGAAAAATAATCGCCTAAGTTGCAATTTCAAATCATATACAAACTTTTGCACATATGTACATATATACACAAATGTATATGTTTTGATATATATATATATATATATATATATATATATATATATATATATATGTTTATATATATATATATATATATATATATATATATATATATATATATATATATATATATATATGTTTATATATATATATATATATATATATAAATATAAATATGTATATATATATATATATATATATATATACACACACGCACACTTTTCCATCTAATATATTGCTACTATTGACTCGATGAAATAACATGAATCTGGTTTCACTTCCATGAAATTAAATTACAATTATCACGTTTGAATCAAAATACCTATTATAAATTACACAATTCGGTCACTCAATGTCAAATTCATATAAAATATTCTGTATGGAATGGGATTATGGCATAAATTATTAAAAAAATTCTCATTTTACTTGTATTAGATGGAAAAGATTAATATTATATATATATATATATATATATATATATGTATATATGTATGTATGTATTTTATATTAAGTTGGAATTCATATTCGCTGTTTTCTATGTATACATGAATTATTCACATAGAGTTTGTAAATTAGTGAACGCAAGCTAATATCGAGCAACATATAATGTTGCATGATGCATTTATATTAGTTTTATGCTGAGTTCGCTTACGTGATTAAATTAACAGCACGGTACGACAATACCTTCGTTAAATTTAATGTCACTTCTTAATCATACGTCGTAATAGCCTGACCACTACACATTTTACATACACATACTCACAAATTATACATACTTTGTACGTTTCCCGTCATAGTCGAACATTTGTAACGTTCGAACTTCTGGCCCACTTGTGAATAATTGTTGAGGACGACTACACGTTTGGATTATCTTACGTCAGGGATAGTGGTCCTTTAAGATTTCAAGTAGGAAAACCTAACCGATGTGGACACGAGCACTCTTGTGATATCCCGAAGCGATGGAGTTGGATAATACAAGAGAGAAAGACGAGTAGGTTACCAACGGCGTCTCTAGTAAAAGGACATTAATTAAAAGTATTGGTAAATGGCACCGGCATCTTCTAGCCGTTGTATTCGGTTATTAATACGAATTTGCATAGCTTTCTGCAAATAAATTGCGTTCTCGTATTAGTATATTGTCGTGTTGTAATTAAGTGACATATTATTCGTTTATCTTGTGCGTCTCTCTCGAGACAATAGATCTAATCTGTTTGACTAGTTATTTTAATCCGTTTCATACTGCAGATGTATACTAAAATTGAACATATTAATATTTTAGTTTTAATGTAATACCCGTATATACTTCACCGTATTGTGTAATACGATTGCAAATCTAGTCTAGTGAAATTGTAAATTGAATTATATCAAGATTTATTGTTTTGTTTACGCTAACAATTCGTATTTATTATTATAATAGACAGTAACTTGTGAATTATTAGATATTAGTTTTAAGTTTTATTTTTCAAATAAATCCATTTACTTTTTTGTCGATGTAACAAAACTCACAAGTCAACCATTTATTTTTATTTTTTTAGGATTTGTTTCAAATAATTCTTTCAATTTAATCGTAAGACCTGAAAGATACCTGTTATTTTGTCAATATATTTATGTAGATGTTTTTAACAGAATGCTTCTCGTCTCATTGTATTATATTATATTTTTATTTGTCTAATTTTTTTATAGAATTATAAAATAAAATTATAATTAAAGTTAATCTAAACTAATAAAAAAAATAAAAGGTTAAATTTCACAAACATACTATTTTTTTGTCAAAACAACATATGTATTAAACATAAAATAACGTACAATATTCTACTAAAAATTAATCTAAAAAATAGATAAAGAATATTAGATTATCAATGATGTCTTATGTTTATAGTAAGAGATTATGTAATATGATTTCCAAAATTAATTAAAAAATTAGATCAGCTATTAGGTTGGTAGAAAAATAATTGCGGTTTATGACCTTCAAACTCTAATACATTTTTCAATTAAGTGGCTTTAAGTTGTCCAGAACTGTTAGATGACTAACTTTTGTGGAAGCTCTCGAATTGCTGTACGTGGTTCTAATTCAAATAACACCTTCACTTGGTTATTATGAACTGAAGAAGGACGCCCGCAACCTTCTTCATCTTCAAGGCTCTCGTCCCAGCACGTCATTTTTGGGACCATCATTGTATCGTACGTTCCTTAAAAGTACCCACACCAAAAGCATCGTTTAGTTTTCGAGCAGTTCTGCTGTTTTACCACCCGTTTTGAACTCATACAAAAATGCGCTTGTTTCCTTCTTTTCAATCTTTAATTCAATAGCTCAATTTCAGGTAAAGTTAATAATATAACCAAAGTCGATGTTATTAAAATACATCTCGGAAAATATATTTTAAAATTATATTAATATGAACACGATGAAATGACATTTCCATCGAAAAATGTAAAGTTAGAATTCAAAAAACAAAAACCGCAATTATTTTCTTACCAACCTAATAATAACATTTACTGTTTCTTACCTTTTAAGCTCCTATACAGCAGTGAAATAGGTATCTGCAATAAAATAATAATAGCATGACAATTAGTTCATTTTTGACTGAAGTTTAGAAATAGTTGGTTGTATTCAAACATTTACTTTTATTTATAATTATTATTTAATTTCATAAAAAATATGATTCATAGGAAATTATCACTGACATATTTATATCTCGCACTACCTATTAACTACATACGAGTGTGTAAAAAATGTTTCATGAAGCAATTATAAAGCTGGAATCTAAAGAATTTCCAATAGGGATACAATTTTGTAAGAGGTTATATTTCACAGATGTCAAATTAACAGCTGTATTTTTTTGACATTTAATTTTTGATATACCAATTTTTAGTTATGGCTTCGTATGCAACAAAACAACGTATTGAAATAACGCAATTGCATTATAAAATCGTCTTTCTATAAAAATACATTTTTTACATAATTTACATCGCATTTAAATTATGCGATATTTATTCTTGATATACTCGTCCATCTGAATCAACAATTCTATTAGTGAGTAAATTTAAAGAGACTAGATATGTTTAAGATAAAGAAACACCAACACGTGTTCATAGTTTTTGTTCTGAAGAAATTTTGATTCGGTTCGTGAAAGTGTATTGGAAGAGCCAAGAATATTAATTCTACGACGTCTACAACAATTAAGCCCTTCAAAAACGTCCACATGGCGTATTTTGCATGAAAATTTATTGCTGAAGGCTTATAAGGTTTAATTAACACAATAATTGAAACCAGCAGACTATTCACTGCGTTGGAGATTTGGTAATTGGATACTGAAACAACATTGTTTCTTTTGAAGGTCATCTTTAGCAATGTGGGTTCTTTTAAATTCTTTGGCTACTTTTACAAGAAAAACTGTCGAATCTGAGCTGAAGAAAATTCTACAGTGATCGTTAAGAAGTTACTCTGTACAGAAAAAGTGACTGTTTGGTGTGCACTTTGGTTCGGTGAAGTTATTGGTTTTTAATTTTTGGAGAATCAGGCTGGTAAAACGAGTAGTATGAATGGAGAAAGATACAGAAACATAGTAACCATTTATTGTACTTATAATTAAACGATATTGATCTAGAGGACATGTGATCCAAATAGGATGCTGAAACAACCCACACAACTGATAAATGAATTGATTTATTGAGAACGAAATTTCCTGGTAGCGTTACTTTCAAAAATAGAGACATTAATTGGCTACTAAGATCCACAGATTTAACACCGTTCAACTACTTTCATTTGGATCACGTCAAACGACAGGTATGCTCCAATAATCCTAAAACAATTTTCGATCTAAAAGATGAAATCTGAAGGGTAATTGGTGAGATAGAGCTCTAGTTGGGTAGGGATGGTATTGAAAATTTTAACAAAAGAATAGTTACTTGTAAGAGAGCACGCGACTGTTACTTATACGAAATTATTTTTCATTTATAAATGGCATGCCCTCAACTATTATTTACAATAAGGAAACTTTAAATTTCAGCGTAAATGCTGTGTTTTATTTCAAATTCAAAAATTCGTCCTTATTGGAAAACCCTGTATAAATAAAGAATTTACTCAATCGTTGCAAAAAAAACGAATGAAATTTTCGGTAGAGAAATCTTTTACAAGTTAACATAAGTTTTTTGTCCATATGTGCTTTCTTTTATTTTAATTTTTATTTTACTTAACGAAAAATTTGCAGTCTGTAGACAAAAATTATTAAGTTATATGACAATTTCAATTAATAAAATTGTGTAAAATCCTGTATGTCAGCCGAAAGTGAAGGTAGTTTATTTTCACAAAACACCACATCATTAAGGATTATTGGATGATTAAAGGATTATTTTAATTTTTAAAATGTATTACCGAAAGAAAACTTTTAACTGAATTTTAAAGAAGCTAGCAAAAAATGACGAACTTGAATTCATCGACTTTGGAACAGTTTTTCTATTATAGATTGTATCACTTAGCGTCTTCATTAATTTCGAAATTATAACCATCTATGTTGAAAGCTTCTATCACTTTGGATAGAATGTAGTATGAAATATCTGCGACAAATATTGTTACCAATTATTCAGACATCATTAATTTGGGACGTTTTGAGAGTAGAGGAGGCTTTAAATATATGTTGCATGATGCTGATAATGAGATCCTATTCAACCAGATACACAAAAGTAAGGACCAATAACCTCCGAACCAAAATATGCACCAAACAGTCGATTTTTTTATATGCAGTGGCTTATTAACTATAACCATAGGATTTTCTTCACCCAAGATTCGGTAGTTTTTCTTGTTAAAGTAGCCAAAGAGTTCAAAATGTTTCTCATTGCTAAAGATGACTTTTTCAAAAAAACCGTGCTGTTACAGTATCGAATTAACAAATCTCCAAGGCAGTGAAGTCTTCTGGCTTCAATTCTTGTACTAATTCAACATTATAAGTCTTCATCAATAACTCCTTATAAAAATACGCTATGTGGTCATCTGTGAAGAGTGCAATTGTTGTGAACGTCGTAGAATTGACATTCCTGGCTCTTTCGATACACTTTCACAAACCAAGTCAATGTTTTCTTCACAACGAGTACTACGAGCACGTGTTGGAGTTTCTTTATCTTTCATTGATCCATTATTTTCAAATTTATTCACTAATCGAAGAATTGTTGACTCAAATGGACGAGTATGTCGAGAATAAATATCGCGTAATTTACAAAATTTATTTTCGAACGTGGATTTTCGTTTTACAATTTTATTATCTCAGTGGATTTTTTTGTTGTATAACTAAAAAAGGCAATATTAAAACTTAAAAAATCTCAAAAAAATACAATTGGAAAACCTTTTATTAATGCAAGATAATAATAATTGTTTTTGTTTTTTTTTTTTAAAGAAGAAAGTAACTTAACTAATTACAAAAATAATTAAGATAATAAGTGTTTTTGTTTTTTTGAGAAAAAAGTAACTTAAATAATTACAAAAATAATTAACTATTTAACCCAATAACCGCCGTTGTTGCGTATACGCAATATTACTTTTGGATTTTGTTTCTCTGCTAATAATATTTTTTTGAAACTTTTGTATATAACAGTAAACATTGATTTAATACCAATAGAACTACATTATTAATTTTTCGATTTTTGTGAAAGTGAAAATAAAAGCGGAATAATGTAGATTTTGCAATAGCCAGACCATATATATATATATATATATATATATATATGTAAAAAGTGCAACGTTCTTCTCCACCCGAAGTGTTTTAACAACTACAACGGCATTTCATTCGGATTTTAATGAAATAAATGAATTGAAAATTTAAAACAGACTAGTTTTTATTGACTTTTGAAATATATTTTTTTGATAATGGTAACATTAATCGCCGCTGTTGCGTATACAAAACATCTCACTGTGGAAAACTAAAATATTTAATTTATTTCTTTCTAACTCTAAATTAACTAGAAGAGACTTAGAACCCCAAACCATAATAAGCTTTTCCAAAAATTTTTACGATGTTGAGTAGAGGCGTTAAAAGGGTTAATTGTGCAGTATAGATATGCGTACATACGTATGTACATACATACATACACACGCACACATACATACACACATACATGTATATATATACATTTATATATTTATGTATGTCTCATTTGTCACTGTGGTGAACTGAAATATACACATAATTTTCATCGCGCTTGTAGATGAGTGAGTTAACGTAAAATTCCATTAGCACTGTTCATTTCGGCTATCATATTACCAACCCGCACATGAAAACTAATTACTGACCAACGCACTTCATCCGAAATATCAGATACGGCCGCATCATTTCGATTATAAACACGAAAAACGTATCAAGTTGCAGGGATTCGATTATAAAGAATTATCATAAAAATTGTACTAACTGCATTCCCTACGCATCAGGGACGTTTGAGTCGCCATCGGACATTCACTACGCCGCTTGTTTCCAACCCCCCGTCAACGCATCAACCATCATTTACTGCCTTTATATATATATATATATATATATATACACGTACATATTGTCATGAATATGCATGGACGTCGTAGTATTTTAGTATCGTATTAGTGACATAAACCGCTATTCGATGCGCTCGCTGGCTACCCGGTCTGAGCCGTAAAAACTTTTATAGGTAAGTGTTTAATTGAATTTTCGGGGCTTCATTAGAGTGCTATATAGCTCAATGGGGCTTGCGTTAATCAGAACAGTGACCAGTGTGGACGGATACTGAATCTTGATACGATTACGGATTTCTTGAAAATCGTTCGTCTATAATTTTGTATTTAAGTGATAAAATTTCACAAGTGAATATTTCACTCAGAAATAATTGGCAGTTCAAAAATGTTCAATAATTGATTATTAATTATGTTTGAATTTTACTTATGCATATTTCAATGAAAATACTGTGATTCCCAAATGGTTTGTGTACAAAAAAAATTTAAATGAATTTTTCTGTCCTATTCTTCTATCATCCATATCCGATTATTCATCCTATTACATTTTAATTCTATCTTTCCAAGGTTCTAAATTCTAGTTTCCTAGATTCTCTATCTCAATGTTTTAAAGATGATTGAATTAATATTGAAATGTGTATAGTCAACGGTCAAACTCATCAATAATCAATTATTGAAAATTTTTCGTGATTTACTAAGAAGTGAACATTTTATTTCTGAAAGTGAATTAAGTCTTAATACTAAAACTATTGTTATAAATATGAAATCTTTAACTGAGAAATAAATATACAGAACCCTAAATGGTTTTAAGATAAGATGATATTCTTTTTTTCTTAAATAATATAAAATTAGTTATTTTTTGGTGTAGATAATGATTGATGACGTTTTTAGAAACGTTAATAATTTGGTTATTTTTTTTAGATGTTTTACTTCTTCACTGAACATCGTTCATAATATAAAAATCACTTGTATGGTATTATTATTTTATTAACAAATGATTCTGAAGTATTTTACGTCTAGCGATTACATTATTTTTAACGTTCAGTTGTATTATTTTTAACCAGTTTATCCCGTAAACTATCTATATAATACAAATATACATAATTGAATCATTAATTTAGGAAACAGGAATGAATATAAGTTAAATTCCATTCAAATGTTCCATAAATTCAATTTATTAAACAATTTTCGTTTAGCATATGAAAACATTTCAGAAATAAAAATGATACTTCATACTGAGTGGAATATACTGCTTCGATGGTTGTTACAACACGATAATGACCCAAAACACAAATCGAAGTTAGTAAAGGATTGGTTAAAAACAATAAAGTTCGAGTTCATGATTGGCCTGCATAATCGCCAGACTTCAATCCTATTGAAAATCTCTTTAGAATTCTCAAACGACGAGTTGAGGGCGAACGCTTCAGAAGCAAGCTGGAACTGTTTTGAGCATTAAAAAATGAATAGGAAAAGATACCTGAAACCACCATTTTAATTTTATCAATGCCACGCAGATGTGTTGGGGTTATTAAAAATAAGAACTTTCATACAAAGTATTAGATTTGTCGCTTTAGTTTTGCGCATTCTCATATATTACAGTTACTTGTTTTATTACCATTTTAATATTAATGAAATGTTATTTTCTTTTTGAAAATATATCATTTTATTTTTGTTTCAACAATATGTTAGTAGGCATTATTAATATTAGTAAGTATTCATTAAGCATGCATTAATTATGAATTAAATTAAGCATTATAAGTATTGCATTATGAATATATCATTGTAAAATAATTGGAAGAAAAAATAAATACACTTATATGTTTAAATAGAATTTGTTGCTTCTGTTTTGCTCAATACTATATACATACATATATATATATATATATATATATATATATATATATATATATATATATATATATATATTGCATTTATTTCAATAACAAAATGTGTGAATACATTAATCAAAGAATTTTCCCAGGAAAGCTATGACTTTTTCCCACTTTTCTGACAGAAGTGGAATTCCGCGACGAAAGAATGATATGTCTTTTGAGCCAATCCATTCAGAAACACAATTTCCGACTTCTCTGTGTTATGGAAATATGTATTTTACAAAGCGTATTGCATCGATCGAGCTCCATCAGTGTTTGTTTCACGGCTATAGTAACATAAGGCCGAGAATTGTCATGAAGAAGTATCACTTTTCGGCGATTTAATAAAATTGATGATCGTTTTTGCATCAAATTATCATTCAAATGCTCCAGTTGTTGTCGATAACGTTCGGTGGTGATTTTTTCCTTCAGTTTCAACAGCTCATAATATACTACACCCTCCACATCCTACCAAATAGAGAGCATTGCTTTGTGATCGTGGATGTTTCGCTTTGGTGGTGACGTTGATGGTTAGCCAGGATTAAACTATGATTTCTTGCATTTCGGGTTGTCGAAATAGATCCATTTTTCATCACCGGTCACGATACGCCGCAACAAACTCTTTTTTATGCCTTGTAAGCAAAGAAATCGAGATGTTTAAACGATTAGTAATAGCATTTTCGGTCAAGTCATGTGACAGCCATCTCCCTTCTTCCTGAATCTTTCCCATTACTTGTCAACGTCATGAAATAGATGATTTATTGATTTCGAGATGTTGAACCAATTGAGGAGGGTTTTCTTTCAATAGAGCTTACAGTTGTTCATATTCCAACTTATTTCATTGACTAGGTCGTTGTTTGACGTGAATTTTACAATCACCACTTTTGAATCGTCGAAATCAATCTCTACATAGTGTTCCCGACGTAGCAGATTCACCATACATTTTTGCAGGCAATCGATGAGCTTCACCTGACTTCTTTTCAAATCAAAGTAGTGTAGAATTAAAGATCGGAAAACAACTTATCGTATTCCATTTTAATTCGGCTATAGAGAAGCACTTGTGTAAACGAAGGATGACATCAGATGAGTGAATTTTAGTGGGAAATGTTCACACTTCGATATGACATAAGAGATATCTGTCACTACCCACAGTATTCATACTTAGAGCCATTCACACGTGAACAGCGGATTTCAATGCAACCTCCTATTACACACACACATACAAACACACCATACATACACACATACACGCACACACATACACACACACATACATATATATATATATACTTATATATGTAAATATGTATATATATATATATATAAACATATAATCGAAAAATTGTTATGAACGATAATGTTCCATGTTTATTGAATATATTCCCAAGTATTAATTTTTTTAATGAATGTCTCAGACAATTAGTAATCAACAACATAAATCTATAATATATTCGACATATGATGTGAAAATCAGGATCCGTCATCGTTATTTTATCCATTCGTTGTCCATGTCTACGGTTAGTGCGGGACAATAAACATAATTAGACATCGTGGACGTTAGATCCACAAGTAAGACCGTGAGGGAGTATTAATGACGACGCGACCTTAATCCCTTCGTCACATCTATTCAGCCGTTATTAGAATCGTCGTCTTGTGTCACTACCGTTCGCGGCGACCCTACGAATATCGTTAAAGAACTCTGACAGGTCCACGCCGGCGGCCGGACTCGCCCCGTTCGCCCACTACACCGTCACCCGTCCTTCTATTATTCAGATGCTATTGTTTTAAATGATGGGGCGTTAATTTGAACGCTCCATTCAAATGCCGTGTCTTTGTTCTATAATTGCGATGAGAAGATGAAGGATTTCATCTCTGTGTCATACATAGTGTACTCAGTTGTTTGAGAAGCCCATAAGTATTTAACTAATATAAAGCAATGTACAAGGAATTTTAATACGAAATATAAATTTAATTAAAATTAAATATATAAATTCTCTTTCAAACGATACACTTCAATTTATTTGAATTGAAAAAAAGCAATTTATTCCACTAGATATTCTATTTGTTTTAATTATAACTGTATAAAAATAAATTATACACAATAAGATGATATTTAAGTTTAATATAAATTTAAGTTTATCATAGAATATAATTTAGCTATCAATTTCTTTATCAATGACAATATTTTACTGCTTCGAAAGTTAATACCCATTTTGAAACTTTGTTATTATAGAATGAGTTTTAAAAAAAGCAAATTAAAAGAAATATTCTCCTGCAGTTTCAACATTTTCATGAAATGAATGGAAAAAGAAGAAACTAATTAGTAAAATTATATTTTTTTTTTATTATTATTATTTTTTTATTTTTTTAAAGTAATTAATGGAATATTTATTTAATAATGTGCATAAAAATATTTATCTATATATCTAGAAATAAGTTAAAAAAAATTAAGAGTACAAATTTGGATATAGTAAGAGGCAATTTTCAAAAAACAATAAATATTCATACTAATAACTAGTCTTTTGTTAAAATTTTCAGTAACATTCCTACAAATCTGGGGCTCTATTTCACCAATCACCCTTCGGATTTCATCTTTTACGTTGAAAATTGTTTTAGGATTATTGGCGTACACCTGTCCTTTAACGTGACCCTAAAAAAAGTATCCCAAGGTGTTAAGTCAAAGTATCTCAGCAGCCAATTAATAGCTTCATTTCAAGAAATAACGCGACCAGGAAATTTCGTCCTAAATAAATCAATTGTTTCATCAGCTGTGAGAGTTGTTACACCGGTCTGCTGGTACTGCATGTCCTCTAGATGAATATCATTCAACTTTACTCACAAAAAATGATTATCATATTTTAATATCTTTCTCCATTCACAGTAATCACAATAAATTGTAATAATTCTAATTCGCATAAAATCAAGGACCAATGTCATCGAACCAAAGTGCACATCAATCACTCTTTCTGTATGCAGTGGCTTCTCGACGATCACCTTCGGATTTTCTTCATCCCAGATTCGAAAGTTTTTCTTATTAACATAACCAGAGTTTGAAATGATCCTCATAGCTAAAGATGACTGAAATTGTTTTAGGATTATTGTAAGCATACCTGTCCTTTGACGCGACTCGAAGGAAAGTAGTCGAACGCTGTTAAATCTCAGGATCTTGGTAGATAATTAATGTCTACATTTTTTAAAAATAACGCTGCCAGAAAATTTTGTTCTCAAAAATCAATTGTTTTATCAGCTGTGTGGGTTGTTTCACCATCCTGCTGGAACCATATGTTCTCCATATCAATATCGTTCAGTTCGAAACACAAAAAATGTTTTCTATGTTTCGGTATTTTTCTCCATTCACAGTAATCGTCTTACCAGTCTAATTCTCAAAAAATTAAAGAACAATAACTTCACCGGATCAAAGTGCACATCAAACAGTCACTCTTTCTGTACAGAGTAACTTCTCAAGGACCACCGTAGGATTTTTTCTCCCTAGGTTCGAAAATTTTGCTTGTTAACGTAGACGAGTACCAAATAAACCTTACCACTAAAGTGAACATTTTCAGAAAATCCGTGTTATTGTTCCGGTATCCAATTAAGAAATTTTCGACGCAATGAATGGTTTGCTGGCTTCAATTCTTGCATTAATTAAAAATATTAAGCCTCCAGAAATAAATCTTAATGCAAAATACGCCATGTGGTGGTCTGTGGAATGTCCAATTGCTATGATTGTCGTTGAATTGACATTTTTGGCTGTTCTGATACACTTTCACGAAACAAGTCAATGTTTTTGTTGCCTTGTCAATAACGTAGTGCAAATTGTTCATCGCTGATACTTGTTTGTATTAGACAATTGATGTGGGATCCTAATACCTTTCCCAAATACTTTTCCGATTTCATGAAGGTGTCTCTGCACTGTGGATAAAGTGGCTCCAAACATGTCAGCTATTTCTTGCACGATCAGTCTTGGATTCGACTCAATCAGTAATTTTAAAGCGTCATTATCGAGTTGAACAGGTCCTCCACTTCGAACACTATCAGATAAGTTGTAATCACTACTAGTAAGTTTTCTATACCAACATTGGCACTTATTGACCATGAAAGCATCGCTGTAAATATCACATTTTTTTAACTGCAGTTGTGTTTAATCTCGATCGAAAATGAAACAAAATGAAAAGACATATGTGTTCTTCTGAAGGATGGAAGTCCGCCATTTTGTTTTGAGATATAACAAACGTTACTTTTGTTCAAAACAATAAATCCACAACTTTTTTTACAATATACGGCAACAAAAAATGATTTCATATATCAGCAACGTAAGTCGAACAATCTAATTTACTTACTAAAAAAGATTGACGACTTATGGATACTCCTAATATCTATCTATCTATATATATATATATATATATATATATACATATATATATATATATATATATATATATATATATATATATAGATATATATATATATATATATATATATATATATAGATATATAGATATATATATATATATATATATATATATATATATATATATATATATATATATATATATATATAGATATATATATATATATATATATATATATATATATATATATCTATATATATATATATATATAGATATATATATATATATCTATATATATATATATATCTATATATATATATATATACATATATCGCCACAAATAAAAAATATAGTTTATTTCTTGATGTAATGACATTTTTAAAAACAGACATTTTAAATATGTATTAAGTAGAACGAAATATGAAAAATTAAACAAACTGAAATTTGTAATTCGGTCACGATGTATCAATAAAAATGATGAAATGCTATTAATATTTATATCTTATTTTTATAACTATCATACACGTATGTGCACTGCTCTGATCGAAAAGTTTCAGGAATTTCTATTTTAAAAGAACCGAACAAACCGAACGTTAAATTTCTTTAAATAATAATGTTGGTAAATCTTCCACTGTAATATACAAGAGTCGTTTAATAAGATTGGAAAATTTCTATGAGCAATTTATATAGCGCCATCATTCAATTGGTAACGTTACGGCTATCAAGTGTCACTTTCAGACTAGTATAGGTGAAAATTCAGCCAGAAGGTGAATTTTTACACGGAAATTTTAAGCAAGTATTGTACCAGTCTCGACAAAAATAAAAAAAAAAAACGAAATGCGTGCAGTGATAAAACATTTTTATTTAAATATGGACAACCACCCAGATAAAAAGGGAGTTGGATGAAGTTCATGGGGACTCTGTATCAGCGTTGTGGACTATTAATTTATAGATAAATTAGTTTAAATGTAGCCGAACACTGAAGATTAAACGCGCTATGGATGCACAATTGAGGTGACTACGACGGATATAATAGTTGAAAAAGTTCGTGATATCTTTATAGAAGGCTCCCGATGGAAAATGCGTAAGATTGCGGAGACTACAGTCATCTTAACTGAACGAATACACAATATGCTGCACGAAAAATTGCACACTGTTTGGTACGGAGTCACATCCGAAACTATTTTAGGCTCTTATTTCTTCGAAAATGAAGACGTTACTGATGTAAACATAAGTGGTGCTCAATTCCGTACGATTATAAAATTTTTTTGAGGCTAGGTATAAATAATCATCTACAGTTGTGGTTCTAAGAAGATAGAGCCACATTGCACACAGGAAGACTCATTATGGAACTTTTACAATACATTTTTGGCAAACGCATAACTTCAAGGAACAGTGATTTTACTTAGTCTGTGCGTTTGTCTGATTTGAACTTTCCCATTTTTTTTGAATATTTAAAAGAATAATCTAAAAACCATCCTGCAACTTAAAAACAACATACGTGAAAAAAATCGATCATTATGTCCAGAAATCCTGAGAAGAGTGATGGAAAATGAGTTAGAAAGAACTCGATTTTGTGAAGTAGAATATGAGTTTCACTTATAAGATGTAATTTTTTATGTGTAATGAGGAAAAATTCTCATCCTTATTCTATATTTTGGGAAATAAAAAAAGATCAAAATATTACAAAACAAACAAATATTAATGTTTTAAACCCCTTGATTCTTTTTGCACCACTATTTACTGAATAATACCACCTCGTAATTTTGTTATGATAAAAGGATAAAAGTATAATTAAAAAAATATCGACACTTTCCAATATTTGGTGTTTTTAATGAAATTATTTTTAGTTTTATTCAATTAGTAATTTATATTTTGAATTAGCTTGGTAGAAAAATAATTTTGGTTTACGATCTTCAAATCCATATACATTTTCCTTCAGGTGATTTCCTAGTTGTTTTAAGTGGTCCAGAACTGTTGGATGACTAACGCCTAACTTTTGTACAAGATTTCGAATTGTTGTGCGTAGTTTTGATTCAACTAACGCTTTTAGTTGGTCATTACGAACTGAAGAAGGACATCAACGACCTTTTTCATCTTCAAGGCTTTTGTCTCCAGCATGAAATTTTTGGAACCATCATTGCACTATACGTTCCTTATCAGTACCCACACCAAAAGCATCGTTTATTTTACAAGCCTTTTCTACTTCTTAACAACCCGTTTTGTACTCATAAAAAATTGTTCTTATGTGCTGCTTTTCCATCTTTAATTTAATAGCCCAATTTTACGCAACATTAATAATAAAACCAAAGTCGGTGTTGCCAAAATATAGATCGAAAAATACACTTTAAAATGACATTAACATGAATACAAAGCAATATTTTCATTGAAAAAAATAAGGTTAGAATTCAGAAAACAAAAACCGCAATTATTTTCCTCCCAATCTAATACTATTGTCTTCTAATCCTGTTTACCTTTTTAATTTTGTTCTTGATCTTGTAATTACAGTTATTAATGTAAAATCTTTTTTATAATTTTTATAATGAAATTTCTAACTGAAAAATAATATGTGAAAAGTTCTTAATTACTTCATATGATGTTAATTTTTTGTCCCAAACATGTCTGCTTATTCATTTATGTAATTAGTTATTTTTTTCTAATCATTGTCAACTAAACGTCGCTAAAAGAGCAGGGATGACAAGACGATTAGTTGAATTTAAAATAATTCACAGAACAAAACATATCAGATGTGGTTTAAACAACGACGGCTTCATAAAAATATAATTATAAACTGCAGACGAGTGTAAATCCTAATAGGATTATGGACGCTTGTCACTTGTATTCCGTGTTGAGTTTATAAAACGGACGTACGGTATGTGTCTGTGTGTGAGAGTATGTGTGCGACGATGAACTTTCAACTATAAAATGTTAGTAATGTAATTTTAAACAAATATTATTATTTGTAAAGTCCGCAAGCAAACTGGTAACAAAAAGAGATCTCTGTGTTTTTATCAAATGAAAAAGTTATACACGTCGTCACGTTGTTCAAATCACGTTTTCTTCTAATTTTATTTGCGATTTATTTAGTTTATATGTTTCTACAATTTGACACATATTTACAGTTAACTTTTATTTTTTATCTAAGTTAGATTATCTTTGTTTTCTGTTCATTGTGAAATTTTTTGTTTTCAAAACTATATATACTTTTATTCATATTTTTTTCGATTATATATTAATTGGAAAATTGAGCTTTCTTTATTTATACGTATTAAAATTTTTATAATATGCTTTCTCTTTTCTAAAGATTATTTTGTCTTTCATTTTAAATATTTTAAATTCGGATCAAATTCAATTATATATTATTTATTATAACTGGAATCTCATTGGTTAATTGCACTGGTGGTCTTGAGTATGGTCAATTATTAAATTTTTTTTCTTATATCTCGTAAGATTAATTTCAGTTCTTAAAACATCTGAATATGTTATATATAAATTATAGAATGATTCAATTTAGGTTTCCACATGGAAGTATTAAAAGGTGGCATAGAGGTTAAGAATAATTATATTATTTTTATTTAATAATTTAGTTCAATTAAGTACTAAAATACAATTGAACTAAAATACTAAATGAGGTATAACATTTTTTTAAAATTTTGCGTTTTTTTAATACTTTCGTGTGAAAGCCTAAGTTGACTCAGCTTATATAATAAAGTTTAATTACAAGTAAACAGATGATGTCTCAGAAGGTGAAAATGGTCGTTTCAGACAAAGATTAAAATGAATCATATGGTTGACGACCACCTGGACAATATTTGTCTGTATCTTAACATCTTAAGAATGATGATATCGTTATTTAATGCGCAAAAATAACAATGAAAAATGATCAATAATCATTTATTGAATATTTTAATGAGATTATTTTTTTGTCGTTTGTGGAGCAAAAAAATAATTTATTTATGAAAACATTAATTAATTTTATTTAAAATAGAAATTTTAATTTTTGTTAAATTATCCTGTAATATTACCATGAATTACTTAGTACACAATTAGATTATTATTCCAAAAGTACTATTTTATAAATATTAAATTATAATAAAACATTTTTTGAAATTATATAATCAAATTTAAATTTAAAATATTTTGTTTTACTAATAAAATGCAATAAAAACTGGATAGTGTACAGTATTTTTCCAGTTATTCAAATTTCTTATGTTCCTTAACATGTTTTTATAAATTTCTAATATAACAATCTCCTGACTTACACCCTTTTTATAGAATTCTAAAATAAATTGAAAACATATTAATTTTAATATAAAAAATGAACTTCTTTGATTTCAATTTTAACTCATTTTCTAATTAGAAAAAATTGCGTACTTGTAACAAAGAGAAAATTAATTTTATTAGGTGCAAAATTAATTCGATACCTTTAAACTGAATCAATCATAACTCTGTTTAAATTTAAAATGTTTTCTCCTCGTTTTAGGATTTTGAAATACCAATCGTAACATTTAAAAACACTAAATATCTTGATCAACAAGTAGGTATAATCTCACAAAACAGAAGTGAAAACAATGGCGTCCGAAAAATATCATTTTAGATATTAAATACTTTTCACATTCCAATTGAAAAAATGCTGTCAAATCTGCGAATGATTTGATTTTTTAGGGAAGGTGTTGTACGCATAAAACATGCAAACATTTTAAAACAGTAGAAAAGGTTCCAAAAGGCTTTAGCGACATATAGCAGCCATTTTTTTCGAAAAAGGTTTGTCAGTTACCTAACAGATGGATAAAAGTTATACAAAATAATGAAGGTTATTTTGAGAATTGAAATATATTCCATTTTTCGTAAACATTCCTTTTCCTTAAAAGAGGCGCCAAATTTATTTGTACATCTAATAATTTTAAGAATAAATAAAAATAAGTTTATCAATTTATATAAAAACGAGTGTATGTATATAAATATGTAGCATTTATTCTTGTATTAATTAAAATTTAATTCATCTATTAAGTAGAGCTGCATTTTTAGACTTATATGTCTATAGAAAAATGATTTATAAATTATTATAATTTTTGATTGTTGTTTAAGCGCATTTTAATAGCAATTAATATTGCTTTTGAATAGTAAATAAATTAATAAAAAATTGAAAACAATGGGAAAATTTTAAGATTTATATTTTATAATTATTAGCTAGTTTCTGAAATTTACACATTTATTAAGAGCTAAAATAATCTATATTCTAGCGGCGCATAAAAAAAGCACCTTAGTATTTTTTTAGTGTAAGATTTAATTTTAATACGTTAATTACAATTTGTATAAAACCAATTGTAAAATAAACATAAATAAATGAATTTTATTTTAAAATATGTGATTGAATATATTCATTATCAGTAGATTTCTCCGATAAAAGATTTCTCTACAGTATTAAGAGTGCTACTAGTTTTGAACTATTTGGTAGATTTTGAAGAGTTTTATCTGAAAAGTACATAATTTTATTCTTTCTGACGTAAAAAAACAAAACAGAAATAATGCATTTTGATTTTCTTCTAGAGATATATTTGTAAGTCATACAAACGTTTGATTTTTGCAAAAAAAATCAAAAAATAAAATGAATAGTGTATATACGTGGGTCGTTTGATAAGTTTGATAAATTTTTATAATGTGGTTCGACCATTCATTTGATAACATCACGGTTATGAGGTATTATTTTTCAAAGTAGCATAGGCGAAATTTCAACCAGAAACATGTGTATATATATATATATATATATTACGTACTTGCATTGAATGTCGCTGTTTTTTTAGTTTTTTTAAGTATTTATTTCTATATTAAAATGTGTGATTACATTAATCAAAGAATTTACCCTCGGGAGCTATGACTTTTTCCCACTTTTCTGGCAGATGTTGAATTCCGTGACGAAAGTATGGTCTGTTTTTTTGCGCCTATTTATTTAGCAACCCAATTTTCGATTTCTCCGTAGTTATGGATGTGTGTATCTTCCAAAGCGTATTGCATTGGTTGGAACAGATGGGAATCGTTTGAGTCCAGGTCCGGAGAATACGTTGAGTGCTGAAGAACCTCCCATTAGAGCTCCCTCAGTGTTTGTTTCACAGCTAAAGCAACATAGGTCCAGCCGTTGTCATGAAGTGAAATCACTTTTTGGCGATTTGATACAATTGATGGTCGTTTTTACCTTAAATTATCATTAAACCGCTCCAATTGTTACCGATAACGTTCGGACGTGATTGTTTCATTCAGTTTCAACAGTTTATAATACACGACACCCTCCATATCCCACCAAATAGAGAGCATTGCTTTGTGACCGTGGATATCTCGCTTTGGTGTCGACGTTGATGGTTGGCCTGGATTAACCCATGATTTCTTGTATTTCGAGTTGTCAAAATAAATCCATTTTTCATCGCCGGTCACGATACGCCACAAATAACTCTTCTTTTTGTGCTTTGGAAGCAAAGAAATCGAGATGTTTATACGATTAGCAATGACATTTTAGGTTAATTCATGCGATAACCACCTCCTTTCTTTCAGGATTTTTCCCATGCCTGGTAAACGTCATGAATGGTTGATTTATCGACTTCGAGCTGTTGTGTCTATTCTTTGAGTGTTTGAGTAGGGTTTTGTTTCAATAAAGCTTGCAGTTGTTCACCTTTAAACTTTTTCTATTGACCGTCACAATTACCAGTTTTGAATCATCGAAACCAATATCTACATTCTGTTTCTAATGAAGCAGATTTACCATAAGTTTTCGCAAGCAATCGATGAGCTTCAGCTACGCTTTCTTTCAAATCAAAGTAGTGTAGAATTACACACAGAAAAATAACTTATCGCATTACATTTTAATTCTGCTATAGAAAAGCATTTGTGTTAATAAAGGATGGCGTCTGATGATTGAATTTTAGTGCAAAATGTTCATACTTCAAGATGACATAAGAGACATCTGTCACAGCACACAGCGTACGCACTTAAAGCCATGTACACATGAACAGCGGCTTTCAATGCAACCTTCTATCATATATTTATATATGCTTATATATATATATATATATATATATATATATATATATACATATGTACATATAGTAAAAAGAATGAACATTTTAATTGATTTCGAAGATACAATTCCACTCTTTCAATTGTGCATTTTGATTAATACTTTAAAAAGATAAAAACGTCGGCGCGTCATTTAGAAATCGACACTTGTTATACACTCACATAAAGAAAAAATGTTTTCAAATAAATAATGTCTCTCTAGTGAACGTGTAAATTGAGTCGCTAGCAGTGACGGCGACGATCAGACCGTTTATCTGTATTTGACAGTCAACACAGGACAATGAGGTGAACGATGACATGGCAGGCCCAACTCCAACGAACATACATAAAATTCAACATGGAAGTCATATAAACTTTTCCTTTCTCGTGCACCGCACCGCACACAGTTTACTAACTTTCACACGGACGCGCGTCGTACTCTTGCTGTGGCGTTGATGGACTCAAACGGAGTCCGTGACGGGCGGGTTTGTGTATGCGGTCAGCGGCTAGACTGGCCGTGACAGCTTTTGGCCGCACTTGCTGCCCGCGCCATCCCGGATCTGCACGCTAATCAAAATAGTTCGCTAAGACCGCCGTCGCGATTTATTAATTAATTTATACTGCTCCGGAATGGTATCCTCGACAGACAGATCGACAATAGTTTTGGCAGCATTTGAGAATTTCGTCGGTTTACAACAGCAAATTCAATATCAAATAAAATAGCAACAAAAACAACTGCAGTTACAGAAGACACAAAAAAATATCGTAAAAAAATTAAATGTTAACAGTACAATTTGTGATAAGTTTTTCTACAATATGAATCCGTTTAATATATGCATGTAGTATATTGATTAGTTTACCATTTAAATTATATTAATCGATATCGATTAAAATATATATATATATATCTCTGTCTATATATATATAGATAGATATATTAGGTTATCAAGTATGAAATCTCCAATTTCCTTAAGTTCAAAATTTGACAAATGCCTTCTCTGACATTTCACTTTTACATCATTTTCAAAATATACTTAATTTTTTGTCATAATCCATTAGAAAGCTCATCGTACTTGCTTCAATGTTCCCTAGCTTCGTGATTCCCCTCCCGAAAGGGGTTTCTTCGAATAGGTGGGTTCTCAAATGGCCTGTGCGGCCTCTATCGCCTCTTTATTTAACCCGAATCGTTTTACAGTCAGGAAAATTTTGTGTTTTAGAAATAGACAGAAGTTCGAGGAAACCAAATAAAAAGAACACGGTTGCTACGAAAGGATTTAAATCTTAAATTCTGCTAATTTTTGTTTAGCCTCAATGCTTGATTACGTTATTTGTGTATTTTTTAATTTTATATCGTTATATAAGTAAAAATTAGTCTCCCTCATCAGTCATATATATCTAGATCTCTTACGGTGTACAACTGAAAGAGAATATACGATTTCGGTGTAAAAAACTGATAAGAAATTTATTTAGATTACTCGTACTGTATTTACTGAATCTTTAGAGTAAAAAAAATGATATTTATTTTAAAATTGTATTTTATTGTTAAATTTATAAACTTTTCCTATAGAAATTTTATGACATATTTTATGCAGATTATTTGTGAATATAATTTGTTAATTTCTATTATTTGTTAGAGGGAGAGAGAGCCAGCGTTAACGAGCGGGAGGCGAAACCCTTCTGGGGGTTGGAAATCGCAGCGAGAAGTGGAAAGAGCTACCTAGTGTTAATGAAAAAAGAAATGTCAATTTATTTCTCTTTTCTACTAGAGAGCTAATATTTATAAGTGCACACTGCTTGTTAAATTGTGAATATAAAATATTTATATATATATATATATATATATATATATATATATATATATATATATATATATATATTATAGGCCACTATCATCTGTTCGTTATCGGGAGGCGTCTTCGCTCACTCTGTAACACTTACTTCTCTAACAAATAACAGAAATTAACAAATTGTAGATATAAATAATCCGTGTAAAATGTAATATTTAAATTTTTAAAATATTATAAAAAATAGAATTATAAAATATGCAACAATTTTTTTATTCTAAAGCTTCAGTGCCTATGGTATTTTGAATAAATTTTATCGGTTTTACACTGAAATTGTATACTCTGTTTCGTCATAAAATGTGAAAAAGAACATTGATCATGTGTTGATATTAACCAATCAGAATAGAGACCACGTGTCCGATATCAACTAATCATAAAACATATGAGTCAGGGAACGGCATCACTTTTATTTTTATTTTTCATTTTTATGTAGAAAGAAACACCCACACACACACATATATATATATATATATATATATATATATATAATAAAACATTTTATGATACATTAAGAACATATATATATATATAAATTTTGATAATAAAAATATTATTAACTAAATTATTTCATATCGGAAAATTATGAAAAGAGAATAATTGTAATTTTCACATTACTCAATTTCAAGCGGAAAATTAGTATTCTCTAATGGCTGTCATAATAATATACTTTTATATAAATGGAAATAATTTCAAAATAACTACACACAGTTTGAGTTCACATCTGTTCGCTCTCTCTAATTATTGAAAATATCTGCATATTATCCATACATACAAGTAGCGATCAATAAACACGTCCGTAATTATAAACTTTATTATACAGTTTGTCTGTACAAAAATTATAGACACGATGAACCGTTTCATACATTTATGCAAAAAGAATGAAAAACCCTGTCTATCGTTTTTTATAAAAAAAATTATGATGAAAAAATTGTATTTTCGTCAGCATACTGAGTTAATATTGAACTATGAAAATGTATATGGACAGCTTTGGTAAAAAAATAATTACGTGTTTCGTTGAGAAAATATTTGTACATTGTTGTTTATGAAAGGCTTTGTGCTTACTAAAAATAAATGGAAACAGTAGACGCAATTGCAAACAGTGTTTGTTCTTTTCATTTTCTTTTTAAAAAAAAGTATATTAAAACTGGCTTAAGACTATTTAGAGGATCTTAGATGGAAAACAAAAACAAGTGAAAGGATTGCAATGTTATTTAAAGTTGTAAGTATTTTAAGTCAAGTAGAATACAGTTTACTTCTCAACATAAATAAATAGATTTTTTTTCCATTTCTATATTTATTATTGAAAAATAAATACACTCATTACTGCAAAAGATTAAATTAAAATTAATTGTTAAATATTTATAGATTAATTTTGAATAATTCTAATATATTATAAGATTACTGTATATGAAATGATTTTAATTATTGTGATTAATTACGTTTTGATAAATTATAACTGTCTGAAAATGTGATTTGTGTCAACAATCTGAAATATATAAATTTAAATCGTAATTTCTGTTTCAGATCAAAGATACTCGTATGTCAATTTATTAGTGCATTTATTTCAAAATGAATTAAAATAAATTAATGTAAACAGAAAATTATATAATTTTCTGATAATACACAAAACAGTCCTGACAAGTGGCTAAATTCACAAGTCAATTATTTTTTTACCCCACAAATTGCCAAATCTTTCTGATCAAACACGTACAACAAAACATTATTGATAATGTGTGATTGTTACTAAAGCGCTTTTTAACGCATTGCAATAATCCTCACAGCACTAAGGTACAGGGTGGCACAAAAGAACGAAAGGGTTTGAATAGTTAATTTTTTTGTTTAAATGTTTTTTCTGTTCTTTTTAGAATTTTATAAATAAAACGTGAGGAATTTATTATGGAGAGGTACACAATAGAAAAATATATAAAAATAATTGAATTTTACTTTGAAAATCAGCGTTCAATTATTTTGATGGGGCAAGCATATCGTCATTATTTTAATGTTAAATCACGACGATCGGAGTCAATGATTAATCGTTTGGTTATACATTTTTGACAACAAGGTGCAGTAAATAACCAGCCAAGATCTAGAAAACATTGCTTAGCTCCAAATGCAGCAATCAAAGCAGTCACAACGACTGGTGAAATTGCGTCGAAGAAGGCGAAGATCATTTTGTCTGTTAAGGAGGTGATGGTCACTGTTTTTTGAGATTCCCAAGGAATCATCCTGATCGACTACTTAACGAAGGGAAGAACAATAACAAGAGCTTATTGTACAACATTTTTGGACCGTTTCAAAGCAGAGCTGAAATAAAACGGCCAAGAACAAAAAAAATGGCACGAAAAAATTCTCTTTCACCAGGAAAACACTCCATCCCACGAATTCATCGTCACAATAGTAAAATTGAACAAATCAGACTTGGAATTGATATCTCATCCACTCTATTCTCCAAACTTGGCCCTGTGCGTATTCTTCCTCTTCCCAAACTTAAAAATTTAGCTCGGTATGAAGAAATTCTCGTTGAATGAAGATGTGGGGATTATGTTGAGAAATAAAATCGATTGTTTTCCAAAAAACAGTGTTCAACTTGCTGTTTTACCATACTTATCAAACGACCCACGTATATATATATATATATATATATATATATATATATATACTATTAGTTATTATAATAATTCATTGTAAATAGTAAGAATTAAAAACAGTTTTCAAATTCATTAATTACTTAAAAAGAATAGAATTCATTTAATGAACTCAAAAATCAACCTCTTTGCTTTAGTGGTTATCAATAATTTTCCATTGTGATGAGTAATTAACTGAACCGTAAATATTTGGACTAGTGTCGTCCGAATGATTTAATAACACGTTCATGGTATGAGATATTTTATACAGTCATGGACGTCGCCTATTGTGGTTTCATAAACTATCCACTAACTATTGAATTAAAGGTAATATCATATACTCGCAATTCAAACAATTTCATAGAATTCACCTTTTATAATAATTATCTGTCGATACGTAGATATTTGTTAAATAATGTATGTACATTTAATATATATATATATATATATATATATATATATATATATATATACATATATTCACAAAGAAATATGTTAATGAATATTATTTCATATAGTCAACTACTTGTGAAATATTTAAATAAAAATATAATTAAAAAATTATGTGTTAAAATAATATGTGCTACATATTGAAAATCAATTTTTCATTCACAGAACAGTGATGGAAGGAGTAAGCTTTAAATTTTTATCAAGTAATTATATTTATTTTTACTTCAACTATTTTCAGAAATGTATTTTTCTTTTTTATTTTCTGTATCCAGAAATTACATTTATTTCTAATTAAAAATGCTCAAAAAATTATTATTAATAATTTTTGATTATTTTCATGCCAATTTCGATTAAGATTCTATTATTTTCAGACCTCCAAGATACAGAAAACTTAAAAATCCGTACCTTAAAATCTATAACATCTATATTTAGAAGACTTTGATTCTTTAAATATAATAATATTGTTATTTAAGTGCATAACTACCAACATTTTTTTTGGTTGTAGGCGAAAAAAAGAGAATTCATTTATGAAAGAGAATTTAGCTAGTATCGAGACTCTACTGTAATATCATTTTGTTAAATGTTGTGATAAATAAATTCATGATTTTTTTTGTTAATTTTGTAGTAATTTTATATAAATATTACAATTGTATAGCAGTTAACAAAATATTATATGTTAGGTCATATTTATTTAAAGTTCTAAAATAAATAAATTTAATTGTTATTAATCGAGATATATATGATAACAGAAGAAGAATCATGATAAAAATATTTTTTTTATATTATATAAGCGGGTTATTCACTAAAACTATACAGCTTAAATTTTTGATTGCTATGAACGGATATTTGCATCCGGCGAAAGCTATCGGTGGGGACTATGGACGTATATACGTTTTTTGGGATTGTTTCCATATTATACATCCGAAAAAATTAAAAATTACCATTGTTTGAGGTGGACACATATACTGACGTTTCTTAGAAACGAGAATGAACAAAATTTTGCTTGTATCGGCTATGTACTCTTGTGTTTCTTAGAGAGTCACGTTTCTCAACGATAAGCAGTTGTGATTATGTAGTAGCATAGCATGATATTATAGTTGTTATATGTTGTTTTTTATATTGTTATTTAACTTATTGTATTGCATATTTACCAATTTTTTTTTAATTCATAATAAACTTTAATTATTTTTAACTTTTTATAATTATTTAAAATTGTAGTGACTCTAACCCGCACACACACGCGCACACACACACACATACACATACACACACACATACACACACACACACACACACATATATATATATATATATATATATATATATATATATATATATATATAAATTAGCGCGCTGAACTTGATAATCACATTGTAATTATTGTAAATATGTATTTATCCTTTTGTCATTAATTTGATTATTGAAATTAATTATTGTAATTATATCAACAAAATAATAAATAATGAACACACACTTCGAGACAGAAAAAGAGACTATCCGCGCGCTCACAGGCCTGCTTCGCTTAGGCTCGCGTTTCCTGTGAGTTTATAAGCCGGGAAATTAGCAGTATAAACCATGTTTCACAACCGGGTGATGCGCCTCATCGCTGACGCTCACTTCCTGGTGAGACTAGGCAAGAACGACCTCGTCGCTGAATACTGCTGCTTCCAGCGGCCTTGTTTGTTGAAAGAGTAGTGCAAAATCGCGAATGGTCACTGACCCGGCGCACGCCATAAAAACGAGCCAGTAAGAGGTTTGCTTTCGCCGGCCGACCTGGAGTTCCGCTGACTCTTCACTAGGAGGCAACCCCCTCGAAGGCATAAAAAATTGCTCTAATACTATGTGATAGTCTACCCTAACGAGCAACAACCCAGAGTTATGAGCTACCCGAGTCGTGAGCGCATACGCTCGGAACTCAAGTAATTGCGAGCGCCCATCAGGCCTGAGCTGCTCTCTACGCGGCATAAACCAGTTGACTTCTGACTTCACATACAGTAAGCATCTTTTCACTATCTGTCTGTCTCAAAGTGTTGTCCTCAATTTTAAAACAACACTGTAGCCTTCTTTAAATACGTGTAGTTCATCCTGTATGACGAATGATCGTCACGATTTTACGGACCCGTGACACCGGTTCTCATTACGTGACTTGGAAGAAAAGACGGTACAGCGTCTCGTTTCTGTGGGCAGTAACATTCCCACAGCCTCTCTCTTTCCTCATTTGGTGGTTCGTCCTGTATGTCAAACGATCATCACGGCTTTACAGCCTCGTGACAACGCCAGATAATTAACTGGTCAGTGGAGACGGTACAGCGTCTCGCTGCTGTGGCCAGTTACGTTCACACAGCCGTGGTCGCTCTAGCTTCCATCTTCATGTACACAAAGTCGGGGATCGTTTGAATATCTTTTGGAGTCAGATAAATTCACCGCTGCAAGGAGCGGATAAACATTTGTGGATAAACATACGCACGGCGCGCCACAGGTGTGCCCTGATAAAATGCTGAGCTCCCTCTACCAAATCCGACAAATATTATGTAGTTTTATTAAATTTAGGTTGGTAGAAAAATATTCGCGGTATATGACGTTCAAATTCATATATATTTTTCTTAGATAGCTGTTTTAATTGGTCCAGAAGTGTTGAATGACTAACGCTTTACTTTTTTGTAAACTCTTGAATCGTTGTGGGTGGTTCTGGTACAACTAATTTCAATTGGTCGTTATGAACTGACGAAGGATGTCCATGACCATCTCTATCTTCAAGGCTGTAATCTCCAGCACGAAATTTTTGAAACTACCATTGCACCGTACGTTCCTTAACAGTACCCACACCAGAAGCACCGTTTAGTTTACGAGCAGTTCTTCTACTTTACTTCCTGTTCAGAACTTATTCAATAAAATGTTCTTATTTTCTTCCTTTCCACCTTTAATTCATGAGACAAATTTGAAGCATAATTAATAATAAAACCAAAGTCGATGTTATCAAAATACAGAATGAATTATGCACTTTAAAGTGATATTAACATGAATACGGCAAAATGACACTTACATTGAAAAAAATTAAGGTTAGAATTCAGAAAACAAAAACTGCAGTTATTTTCCTACCAACCTAATAGTAATAGACACTGAATAAAAACTACACTAATTACTATGTAAATACTATGTGTCAAATACAACGTCAAGAGATTATAAACATGTAGACAAAACATTATACTTCAACTAATTGAAATTGTGACTGAAAATAGTGTACATTATTGAACGTCAACAAACTTTCTGCATTTGTATTCACATTTCGTATATATTTTATATAAATGCATTTACATATATATATATATATATATATATATATATATATATATATATATATATATATATATATATATATATATATATATATATATATATTCATAATGTAGTATATGCACATAAATGTATATAATATGCAATAATATTAGATTTATGAGTGAATCCGTACTGAAAATTAAACATGCGGCCGTAGAGTAGTCAGTGACATTGACATCGTAAATATTAATTTAATGCCGAGTCTAGCGTGCAGTAGACTGCCAGACTATTGATGACTGGACGCAACACATAACCTGTTCAACTAACTGACCAACGTTGTCGGCCGTTTCCAAACACATTTGAATTAATACAACGGCTGCATCAATAATATGTTTTCTATCGTTAGTACGGGACCGATGGCGGTGGCACTCCACCACTAGTAACCGATAATCGTACCTAAGTATATGTTTAATCGCCTCAACTGTTTGTTTACCTTAATTGAGTACAGTGTCGAGGTCATCGACGGTGGGATACATAGATTATGTAATTGCGTGTGTTTCGAACGGCGACTATTCGAAAATTGGCTAAGCTTTATATATGGCATTTACATTACCAGCACAGTTAAATAGCTAGTTGGCATCTCGTTAATATTGTCACCGCGATTCTGGTCAAGTGCTTGATGATATTTATTTAGAAATTATTTGCCATAGATTTTACAGATATACAATATTTTATTATCAAACATATAAATGACATTATATATATATATATATATATATATATATATGTATATATTTATATATATATACACATATACATATATATATAAATATGTATATATATATATAAATATATATATATATATATAATAGGAGGTTGTATTGAAAGTCGTTCTTGACTTGTATATGGCTCTAGGTGCGTATGTTGTGGGCAGTGACAGATGCCTCTTATGTCATTTTGAAGTATGAACAACTACAATTCAGCATCAGGCGTCATCCCTTGTTCACACAAGTACTTTTTAATAAAAGTTAATGTATATTAGGTATCCAAGAAAGTTCTGTCACTGTTATAACGTACAATAATTTCACGAATTGTTTACACTTCTTATCGGACAAAATTCCAAGAATTGTTTATCCGCAATATTAGCGTGTGTTTTAAATGTATCTCGAACTGTTCACTTTAATTTAAAAAATTATTCTAATCCTTAAAAATGTCTGTGAAAAATAGTGTAGTACGTGCGTGTCTGCTTTGTAAATTTAAACTTGGGGCTAACGCTACAGAAAGTGCAAAAAAAATTGTACTGCGTTTGGAGAGAAGACAGTTATATCGAGAATGGCCCAGATGGTTTAAAAAAATCTGCTGGGTGTGAATCCATTAAAGACGAGACCAGATCAGGAAGACCATCAAATTTAAATATCGACGAATCGGAGACAATGATTGAAACAAATTCCAGTTGAAAGTGTCAACAGCTTGCAGAATTATTTAAAGTAAGTGACGAAGCAGTAAGGAAGCATGTACACAAAATAGGAAAGAGGTGGAAATTAAGAAAATGAGTACAACACGAATTAAGTCCCAGTAACAAATCACAGCGTCTTACAATCTGTACATCTCTTATTTCACGACTAAAATCAGAGACCTTTTTAGATCAAATTTTGACCACTGATGAAAAATGGATTATTTATTGCAACTGAAAAAGTACTCGCCACTGGCTTTCATTAAATGATCCTGTCCCACAAAGTCCTGAAGGAAAGTTAATACCGTAAAAACTTTTCTGTGTTTGGTGGACTTCAAAGGGAATAATTCACCATGAATATCTACGAGTGGGTCAAAACTTCACGGAAAACATTTATAGTGAACAACTCCAACGAATACACGATGTATTAAAACAAAAAAAAAACAGCAGTTGTAAATCGTAAAAGCTTTATTTTTGCAAGATAACGGACGACCACAGTTTGCAGCAGAAACCAGAACAAAAGTTATGAATTTAGGGTGAGAGATCCTCCCCATGCTCCTGTATTCCCCAGACATATCTCAATCAGATTATCACCTATTTTTATTTTTGGACATCGTATGCGTGGTAAACAGTTTAATAATGAAGAAGAATTGAAAATAGAGGTGTCTAAATTTTTTGAAAATAAAAATAATCAGTTTTATAAAAATCGAATTTATAAATTATCTTCTCGCTGGAAAAGAGTTTTTTAATTCTAAGGTGGATATTTTCTTGAATAAAGTTATTTTATGTAAAAATACACAAGTGTTTTTTTCTCAATTCAAAAACGACAAAACTTTCTTGGTTAGCTGATATTAAGTTGATAAAAACCGCAAATCTAATTACGGTTTTTACATATCGAGTATAAAGACGCGTATATCTGTTAAAAATTATATTTATGAAATAAAATAAAGACCATTGTCCCGCACACATTTCTCACAACGGGGAACAAGTGTGTTTATTCCTACAAGACAGAATTATGGAATCCTGGAATTAACGAATTCATTTAAAGCGCTTTGAGTTGATGCTTGAAAACCTTCTCACCTAGAAAAGGTCCGTTGAATAAGCTGAGTAAGGTAAGGTTTGATGACCCAAATTATTTAGTTTTTTTAGTCACTTATGAGACATGTGGTCGAGATTTGTCATGAACAAGAATTGATTCTCTTCGATTGATTTGCTAATCGTAAACGATCCAACTTCTCATGCATTTTTTCAATTTCCTAAAAATATTTTTCTGTTATTGTTTTACCAGAATTTATGAAGTTGTAGTGAATGATACCAGTGGCCAACCACCAAACAATGATCAAAATTTTTTTTCATGAAGCTTTGGTTTAGGAAACTGTTTTGGTGCTTCTCTATCTAACTACTATGATAAATGTTTTTTGTCGCAAAAAAGTGCAAAGCAGGCTTCGTACTGCTGAATAATTGATGTTCGATTACTTCACTCGGCACCCATTTATCCAGCTTTTTTATTTTTCCAATTAGGCTCCTATGTCGAAAACTGTTGAATGATCAACATTGAGTACTTTTGCTCCCTCTCGAGTTGTTTTATGTGGGTCCACTTCAATAATGGTTCTCAAATCATTATTGTCTATGCTGAAGACGTCCATTACCCTCCTTATTACCTCAAGGCTTTCGTTTTTATTAGGAAATTTTTGGAACCAGTGTTGAGCTGTACGTTCACTAATTGACTCTTGTCCAAAAACAAATTTGATATTTCGAGCAGTTTCTGTTACTTTACGTCCCAATTTAAACTCATACAACTAAATAGCGCGAATTGGGTTTTCCATGACTAATTTAAGAGTTTATATCCAACAATACTTAACAATGAAACCAATAGACATAAGCTGACGTCAGTAGTACTAATTTTATTGTTTACAATGATATATCACATGACTATAACAAAAGATAATAGTAGCTAGAAAAATCGGCGCCAAACTTAAAATGATAAAAACCGCAATTATTTTTACACCAATTTTATAGGATTATCATCATAAAATAATATAAAAAATATTATTTTATTAATTCTAGTTAGTAATAAAAAATATGAACAGACTTTTTTGTAATTAGTAGAAAATATTGGATTTGAAAATGCAAATAAATAGTCTAAATTAAGCATTATATAGTTGCTACATGATGAAGCGCATCGAAAATGTATAATATAAAACGGAATAATTAAATCGCGGGTATCTATATACATAAGTGTATGTACTGGTATATATATATATATATATATATATATATATATACATATATATATATATATATATATATATATATATATATATATATATTATATGTATGAATGTATGAATATTCGACGTGTGGATCTCGTATAGGAGAGAGATATCTCTCATACATATTGCCTGAAGCGTTAGATCGGCGGCCGGCGGTCGCTGTTGTACACCGGGTTCGTCGCTTGTAATGCGACCGAACCGAATATGATATCTGCATCGGGCTAATGAGTATTACTGAATAAAACCTTTAATTTCCCGCAGTAAATTCTACGGGAAAAAAACGTGAATGCGATTTCCCTCGGGAAGAGATTAGACTTGTACGAGTTTAGACTCTTTTACATCGGTCGGCAACGAAGCACCCGCACTACTCGTGACGCTTATCTAGAAATTTCATTTAGTCTAAAACTTGTGTTACAAGAAAAAATATCTCTGATATGAATATGGGCTTTGAAAAATTGTATATAAAAGATACTTTTTTATTTGTTCGAATACACTTTATTCCGTTATCATTGTTCCATTGTTTAAATTTGTTTATATAACACTGGAATAAAATTTCAGTACTAGAGAAATTATATAGGAAGAATTTTATATATATATATATATATATATATATATATATATATATATATACTATAATAGCTCCATTAATGCGGTCTCCATTTAAACGAATTCACTGTAAGGCAGTTGAAAATTTTTTAACTTTTAAATAATTAACTATACACCAGATGTCACAATACTGTATAAATTTATGTCACATGTTGTATACACATTGTATTTATACAAATTCGGGTGTTTCCCAATTTAATGTATTTAGTAATCTTATTTAAAATTGTGTAGTAAACATATGTAGTGTAATAAAAATAAATAAATAAATTGTAAAAATTTGTGGAAGTATATAAACTGTAGATACGCAATAGATTAAAAACTAATAGCGTCGATAAGGGGTACATTAAATAAAATGATTAAGAAAAAGACAAGGTCCAAGATTAGTTTAGAAATTAAATTAAAAATTATCCAAAAGTTGGAAAAAGGCGAAAAAATTAATAATTTTGCTCGGTTGTACAAAATCAACAAGTCTATAATTCGCACGATAAAAAAAATTCTAATGCTATTAGAATGGCAGTGGATTAAGCCATACCAATAAGTTCCAAGATAGTGAAATATGGAAAAGATATTATTATGGTAAAAATGGAAAAGTTATTAATTCAATGAAAAGAAGACAATAATAAAAAGCACATTGGTATGGATACACACATTATACAAAATAAGACTTTGTTAACTTTCAATCAGTAGAAAATAGAAAATAATGAAAAGCTAAATGAAGAAGGGATGAAGAAAAGCCATTATCTTTTGTTATCAATAAATGAAAAATTCAAAAAAAGATACAATTTCACAACATTCGAGTTTTTTCCAGCTGCTAGTGCTGAAATGGCAGCAGCTACTGAATTTGATTAGAAGATGAAGGATTTAGTGATTTGAATGCTTTTGATATTGAAGAAATTTTAAAATCATACGATTCTGAATTGACAACTAATGATCTTATTCAATTAAACGAAGAAAAAAACAACGAAGAAGGAGAGCAAAAAGATGATGAAAAAGAAACACCTTACCTGTTGATAACCCAAAATATTAAAAATTCCATATCTATGATTCAAAAGCTATGGATTTTATTAAAAGCGAGAATGATTTTTAATAAGTAACTGTAAAGTTGTGAGTTTTGCGATACTTTATGGAAATAAATAATAGCTACATCAAAAATTGTGTTTTTTTGTTATCAGTAACCTTTTATAATACAATTAAAAGAAAATCGATAAAAAAATTTCAATAAATCATAATTAATTGTTGCTTGTTTTAATAGTTCATTGTTGATAATGCTTATTTATATGCAAATTACATCATCATCATAACGCTAAGGTACAGAAATATTTCAAGTTTTGTATAGTTTGCGGATTAAAAAAATAATTTACTTGTGAGAGTGAATTAAGTTAATGTCAGAATTTTACTGTGATAAAATGGTTTTCCAACTATAATTGTTTCGATTGATGTCAATAAAAAATCATAAATTTTAAGTTTGATAACTTAAAGTGACATATAAAGATATTTTTCCACGTTTTAAACCCCCTTCAAGTGAAACACTTTGAAGTCAACCCCTTTGTTCATAAAAGTACTATGCTCTTTATAAATTTTCAAGTGTATATCAGATTTTTAAAAATCTCAGGGTAAAGTCAAATATTAACAACATTCGCCAGCCATGTCGTTACACCCTAACAAACTACGTTCTGATGCTCTCATATGTATATATATATATATATATATATATATATATATATATGTATATATATATATATATATATATATATTCGATTACAACTTTTAAAACTACTGTACTATTTTTTTAATAATAGGTCAGTAGGAAAGTAATTGCGATTTTGTTATGAATTTGAAGGTCTAAGAGTTATTATGTTTCTACCAACCTAATAATAAGGAATTTATCAATATCCAACATTGTAACGAAGTGGTTTTTAAATATTTAGAAAATTTTACACGTCGTAGATGACAACAAATTAATGAAAAATAAATCAAAATTGAAATGAAAAAAAACATATAATGATACGGGGTTTACAGTTTGGCGATTCATGTGTGAAAAGAAGGAAGCAGTATATGTTTTCAAATATTTTAAATAACTTATTTGTTAGTTGATGCTTTTTTATATCATTAAAATTCAAAAAGACTTCACTATATAGGAAGAATATATAATAACCATCTATATAACAAAACTATTTTACGTGAGATAATTCCTTTTAAACCCAGGCTGTTTATCAGACATAACAAAATTCCTCTTTTTAAATATTATATTATTAGGAAGAAAAATCACTCTTTCATTTTATTAACATAGATTTTTGAATGAATAGATTATTATACCTTTTATAATATTTTATAAAAGTTATGATGGATGTGCAAAATCCTTCTGTGCCTTTTCTTAAAGAAAATGAATGGTTTCGGAAAAAGATAATACATTTCAGTCTTCAAAATATTCCCCATTAATTGATATAATTTTGTTCCATCTGTTGTGTAATTGACGAATCCTTTTCGAAAAAAAGAGGACGGCTTTGATTCGATGAAGTTGTAATGAATTTTCGGTTCTCTTATATTTTTTTAACATTTTTAGCATATTTTAAGCATCATAACACCTTTTCCAAACCTGAACAAACCTCTCCGTGGCTTTGGTCTCAATTTTCCACTCGGAATGCGAAAAGTATGCAATACCTAATATGTCGTTTTTCGGATGTTATCTTATTCATTACTATTTTGTAAGGTTATTCGAACTGTTTGGACAACATATAAAGTGGTTTTAAATGTTAAGGCTGGAACTTAAAAGTTCTAAAACGACAAGAAAATATTTTAATTTAAACACATTTATGATTGATTGAATTTTAAGGCACTGAATTAAGTTTTACACGTAATAATTACGAATTATATTACTTCTTGTATCTAAAATGTTACCATAGGAAATTAAGTTATCGATGTTTCTTTCAATTTACACTAAAAAATATTTTATGCTGAAAAAGTCGTTCAATGTTATTATTATTAGAATGTTTCAATTTATTCTACTACTTTTACTTTGGAATATTCTGTCTTTGTGATTAATTACTAGTTAAAAATGTCAAAAAAATAATTATTTTTGTAATAAACAATTTCAAGTGAGTGAGTAATCTTCTTATTTTGTCTTTACTATTGCTATTTTGTATAAATTTTGACTGAAATATTTCTCTAATCGTGGTAATAATTATTAATTGATTTAATATGCATGAACAATGTATAATTTTACCTCCTTTCAATAAATGTTTATTTGTGTATAGTCAAATAAATCTTTTAATATTATTTCAGTGTTAGTTTAATATTATTTCAGTGTTCGATTTCACTTTCAGCTTCATTTATAATGTTTTTATACTTCATAAGAATGAAAACAAAAAATAAAATGTTATAAAAAAATAGGTGCTAAATAATAGGAAATGTTATTATTGGGATTTTGTGAATAATATACAATTATAAAAGTTGAATTTCAAGAAAAAAATGATTTAAATTTCCTGAACAGATTGTGTATAACACGATGACAGATTAAAACAATGAGAATTTGAGTGTAAAGTACAATAAAATTATTATTCGTTGAATAATTAGACACGAAATCTCTATATTGATATCTGTTCATTACAAATTTAAACATTTTCGCCAAACTAACTAATTAAAATTCTAATTGCTCATTAATATTGTTTAATAAGGTTACGTATTGTAATTATATAGCAGTTTTAGCACCGTGTTTGATCAATGAGGATAAAACAAATCATTTATTTACTACTGACAGTTCTTCCATTTCTTGTAAAACAAAATTTTAAGTCCGATTTTGCACTGAAACTTCTCATATATTCTAGAAAATGTAATACTTTTTATTAGTAATTTTATTTCAAAAAATAAACCACTATTAAGGTTTCCAATTTTGATGACATTTATTATAATATTTTTTTTTCAAATACCAGCAGGGTGTTTTCTTTCTAGAACTTTTTTATTATGCCTTATCTAGGCTATTAAATCTTTACTAAGAGAGCAAGTCAAAGAGTGGAGTGACATTTAAAAAATTCAAATTCTTATTATAGATGTATGACTTTTAATAATGTTATTTTTTTGAATAATCGCTTCTAATTTCTCTGAACTTAGACCAAAAATTAATGCGCTTCTAGATTCTGTTTTGGATTTTTTTTTGGTATTTTGCAAACACTTTTGTATTAAATTAACAAACTGAAGAGAAATCGTTCCTGACTCATCGAAATAACTTTAATGAAACAAAAATTTGGCATTAAGAACCAGAGAGTAGGACACAAGGTTTAATGTAGAAAAATCCATTATTAATAACAACAAAAAAATTAAAAGTTCAACCATTCACCAATCTTTTGAATATACTCGTATAAAGTAACATTTTTTTACGTCACATATAAAGGAAAAATAATAATTGGTAACAGCTACTGTGAACTTATGATGAAAATAAAGATAAAATCAGGTCACAGATGTCTGAGTAACTTTTGAAGGGTGTGAGTCTATTTAAAGATAATACTGAACTTCTTATGTCTAATAAAAATCAATGTATTCAAGGTCTAGGTTTTGAATTCTTGAACCATTGATTACATAGTTCCAATTTGTCACTAAATGGTTTTTCCTTTTTAGATCATCAAAAATATAATTGGACAAAATTTTCACTTTGATGAAAAAGTCATTAATCTCGTGCAAGAATGGCTACCAAAACGATAAAAAGACTTCTTTTAGAATGGAATTTAAAAGTACTTTAAGCATTGAAATCAATGTATAGAATTTAGAAAGAATTCTCCATAAAAAATACTTTAATAAAAATCTTGTACGCATAATAAGTTTTTTTTTGTTTCTTAAATGCTACCTTTTGACTTGTTCTCGAATTTTATTGGTATCTGTAGCTTTGCTTACAGAAAAACTTCAGCAGATTCTTACTCATGTGAGGAAAGAACTTTTGTTCAATTTATTTGAAAACTAATAAATGATAATGACATACAAGGATATACATTGTTTATATTCTATATTTTAGAACAGTATAGAATTTTATTAAATATGCAGTTTAAAATATCTGAGTAGCATCTTTATATTAACATAAACATCTGACAGAGTGGCTAAATTCAGTTTCACAAATCATTTTTTTTGTCTTTACAAACGAAAAAACTTTTTCTTAGTAATAATTGTTACATAAATCGTTATTAATTGTTTTCGATCAATAAAGATTTTTTGAACATTTTTGACAAGGAAAAATGTTGTTTTATATATAAAGGAAAATATAAAGGAAAATGTTTTTTATTATACGAGAGTCGTTTTAGTTTAGTGTATTTCTAAACTAAAACAACCACCGAAGTTTAGTATATTTCTATGATGTGGCGCCACTATTTATTTGGTGGCTATCAAGGTCACTTTTCAAACTAACATAGGCGAAATTTCAGCTAGAAGTGATGGGTTGTTTATGTTTTTTAGATGTTTGAAGCAAGCATTGTACCAGTTGTTGCCAAATTGAAAAAAACGAGCAGTTTTTTTCCATTGTTCGTCACCATGGATGAAAAATGCATCCACTATTACACACCTGATTCGAAGTAGCAGTTAAAGCATTGGATAACGACTGGTGAAAATGCAACGAAGAAGGCGAAGGCCATTTTGTCGGCAGCGAAGATGATGGCCACGGTTTTTTGGGGGGTTTCCAAAGGAATTATCCTGATTGAGTACTTAATGAAGGAGAAAACGATAAAAGGAGCCTATTATACAATATTATTGGACTGTCTGAAAGAAGAGCTGAACAAAAACCGCCAAGATTGGTGCACAAGAGTGCTCTTTCACCAAAATAACGCTCTGTCCCACAAATCAACTGTTGTAATGGAAAAATTGCACGATTTAGTCTTAGAATTGATTCCTCTCCACCCTATTCTTCGAACTTGGCCCCATGCCATTTCTTCCTCTTCCCAAACCGAGAGAAAAAATTCTCGTCGAATGAGGATGCCATCGTCACTATCAACGGCTATTTTTAAGATTCTCTGGACCTATTGTATAGCGTTTAATAGATGCTATGTTGAGAAATAAAAACGAAATAAATTAGAAACTTTTTCCAAAAAATGTGTTTAACTTGTTTTTTTATCATATTTATCGAACGACCCACGTAAGTTGTAAACCATTTAATCTGTACAAAGCCTCGATAATCATTGACACATTATTATCGAAAATATTTCAAAATAAACGTATTTTAAGATAATTTAGTATCTCAAAAGAAGTTATAACATAAATATATATTTTTTAGAACGAATATAAATTATTTTTATATAGATGTTTGCATATGAAAATAATTATGTAAAAGTAATTAGTGTATAAGGAAATTGAAATTTATACTGTACAAATACAAACATGCCTACATACACACTATATATATATATATATATATATATATATATATATATATATATATATATATATATATATATAATATACATAATATATATATATATATATAATATATATATATATATTTATATGTAATATACATAATATATATATATATATATATATATATATAATATATATACACACACATATATGTATATATATATGTATGTGTGTGTATATATGTACATACATACGAACATGTTTATTATGTACACACGGCCAAGCGCTACGTTACCGAGTCTATAGTAACTGACCCTTCATTTGCGTACCATATTTGCATTCGCCATCATAGGAGGATATCTGACCAACTTGTAGCCCGAGGACAAGTTAGTATAATTGTTCTGCAGATTATACGCGCAAAGCAGAATTTATGAACCCTCGCCAACCTGACTGTTGACTGCAATCAACCAACAATGATTCTGAAAACAATTTCGGTCATTCAAATGTAATCGTACAAAATCTATACGGCTTTCAGAACAGATATTACTCAATGCACATGAATAATATATATATATATATATATATATATATATATATATATATATATATATATATATATATGTATATATATGTATATATATGTATATATATATATATATATATATATATATATATATATATATATATAACATTCCATTAATTGAATAATCTATATAAGATATCGACTTTTTAATTTTTAACTGTTTGTACAAATTATTTACAAAATGTTATGCGATTTAATAGATCAGTGTTGCCCAAAATTTTCCTACGACAAAACACTTCACAAATATTGAAATTTTAACGAAACACCTTTGTTATTTTGTAGGATAGGTAGATATAAATAGTAAATAAAATAAATGAGTAAATCTAAGCGTCAAGAAAAAAAAACATATATTATCAAATATTAATTATTGAAAATAAAACACATAAAAATACTAAAATAAACTAGTTTATGTATATTATATATATATATATATATATATATATATATATATATATATATATATATATATATGTATGTATGTATGTATAAAACAAAATTGGGCTCTCAATAACAATGTTTTTGGGTCTTTGAATTACACACATTTTTTTGATATTGGGCACAATATTAAAAAATTGAATTATCATACTCGTACCTGGTATAGCGTCGAGTCTGTCCTAGACTTTGATTTGGTTGCAACATAATATAAGAATCCTACCTCGCGTAGCTATGTCATGGTAAAAGGAAGTAAAACAAGAATAGTTAGTTTTGACACACTGGGGTACTCTTCTGTTAAAATTGTCCAGACATCATTTAATGGAAGTTCCTTGTGTTTTTGTTTTAAAAGAGAGTCACTAATTAAGTCGATTAAATTTTCATAATCACTTGCGTTGAAGCCTGCTGACTTAGCTGTCAACGTAAATGGATTTCAAACCCAGGAATTATCTTCTTCTGAATTTTGGAGAATATTACAAAAGAGTTGATTGTAAGTCATTCAAGTGTTCTAAAATTCTATTAGAAATTTCTTCATCTCATTTAGAATTTATTTCAGTTAAAAATTCATTCAAACCGGGACAATTGTCAAAATTATTCTGTTTAGCTGTAGAAATCCAAAATTGTAACTTTCGATCAAAATATACACTTTTATCTCTTGTAAAAAATATTGTAATATTATTTCCTTGTAATGATAAGTTAATATCATTGCACTTTGTAAAAATATCTGCTAGATACGCAAGACTTGTCAACCATGAAGAATTTGTTAAAAATTCAATACAATTTTGTCTTTAATTACGTGACATCAGGAAAACCAATAATTCAGTAGCGAGGAGCGCCTCATTTTCAGACATGTTTGAAACTATCGCAGCATTTAAAACCAATCCAGTCACATATTCATTTTGACAATTTTCCACGGAACATAGTTTGAGAAACGCAATAGATGAATTTATTATACAGAAATTAGAAATTTAGTTAATAATGAACGGTTATTAATAATAACCATAACAATTATTAATAATAAACATAGCATCTTATCGTGGCTTTGGTAACAATTTTTTTTACTGGAATTCAAAAACTATACTATACCTAGTATGTTGCTTTGTACACACCATCATGTTCAACTATTTGTGAGGTTATGCCAACTGCTTGGCTAAAATATATAGTATTTTTAAATTTTAAGGCTGCGACTTCAAAATCTTAGGACGATGAGTTTTTTTTTGAAACAGAATTATGATTGGTTCGATTTAAAAGCAAATAATTAATTTTTACCCATTATATTTATAATCGGAAGTAAAAAAGTAAAGAGACAATTAAGAAATAAAATTTATTATTTCTCACATAGGATTATTATACAGATAACTTTTCTATATAGTTCCTCGTAACCTATTTATAATTGAGTTAGGCTAAATTAGCTTTTAAATTCTGTCCTGGAAGAATCTTTTTAGTCTCTTTCATTAGCACCCTTGCTTCGCATTAATTACCTCTTCATCAGAAAGAAAAGTTTGTCTTCTCAAATCTCCTTTAATGATTTCAAAAATATGGAAATAACTTGGTTAAAAATCTTGATTATATGAGAATTATGGGAGGGGTTATGAGGTCAAAACTTATATATTAAATACACTGATTTGTTTTATTAGCTTTATAAGAGTTTATACGAAAAAAATCAAAAACTTTGTTTCAGAATGGAATCCAGAACCTCATTAAACATTGGCCTAAGTGTATAGAAATTAGAGACAATTATGCATAAAAAATAATCTTAATAAAAATGCTGTATGTAGAATAAGACTTTTTTCATTTTTAAACTATTTGTTTACCTTTTGAGTTGCTGTCGTATGATTTTTATATAACATTTTAAAATTCATAAAAATAATTTTAAGGTATTAGGAAAAAAATTGCTTATAAAAAATGCACTATTCTTTAATTGCTAACATTTTAAAATTATTTTAGTTCCAAGAAATTTCACACGTATCTATTTAAGATACCAGGGGGGATCTTCCCTCTACTTGGTACGATCGCCGACAACTAGGGGGCTCCGACCCCGCTCACTTCGCTCGTATCGTATATATCCGCTTAATACCGTAATATATATATATATATATACATATATATATATATATACATATATATATATATATATATATATATATATATATATATATATATATTGAGTTGGGACAAAAGTGGGTAGCGTTTCCTAATAGATATCATTAATTGCAGTTTTGTGCGCAGCTCGATCATATGACATGATTCCATATGTATTTTTTAACAGGTTATATTTCAACATTTCTTTTTCTGTTATTTTTGTGAATTGTAAGTATGTTAAATTTAAAATTGAAAATGGAGGAATATAAGGTGCATTTTCGTCATTTGATGCTGTTCTATTTCCGGAGAGTAAAAAGCGTTGCAATGATAGCAAAAGAGATATTCGTGTTAATGGATAATGTTCCGTACCTGGAAGTACTGTTCGAAAGTAGTTCGCTCGGTTTAGAGATGAAAAATTAGATCTAGAGGATCGAGAGCGTTCCAGTAGGTCTGCAGTTGTTGATAATGAAAAATGCAACTTAATTGAAAATAATCAAAGTTACACGACACAGATCATCTCAAAGATACTGCAAATGTCTCATATAAGTGTTGTGAGGCGTTTGGAAACACTTGGAGATGTGAATTGCTACGATGTTTGGGTATCTCATAATTTAATTGAAAGAAATTTAATGGAACGCCTTTCCATCAGTGTTTCTCTCCTTAAAAGAAAAAGAAATAAACTGTTTCTGAAATGATTAATCACTGGTGATGAAAAATGGACCATTTACAATAATATGGATTGAAAAACGTCTTGAGGAAAACGAAATGAGCCGCTGTTAGCTACTCAAAAAACGGGTCTTCATCCAAAGAAGGTATTGCTGTGTATTTTGGTGGTATTTGATGGATTTATGTATTACGAGCTTCTCCTAAATAATCAGACGGTAAATTAGGAGAAGTATTGTGTTAAATTGGAGCAATTAAAGGCTACAATCGATCAAAGGCATCCAGAATTGGCCAATCGGAAGAGGATCGTTGTCCAAAAAAACAACTCTAGACCTCACGTCTATTTACAGACTCGGAATAAATTGCTGAGTTTTTCTAGGACATCCTAACTCACCCATAATATTCACCTGATCTTTCACATTCAGACTACCAATTGTTCCGAGTCTTACAGAATTCTCTTAATGAATAAAACTTCACTTCCCTGGAAGCCTACAGAAATCACCTGACCTGGATCAATTCATCGCCCAGAAAAATATAAAGTTCTAGGAGAACGGAATTATTAAACTACATGAAAGATGGCGAAATATATAAAAGAATAAATATATTTACAAATAAGTAAACACTGACATTGAATTTTACCTTAAAACGCTATGAACTTTTGTTACAACTTTATATTATATATATATATATATATATATATATATATATATATATATATATATATATACAATAGAATTAGAAGAGACAGAGGAGAAGGGAGTGATACAGGCAAAACGGCGTCATCCGATCACTCGGGCATTGGATAGTTTGACGAGTGACTAAGGACAACGTGACGAACATTTTGTGTATTATTCATTGTTTTGTTTTTTTGTGATAAATAAAGTTTATATCTTTTTCTATTCGGTTGTTTAAATTAACAAACATATTACATACATACATATATATATATATATATATATATATATATATATATTTAGGATCAATATAAAAGTTTCGCGTACGATTCAATGGTGGTGTTAAGAGTGCTACATAGCGGCGCTTGTGATAGAAATGTATTTATGTTATATATCGTTTGAAAGCTGATAGTCACAGTTGCATTTGAGAATTAAACGCATTAGTTTTTGATTTGTGTGTAAGAAAAAAAATTGAAAATGGACAAGGAAAAGATACGCTTTCGTCACGTTATATTGCACGAGTTTCGGAAAGGAGTAACCGTTGGCGCGGAAACAAAAAATATTCGGGAGGTTTATTTGGATCATGCACCATCAAGTCCAACTGTGAATAAATAGGTGACTAAATTTCGACTTGGAGATTTTTATCTAGAATATCAACCCCGCTTTGGACGGCCTACTGAGATCGACAATGATTTTGTACACGTTTTAATTGACATTATCTCATGAATTTCGATGGAAGAAGTAGCCGAGATACTCAATTCAGTTAATAAATACTCAGTTAATAAATCGACTGCATTTCGGTATTTAAAGAAGCTGTGGTTCACGTTGAAGCTCCCCATGTAGGTGCCACATTCGTTGTCTAAAATACAAGTTTAATCGCATCTCTTCGACAGTTTATTTACTTGGACGCCTCGACAGAGAGACTTTTATGGATCAGTTGGTGACTGGCGATGAGAAATGGATCCTGTACAACAAATTCCGACGTAAACGAACGTAGAAACAAGTGAGTGAATGGACAGAATCAGACGTCAAAGATGGCTTGCATCCAATGAAGGTGTTGCTGTGTGTTTGGTGAGATTGTGAAGGTGTTGTTTATTTTGAGCTGCTCCCATGGAGTGAAACGATTACTAAGGAGAAATACTGTCAACAAGTAACCGAACTGAATACAACAATTAAAGAAAAGCGTTCGATTTTGGCCAATCGCAAGGAGGTCGTCTTCCACCACAACAACACAAAACCACATATAGTAAAACTGACTCTGCAAGAGCTACTCCCACGGAGTGAAATGATTATTAAGCAGAAGTACTGCCAACGCAAAGCCCCAAAAACGCAAAACCCCATACAGCAAAACTGATTGCAAAAACTGAAGCAGTTGAAATAGGAAATCATATGAAATTCACCGTATCCTTCTGATATTGCACATTCGGATTATTATTTGTTCCGTTTGCTGCAGAACAGTTATACGGTAAAAAAATTTATTGCATGGAGACCGTCAAAAATCACCTCATCGCCTTTTTTTTCCGACAAACCGCGGTGCTTTTACGAACAAGAAATCCAGCAGTTGCTTGAACGTTGGAAACTAATTGCAAAAAATGCAACTTTTGCACTGTCTAATATATATATATATATATATACACACACACATATATATACACACACACATATATATATATGTTTATATAAATAGTATATATATATATATATATATATATATATATATATATATATATATATATATGTTAGTATGTCGATATAATCATTCTCGCAGATATATTACATCATTGAATACTTGTGAGTATCTTCTTCTCACAGCAATACTGTTACGTAGTTGTTTTATGAAGTCGGATATCAATTTCATAATTTTTGTGAAAAGTTCATACAACTTCAGATAACATCGTTAATAATAATTTAATAGCAAATCTCTACACATTTTTTTAGTGAAATTTTACGGAACTTTTTAAATAGATAGATAATACGCTTGAAAGTCATCTTAACGTGTCCAGATATGTCTCTTATATTCTTAATTAGGTCCAAGTTTCGTACAGAACCATTATCTTAAGTGATATATGTTTAACTCACCATTTACAATCCACCTTAGGTACCGCTTAAAAATCTGAACTTCGCAACGAATTACACGAATTTTATAACATTATCTCGGACCATAATTCAGTATGTGCACATTTTAACCGGTAGAACAACACGATAAACATATTTTAAGCAGTTTAATCTGCGTCCAGCCGAAGGGCACAATAGATTTATGTGAAATGCGACTATGCATTGTTGGTTTGTGCGTGTGTGTTTTGTCGTAGTATCTGTCGAAATATTTTAGGAAAAAAAACGTATATCCCGATGCTTCTGAACATCATAAATCAGTGTTTTATCTCATCATCGAATTATGCGGTCGTACTCGTAAATAAAATTGCCCGTGCATAAACGATCAGCGCCGGAACGCTGACCCCACGGCGTCGCACGACGCCGACAACGAAGCCCGTTACACCGGATTGTTCACGTCAGTCACATGCGTTGCCGGTGCATGTGAAATGTGCGGTTTATGTTAAATGTGCAATCATTTGCATGCATACAAATTGAACTAGATCGATCTTTGACGAAACAATGGTAATCAAATAATTTATTTGAGAGAAACATAAAATAACAAAACAACAAATTTGTAATATCTTAAAGGTATATTTTCTTTCAAACGAAGTATTTTTTTATATTTAATTTTGTAAAGAAAAAAAATGATTGAAAAGTAAGTAATATTTTCAAATATATTTCTATATATAAAAATCTCCATTGTAAAATTTACATAAAACAAAAATTTTTTATTTTTTGTGTAGACTCCGCTACACTCTACAAATAGTATGGTAACCATTTCCATTCCCAATCATTTCCAATGTTTGACGAATCGTTATGATCGTCGATTCCAATGAAACAGTATTGGGGATGGCCAGTTGAATCTTAGTCTCTCCATATGCACCTCTTAGCAGGGTATTAAGATTCAATGTACAGAAGAATACAAATCATTTATGAATATCGTTTACACAGAAGTTTTAGTATAAGTTTACAATAAGTTTTCTTTTCAGTTTAATTATTTTCATGGTTTCATTTAAAGTAAAAAAAATAAATTTCGTTACACAATTTTTTATTTCGTTAATCATTTTTCATTTAATAATTGTTAATATTTAACAAGAGTGAGGAAAGCGAGTGGGGATTAAGCATCCCGGTTATTAAAAAAGTATTGAAAAAGTCTGCATTTTTTTTAATTTGAAATATTGTGACCTATTTTCTATATATTTTACTTTTTGAAATTTGTCATTAACTATTTTTTCTCTAATGGGGAATTTTCAAATATTCTCTAATTTACTTAATTTATGGAAAGCTTATCTAGATTGAACGATTTTGAATATTTGAATTTTACTTAAGGTGTTAAATAAGTATGCTTAAGGAATAATTTTTTTTTATAAATTTTAGCTGTCCATGACATGATTTATGTTATGTACAGGTATTCCTATGAAAGGTAATTAAGTTTTTATCACAAATAGGTATTTAATTTAATTTTCAATATATGTATTTTTTTTAAAGTAAACTTTTCCATTTATAAAAAAGTTATATGAATTTAATTGTTTCAGTAAAACAAAACCATGTGTGTTCAGGCTTTATTCAAGAAAAGATCGCATTATAACATTATTTTAAGGAAAGAAAATACACACACACACACATATATATATATATATATATATATATATATATAGGTGGGAATTCAGGCAACGTCACTGGACTCAGACGAGAATTAAGCGAGGAGAAGAACATGAAAACAGTCCAGAGTCGATGATAAATAAAAGTAGAATGCGGTTAAAATCAACAGAAGTGAAGTAAAATTAAAATTGCTATCGTGATTATTGTGATTTACCAATACATTTATTTATCATTTTCCTTTATGTAAAGTAAATTCTCTCTCTCTCTCTCTCTATATATATATATATATATATACTCAAGTCTCTTTTTATGCCTACATGTTCCTTTTTTTATATTTCACAGAAAATCGCATCATAAATAATCGCACAAAATGGCAACTTGAAAAATTAGGGATACGTTCCATAATTTTCTAAAACCGCATAAAACTATCCAAAAATTCACGCCAAACAATAAAAATAAGTTAATGAAAATTCAAGAAAATAAGAATGCCTAAACAAATCCTTCAAAAATCTGAATAAATTAATATAAAACTTAAAATAAGTTTGTTTTAAAACTTTATTCATTAAATTTTATTGGAAAGTAATAATTATTTTTACATTTTTTCATCAGAATTATCGTCAATATCAACAATGTTCCGCACCATTTGCGAATTATTGAGAAATCACTTTCATCTCTAAAAAATAATCAGTGTATCAGATCTTCGTGGTAAAGTCAATGGTTCTTCACAAACTGAATTATCGTCAATTTCACCCTTGTTCTATGTTGATATTTTTCCTCTGAGGATGTAATCAGTCAGATCTTCTCGAATTATATTTGCAGCGAAGGGGATAAGTTTTTCTTCCACTTCGCTATCGTTTTCTGGATCTTCAATATATCTAAAGTTATACCAATAATATCGTTGTCATTTAAGGCATTATCCACAAGCTGTTCGTCGACATCATTTTGGCTAAAGGTATCAAAACCGTCTCCATCTATTTCATGTGCCAAAGTAATGATTTCAGTTGATAATATAGATATTTGAATCGTTGCATTCTTTTCGCAACACATCCAGGCGAAGATGCTCTCCAGCAAGCATTTAAAGTTTGTAGTCTTATTTTAGTGAGAGCAGATACAACATGATTTAAACAGTCCAAAATAGACAAGTTTAAATTAAAAAGTATTAATTTTAAAAAATAGAATAATTTAAATTTAAAGTTTCTTTAACCACTTGCAGCTCATATATGGATATACAGCTGGGAAACCCGAATTTTCATGAAATATAGACAACATAATTTCGATAAAACATTAAAAAGATATACATAAAAACCGATTCGACTGTATATCAGTTAGCAGGAATTGTTAGCAGTTATTTTAATTGTTTTAAAATAAGTAGAAAATATTGGAATTTAAGTCACCTTAAAGAAATATTCGAATACCAGTATCACTTTTCAATAGAAACATTAAGTAAATATCCTTAGCTGTCTTAAAACCCCAATATGTCTTAAAACCCCAATAACCAAACGACCATTAATTATATATATATATATATATATATATATATATATATATATAGATATACATATATATATATATATATATATATATATATATATATATTCCAGAGGTGATTATTTATTCTTAAAATATTATTTAGATTGTAACAAAAAAATTAAGAGCATCGATGGAGTAATTAACAATTTTAGCCTTTTTTAGAAACAAAAGTTCTCAATATTTTTTCTTGAGCATGAAGATATATATTAAGAGCTATAAAAATAAGTCTGACCACAATCACTGCAGCGTCGTTATAAATGATCATTACTTGCATATACTCTTTCAGTGGAACACCATCAGACCAGAGAAATTTGTAATTTACTACGTACTTGATATTATTACCTAAACTGTACGTTCTGTATCGTTGAACCTCTCACATCCGCGTTGTCAAAGACAATGAACATTTATTACCGAGTATGATTTCGCATAACAGGGTTGTACCTCAGCACAGGTTTGAGGGCCACAGCGGTGTACTATATGGCGAAACCAACATACAAACATGTATGTATGTATGTTTAGATGTCAATGAGACAGAATGGCGCGATAGCAGGGCCATCGAGTTTAATTAGTAATTCTAGCGCTGGCGGCGCGTGCATTCGCCGATACCGATAACGTTTTACCTCTAATGCGTCAATGAAGCTACGCGTAATGAAACGCACAATTAGTGCGAATCTATCATGATATACGATCGTACAGAGCCCCCGGCCGTTCAGACAGGTTCGATTACGTTGTATGATTCACGGGCGCGTGCTGCGCTATGCGTTTACCATTTTTCAAAAACCCATCGGCGGTCGACTTTATTTGCAACTCTCATCATTATTATTGCGTCGTAAATACCGCTTTTTTATTTTTATGCAGTCGATGATTTCATTTCATTGTGATGAGTTATATTGTACATTTCGAATGATTGTTTTCTACACATCGTGTATGTATGTGTTAGCTTTATTAATGCGTTTTAAGTCTCTTCACTTAAATCATCTAACTAAATACATGCTTAAATATTTGTTTCATTTGAATTTATATATATATATATATATATATATAATAAGGTTGCTGCAAAAATAATTGCGGTTTTAATCATTTTATGTTTGGCGCTGTTAAAACAATTCTTTGCGTGTTTGAGCAGGATTTTCTTCCAACAGAGCTTGCAGTTGTTCATCTTCACACTCATCTTCACATTCTTCACTTTCATCTTCACAATCGTCGAAACCAATCTTTACATACTATTTCCGATGGAGCAGATTCGCCATAGGTTTAGCAAGCAATCGATGAGCTTCAGCTACACTTTTTTTCAAATCAAATTAGTGTAGAAGTACACATAGGAAAAACAACTTATCGCGTTCCATTTTAATTTGGTTATAGAAAAGCAAGTGATAGCGTCTGATGACTAAATTTTAATAGAAAATGTTCACACTTAAAAATGACATAAGAGACATCTGTCATTGCCCACAGCATACTCACCTAAAGCCCTCTGCACGTGAACAGCGGCTTTCAATGCAACCTCCTATTACTTTCATGTGAAAGCATAAGTTGAATCATTCCCTCTCTCTCTTTCTTCATCCCTCTCTCTATATATATTTATACACATATAAATATATATATGTATATGTATATATGTATATATATATATATATATATATATATATATATATATATATACATACATATTGGATCAGCGCAAAAGCTCGTATACGTTTTTAAATTGAAACTTAGGTCATTATTTTTCACAAAAAACGGTGTTATTAATAAATTATGTGTTCACCATCGTTTTCTACAATCATTTTCCAACGCTCATGCAGCTGCTAGATTCCTCGTTCGCAAAAGCTGCGCAGTTTTTCGGCAAAAAAGGCGATGAGGTGGTTTTTGACGGCCTCCACGATGTCAATTTTTTTTACCATTTGAACTGTTCTGCAGCGATCGGAACAAATGATAATCCCAAGGCGCAAGTCTGGAAAATACAGTGGATACGATATTTCTCATTTCAACTGCTTCCGTTCTTGCAAAGTCAGTTTTATTGTTTATAGTTTGGAATTGTTGTTGTGGTGGACGGCCCACTTGTGATTGGGCCAAATTAAACGCTTTTCTTTGATTGGTACGTCCAGTTTGGCTAGTTGTTGACAGTACTTCTACCTTAGTAATCGTTTTGCTGCGTGGGTGTAACTCAAAATAAACAACACCTTTGCACCCATCAAACACACAGCAACACCTTCATCGGATGCAAGCCAGCTTTAGTAACTAGTTCTTCTCCTTTATTCACTTATTTACACGTTCGTCTACATCAGATGTTATTATACATGATCCATTTCTCATCGCTAGTCACTAACAGATTCAAACCCATCACTGATACAAAGGCTTTATGATGAGGCGTCCAGACAAAGAAACTGCTGAAGAGATGCGATCATATTTGTTTTTTTCAGAAAATGAGGGCGGCACTCTCGTATCGAGCTTCAACATGAACCACAACTTCTTTAAATTCCGAAATGTAGTCGATCTGTCAACATTGAGTGTTTCGGTTAAATAAAGCGCGCTTATTGACGATCTCAGTAGGCCGTCCAGAGCGGGGTTGAACTCTTGGTTAAAATGATCTAGTCAAAATATGGCAAACCATTTATTACAGTTGGAAATGATGGTACAAGGTTCAAATAAACCTCCTGAATATTTTTCATTGTCGCGCTAACGGTTACACTTTTCCAAAACTCATAGAACATTGCGTGACGAAACAATATCTTTTCGTTGTCCATTTTAAAACATCTTTTATAATACGCACAAATCGAATCGATACAAATGATTCTGATGCTCAAATTACAGCTGTGGCTGTTAGCTTCCAAACAATATATAACACGAATACATTTCAATTACTAATGCCGCCATGCAGTACTCCGAACCACCTATTGAATTGCAGCAAACCTATTGAATCGTATACGAACTTTTACACTGATCTAATTATATATATATATATATATATATATTACTGTATCATTAACACTTTTTTACCTTTTTCTATCATTATTAGTATTTTAACATAACAAAGAGATATAATGTATACTTAACAAAATTAAATTATATTTATTTTTAATTGCTACAAACTATACAACTGGTTTATCATAGATTCATATATATATATATATATATACACATATATACACAAGTGATTGGATTAACATTAGTATTTTACACTCACTGTGCGTTAAAACTTTCATACTCAAAAAGTAAAACGGAGGGAGTGCTAAAATACTTCAAATATTTAACACTTTGATTCCCATGCGTACTAAATTTGATAGTGACGCAGTTAGGGGGTACTTTTTAGAGGGATAATGTTGTATATTAACTCTGAAACAGTATTTTCACTACTTTCATTTATTGTTTACTAATAAACCGTCCCTAAATATATCTCTATTTAATTTCACATATATATATATACATATATATATATATATATATATATATATATATATATATATATATATATATATATATATATATATATATATATATCATTTAGTTCTTAATAAAAAATCCAATTAATTTTCTTAAACCATATTACTCGCTTGTACATAATTCATGTAAACCAATTTCTTTTTTATTGGCGAATTACACATTTTACTATGCTGTCAATCTATTTTCACTGGTCATACGAAGAAACTGCATGTAACGGCTGTCAGATCTCTAAATAAGTACATAAAATAAGAGATGATGGACAAATATATATATATATATATATATATATATATGCACACGTTTATAAATGAATGTACATCTACACGCTTTTCGCTGTGGAAGTAATTTATTATTATAGCGAATATAAAATAAAATCCAATAGTTACCTAACTTAATGTAACAAGCTCCGTGGTCAGCTCTTCACTTCCATTTCAGTTTGACATAAAACCATTTGAACAAGAAAAAAATATTGTCGTCTCTCTTTCAGCGAAATACTAACAGTATTATACAATAAACGAAAATAAAATTTCACAAATATTTTTTTCACCACCAATGTATACAGCATTTGTATTGTAAGATCATTCTTGACCGTCAATGTACTTTTTTATTATTGAGAGTGAATCAAACTGTACATTTGAATCTGAACATGCTGTTGTCTTGCGATAACATACACTTCTCTCTAACTTTGAAGCAAATGTGTTGGATTGTGACAAAGTAAAATACAATTGAGACACAATAATACAGGTTGTTTAAAAGGTAGATTTATAACTTTAATTGGTCGCCGTTTTAGTTTTGTGACTGGATTAGTTAGAGTTTAACATTTGAAAAGATGAAAAATATCATCGAGAGAGAGCGCTGTTGTATCACAGTCATAGGTGATTATTTACCTGAATTATTTTCAATACCTTATTTCCAAGCCTAATTATATATATATATATATATATATATATATATATATTTGTACACATTATATAATGAGGTAATTAATCTGTTATTCTTCATTTCATGTAGAAATTATGAAAAATAATTGTAAACCTACATTTAAAACACAGTATTATTAAGTACTACTGAAATTAGATATCACATCTTATTATACTCGAGGAATATCTTTCTTTCCTTATATATATATACGAGGTTAGGGTAAAAAGTTCCGGGCCTCAATAATAAAACATTTTTTTGATTGATTTTCATTTATTTCTCAACATAATTTCCATTTAGCTCGATACATTAATCCCAACGATGTTCTAGAGCGATTATGGGAGACTGATAGGCCGATTTGTCTCAATTGTTGTCTCAGTTGTCCGAATTGTTCTCAATAGGGCCATTTATAACGTTACTGGCTTCATTGTCGTTTGCAAATGTTTTTTCACCTAACCATTTTTTTGAGCTTAGGAAATAGATTGGAGACGCTCGAGCCTAAATCTGGCAAGTACGGTGGCTAGGCAAACAATTCGAACTTTAATTCATTGATTTTAGTCATTGCACCAACTGATTTGTGGGCTAGTGCATTGTCATGATGAAACAGCACTTTCTCTTTTGAGAAATTTGGCCGTGTTTTTTTGATTTCTTCGTTCAAATGCTGCAATCAGTTCGCATACTACTCAATTTTAATTGTTTTTCCCTCTTCAAGGTAATCAATGAAGAGTATTCCAATAATATCTTAAAAAACATTCGCCATAACCTTACCAACCGATGAAATTTTCTTTGCCTTCTTTGGAGTTGGTTCGCCTTTCTCAGTCTATTGTTTCGACTGTTGTTTGATTCAGGAATATAGTTGTAGATCCAAGTGTCATCAACGGTTATGAATCGACTTAAAAATTCGGTTGTATTGCGCTTATAGAGTGCCAAACATTCGGTTGAAAAGTCCTTTCGACATTGTTTTGGGTTAGGTGTGAACAAACGCGGCATCCATCTAACGAACTTTCGTGTAAGATATTACGCACACATTCAGTTGAAATGCTAATAGTATTCGCTATCTCACACACTTTCACTCTATGGTCTACCAAAACAGTTTTGTAGATTTTTTTAATTATTTCTGCCGTAGCCACTTCAATGGGATGCCCACTGCAGAGTTCATTACTGATATTCGTTCGACCCATTTTAAGTTCAGACAGCCCGCCGTTGTATTCGATGGAAGGAAATCCCACGACGTAACTCCGGCTCCTTTTTTATATTGGTTGCATTTAAGTCTTTAAAAAAAATTAATCACGACACGAATTTCCAATTTTTTAATTTTTGAACCCCATGTTTGAGGCTTTGAGGATTTCACTTTGGCGGGGTATCAAAAGAGTACTTAACAACCTATTGACTTGAAGCTTCGAACATAAGCATATGAAGAATGAAATCGTGAAACACCATCAAAATATTGAGCTTAGTAGCGACATTTATTGGTGTGGCCCGGAACTTTTCATTTTAGCCTCTTATATTAGAAGTGAAAATTATTTCGATGCGCTTTTTATAGAAAATGATTATTTTTCGTCTTCACATTTTTCGTTTTCACATTTTTCGTTTTCACATTTTTCGTCGGTTGTCTGTCCCGGACAACCGACGATCGAGAACGTCCCGTTCTCGATCATAAAGATAAAAATCACTACTCCCAAACATTCAAAACAATTTCATGCATGTTTGATGCATCACAGTACCTTATTTCAAAGTTGAACAAATCAATCCTGGAGCTTCAGCAAATTTTTTTTTCAACTTGAATACGAAAAGTATTCAATACCTAATATATTGTTTTTTGAACGACATTGTGTTAACTACTGTTTTGTGAAATGATGTCATTTACTTGAACAAGATACGTAGTGTTTTAAATTATTAATATTAGACCTTCAAAATCCTAAAGCGATGAGACAAAATATTTTTTTTAAATCAGAGATATAATTAATTTAATCTAAAGGTACATAATTAATTTGTACATTTAATATATATTGTCTATGTGAGTCATTTTTTTAAGGTAAATACATGATTTAATATAAGAGAGTAGTAAGTATACTGGTTCGCAACGTTAATATATCGTTATACTCAAATGTAATTCTTATGGTTTATTTAAAATTTTTGTTATTAATCAACTCGTTATCAACTTATAAAAGAGAATTTATAATAAACTATTTTTTCCAAATGACTGAATAATGGTAATGATTTTTTTTAGTATACTTGCATTCTAATTTTTGACATTTAACGCATATAGTCTTTTAATTTTAATCTTATTACGACTACTTATCTTTTAGCCAGTTTGTCTAATGTAAAAGGTGGGTGCCAATACATTTTTATGTATTTAAAATGTTAGAACAAATAGTTACTGCAAATTAATTAACTTTAATCCCAATTTAAAACATCAGTTTGTGAAAATTTTATTGGCGAGGATGAAGTGGGAGGCGGATTTTTAAGTCATTAACGACAGTTGTTTTAAATATATGAATAAATCAATAAAAATGCTTGCTTGAATATGTAAATCAACATTCATATAATTTCAATAATATAGACTGATAGAACAACAAAAAATGTAGCATATATATATATATATATATATATATATATATATATATATATATATATGTATTATAAATGTATTATATATAAAGTGATTTAATTTAGACCTCTACAAGAATGTATTAAAAAAATCACAAAAATTAAAAAATTACATTACCTATAATTTTTGCAATTTTTTTAATACTTTCATGTGGAAGCCTAAATTTAATTACCCTATATATATATACATATATATATATACATATATATACGTATATATATATATATATATATACATACATATATATATATATATATATATATATATATATATATATATATATATATATATATATATATATACGTATATATATATATATATACACATATACATATATATATATATATATATATATATATATATAAATATATTAATATGTATATGTATAGATTGGTCAAGCAGTTGACATAACTCACTAGAATGTTAAGAAAGTAGCATATTTGGTATTAGATAATTTTCGTCTTCTAGTTAAAAAAATGCTGCTGAAGGTGCGGGAATCATTTGTTTACCTTTGGGGAAAGATGTCAGACATAATATATGCAAAAAATGCTAAAAGAGTGGAAGAGTTCCAAACATGATTTACGAATTTATCAATTATCCGACAGATAGAGCTCAGTTATATAAAATTATATTATTTGATATAACTGAGCTCGGGTATATTGAGGAATGAAATATATTCTACTCTTCCGTAAACATTCATTTTCTATAAAAAAGTCAACTATGTGGTTGATAATACTTATTTTGATACAAATGTTATCATATTCCTAGTGAAAAGATGCAAACAAATATTTTTTCTTTGCCTAAAACAATAAAAATCTATTTTCCTTCACTTTCCTTCCTTCACTTCTTCAAGTATGCTTTTAATGCTATTAAAATTAACATAAATAATAATCTAAAATGATAAAAAAACACTTTTAAACATTTTTGATCCAACAAATTTTTTTATAGTTTTTAGAATGAGAAAAAAATCAAAAAAGGAATATTGAGTTCTTCAAAAGTCTTCTAGATCTATTAAATAATTTGTAGTAACAGAAATAATTAATTAAATTGAATAAATTTGCTGCTATGTAAATATTTCATAGATAAAAATAATGAAAAATTATTTTGTTAACTATTATATATTAGTAGAACAATGCAGTATTTAAGTAATCTATAATGTACATTACCCTATTATCTACATTTATCTTTTATTATTCTTCAATTTAAAAACTATTTTTATTCAGTTTTTAAAGTAGAACTTAATTCCAGTCGCCAATTTCTACAAATATCATTATTGTTCATGTATTTATTCAGAATTCATAATTTTTAATCCATATACTTTAAATAATTTTAGAATATTTAATTTAAAAATAATAGAAGTGAATACGTTATATGATTATAAAGTTATGACAAAATATAAATTTATAAAAAAATCTTCAAAATCTATTTCAGACATACAATGATGTATATGTATACATATATATATATATATATATATATATATATATATAATGATTTTTATATAAGAAATAAGGTAAACCATAGACAATATACAAATAATCTTCAAATTAATTTCCAGACTAGACTAGAACTTTAAAATAAGCAAAACCAGTTAAGTGTGGTGCTTAAAACAACATCACGTCTTCTGATATATATATATATATATATATATATTTATATATATATATATGTATATATATATACGAAACGAACAAGATTATTATATAAGTTGAACGTCGTATCTGGAAACTAGACTTTAATAATAAAATAATATTATCTAACCATCTTCCAGTAAATGTCATGTTATGATATTCTTTAATTAAACTTTCTGCGAAGCTGACAGTAGCAACACAAAACAAAAAATGTTTAATAAAAGTAAAAACGGCTGTCGCGTAAGTACCGTCCGATAAAAATCTCGTATTTCCAGTTGCAGTTACTATTATTACTATTATTATGCTGTTACTATTCTAATAATCATTTTCATCGGACGAGAGATGAAGATTCACATATAAGCATATATATATATATATATATATATATATATATATATATATATATATATATATATATATATATATATATATATATATATATGTATATATATATATATATACATATATATACACATATGAATTTAATGTCATACGCCGTTGAGTATTATGAGGAGTGAACCGTTACTGATGCTGATTCACCCTTCTAAATGTTATGTTTAGCTATTTAGTTTAATGCATTTCCGCCATTTTATTTATTTACGATTGAAGTTTATGATGTAGTTTGGCTTTAATTTATTTTCGGAATGGAATATATAAAATTCTATTATTCTGTATATAAACTTTTTAAATTTGTTGGTAGGTGTTTTACATATGAAATATAAAATTAATTATCATATATATATATATATATATATATATATATATATATATAAAACTTTACATGTATCTACTTACCATAGGAATACATAATCATTTTTTTATATTATACAATCTTTTTAATACCAAGTAAAATTTATTATTTGTAACACAAAAAATGTTACAAACATGATGATAAATGATAAAAATTTATTTTATATACATTCAGACACATTGAGTCCTCTTTCATTAATTTGATGCTACCTTAAATGTTAAGAATAATTCTTCGACTAGGATTAGTAAAAAAAAGAAAATAGTTTCAAAACAGCATAATATTACTTACTCGTCTTTCACTAAATCAAAAAAGAATTTCTTACACTGAATATCAAAAACTAGGCTTATAGTAATTAATGGGTGAATTTCCTATTTAATAATAATAGCGATTTTATTGACAATACAACTTTACGTTACAAATGTTGTTGACAGACTCAAAATAAAAATTGGTAAATAAACAATTTGAATGTTCGTTGCTATGCACACACTTTTATTATACACGTTCGATCTTCGAACTGCGCCGCCACAGGCTTAATGAAAAACTTCTTTGTATAAATAATATGATGGATTTTGCTTTTTATGAAGAAAATTCTTCAATCAACAACACCAAAACAAAGTACTTTCTTTCTGTTATATGTAGTCCATCGCTTTCATAATCCCTTAAATACTATGCAAGTTTTCTAATTTATTTCCTTTGGAACAATCCCAAATCATCAAAAAACTGCCTCCAAACATTAATCTTTTCATAATACTTTGCTCCTCTAGTCTGTGTTTTGGATAGATTTAAGTCCATAGGCGTCCATCTGAATGTATACAATTAATTTTAATCTCATCAGACCAAACGATTTGGTCCCAATAAACAGCATTCCAATGTATATTTTTTTGCAAAATTCAACCGCTTTTTCTTATGGATTTCAGTAAACAACGGATATTTTAGCTTGTATTCAGCTTTTAATTCTGATTTTTTAGACAATTCCTGATTGTCTCGTTACAAAAATTGACTTGTAGATCCTTTTGCAAGACATTGTTGACCTTTGTGGCATTACCACTGTTCCTGTGCAGATTTGGCGATGAATTTTGCATTTGATCTCTGGAGCCAATTTCTCTGGACGTGCTCTTTATTGACCACAATACAAATTCAGTAGAAATTCTGTATAAAGAAGCTATTTGATGAACCTGAGTTAACTTTTAAATTTCCATTACAAATACCTTTCTCATATTACTGATTTTTCGTTTTTCCACCTAAAAGTCGGAACAAATTACTTTATTTGTCCGATTTAATCAAAATCTAATTTATTAGCTTATTTCTTTATTATTTATCAGAAAATGTCGAGAAAAGAAGTATTATAAATATTTACTTGGTAAAATTTAACATATGACAATTGTTCACCCAAAAAATCTGTTCACGATCTTTACTGTATTTCGAATGAAATTAATTTTCAATGATGATAAACAAATGACTAAAATTCTGCATTACTAGATCACGTGGGATATATCTAGCAAACAAGTTATTCGGGAATTCCATGAAGTAACCTTCATTTTTAGATTAGTGTTGCCAATCGAAAATTCGTGAACAATTTTTGGGATCACTCTCTCTCTCTCTATATATATACATAAATATATACATATGTATGTATATATATATATATATATGTATGTATATATATATATATATATATATATATATATATATATTATAGGTAACGGAAAGGTCTTCCGTTTTTTTTATATATTAAAATAAAAACCAATTAAAAGGAAAAAAAATGTACTCTATTGAATAATATAGTTTCCATCATTATCTATTATACCCTGCCATCTATCAGGAAGAGAAAATACTCCTTTTTTATAAAATTACTTTTGAAAAAAAGAATTGTTCGACGTCCATTTTAACATAGTTCACATCTCTGTCTTATTTCTTAAAAATTGTTTCAATAACCGAAATAACTGGTAGTCAGCGAGTGAAATGTCTAGTGAGTAGGGAGGGTGCAGTAGAATCTTCCAACCAACCTCGGAAATTTTTCACGTGTTTTCTTAGCTGCATGCAGTCCTACGTTTTCGTGTTGAAGAATAACGCCTTCTCTATTTACAGTCTTAGGTCGTTTTCTGATTAAATTCTGATTTTAGCGATCCAGTTGTTCATAATAGAGATCAGAATTAATGGTTTCCTGCTGGTTAACCGTCTCATAATAAATACATCATTTATAATCTCACCAAACACAGAGAAATACCTTTAGAATGGTCAAACTTGGTTTGGTAGATGGTTTAGCTTTCTGATTTGATGACAATTGTTTATTACGTTTCCTGTTGTAGTAAAGGATCCATTTTTCGTCACCTGTGGACAATACGTTTTAAAAAAAAGTTCAGAAGAGACCTTTATCTTGAGTGATGAAAACGGGCTTATCCGAACCATTTTGTTTTCCTCAGTAAGATCGCGCGGTACTCAAACACCTTCTCTCTAGACCTTTCCAATTTTTTTCATACGTTTTTCTACTGTTGACCAGGGGCGCTGAATTCTATTAGACAATTCTTGAATTGTTAATTCAGGATTTGCTTCGATTTCCTCTAGCAATACTTTATCATCTAATTTTCCATATCAGGATTCATCATCTAGACACAAATTTCCTGACTTAAATCTTTTAAACCACTGTTGACATGTGCGCACACCAAGTTTACGACCATAAATATCGCAAATGTTTTTTGTAGCAATTGGAGCAGAATTTTTTTTTGAACTGAAAGAGCGTATACAACATTAAAGAGCGTAAAAAAATTCAATGGAAACTCTTCTGCCATCTGAAATGCAAGGGTTCAACACAAAACAATAACAATAATTAGATACTCAATTATTATGCGTGATTAGCTGAATCATCTATGGAGATGTTTATTTGCACATTACGTTGACATTGAATTTGTATTATTGTAGTGCTTTCGGTTTTTTGTTTAATTTATATTAATAGAAAAGCATAAAGTAGTATTTCGAAAAGTACTTGGGTCTGAGAAGATATTAGTATACGAGGCTTTAATTAAAGGTACGATAATTGAATTTATTTATTAAATCATATATTACTGATTTAATTTTCCTTTACATCTTTTTTATAGCAAAATGACGAAAGATGAGAACTTAAGGTCGATGAACGCGCACACATTTATAATATATATCAAAATTGAAAAAGTACCAAATAAATTACTAATAGTTTTAGAAGACCTCTCAGAACGAGTCAGTATGGTATTAAGAAGGTTAAAGATGGAAAAAGTTTAATTTCAGCTTCAAGGAAAGGTCGAAAACGGAAGACTAGCGAATGCGTGGACAAACTAATAGTTTTTAAAGTAAAAAAAATCAGTTTATTAGCGCCCAGAAACTAAAAGAGGATCACAATCTTAGTCTTGGAGTTACTCAAATAAAATTGAGGATACATAATGTTGGCATTTGTGGTTGTTTGCTTATCGCAAGCCATACATAAGCAGAATAAATAAACTTAAGCGACTATTTTGCAAACTCGTATGCTTATTAGTGAATAGAATTCTGGAAATCAATTGTTTGAAGTGATGAATCGAAGTTCGAGATAACTGAGACTAAGCGAAGGCAATACGTTTGCTGTAAAGCCGGAGAAGCGCAGGAAATTCAAAATTTAGTAAGCACTGTAAAGCATGGAGACGGAGCATTATGATCTGGGGGCTGTTTCTCATAGCGCGAAGCTGATAATTTGCAAGTAATGGAGGGTAGAATTAATGCTGATTCCAATATTGAAATAACTGAAAAAAAAATAAATGACAGTTGGTATAAAATTGGTCTTGAAGCTAGATTTATCTTTCAACAAGATAATTATCCACAGGACATAGCTAAGAAAACGAAGGAATTTTTCAACAAAAACTCAACTCAAGTACTCCATTGGCCTCCTCAAAACCTAGATTTGAATCCAATCTAGCATCTTTGAGACCACTTGGATCGTACGATAAGAAAAACTAATCGCTTAATCGATCTGCTCTCGCTTTTTGCCTTATAGGCGAATAGGAGAAAATTAAATTTGATGTTATATTTAAACTTGTTGAAGTAAGCACTCCGAATCACATGAAGACAGTTACATGTGCTGAAGGAGGCACGAATTATTATTGATTATTTTTAAATTTATAATTTTTATATTTTTTTCAAATTACATTGGAAACGCAAATACTTTTCGAATCGCCTTTTTTCTATTATTTCACTTTTTATAACGAACTTTTTATGCTAGTGAACTAAGGTTTGACATTTTTATGAAGACCACCTTAACTGTCCTATATTTATATATATATATATATATATATATATATATATATATATATATATATATCTAGTATTACTTGGTAAAAACCATCAGTCAAAAACTTTATCGAATATTAATCGCAAATAATTTTCGGTGCGATTGTGTATATATATATATATATATATATATATATATATATATATATATATATATATAATAGATATATATATATATATATATATAATAGATAGATATAAGTACATGCATGAAGATAATTTTCATTGTATTTAATAAAGTATTTTCAAATTAAATACTCGAATTAAAAAAATACTGCATAAAAAAAAGTAAGAAAAATATATTCAATATGATATTTCATTCCTCGACGATATCTCTTACACTCGTTTCTTTCCCACATACATGTCCGCCCACACACACCAATACACACATACACATATCCAATACAAAGTGTGAACTCGGGCATGAAATTTCAAATTTTCATTACGCTAATTTTCACAGTGTTAGCCGACGCGGTTGGGCATAAAAAGAGACGCGTGTACAGGCGACGTCTCGGCGCGACTGCAACAGAACGGCCTTGCGCGTCGAAATCTCGAAAACGTGACGCGGGGCCCGTATTCTAATTTCAACTACGCTTTAAATTTTATTACCAGTCTGGCGGGCGTCTGCCCATCGTTGCACTGCGGTGCGACTCCCATACGGCCCCTTTTATATGTACGATGCGGTCACGTTTGCCGGTGTTATTAAAGCTCACAAGAATGGTGGTCGGTCTCCGTAATGAATATGCCGGGCCTGTAGAGCGCGATTAAAACGTTTTGTTTAAGACCACCGTCGGCTCGCTGATGAGAAATTTAGATTGCGCGGCTAATTGTGCGGCGCGTGCGTGAGAAGTCGCGAGTATTGTTTATGGTTTACACACTTTTCTGGGTATTTTTTATCCAATATATATTGCTTATGAAATTAAACGGACCACAGATAAACTGTATGAATGTTTTTTAAAGATTAAATGATGATATTTTCTCTTTCGCCCTTATTTTTAATCAATATTTATTCAAAAATCATAAAATTGTAATTAATTTTCTAGATTACTTTCTTTTGAAACTATTAGGTTGGTGCAAAAATAATTACGCTTTTTATCATTTTAAGTTTGGCTTCGATTTTTTTAGCCATTTTTGTTATAGTTATGTGATATATCATTACAAACAATGACAGTAGCACTGCTACGTTCAGCTTGTGTCTATTGTTTTCATTCTTTAGTATTGTTGGATATATTAAATTACTAATGGAAAAAAGTAAATTCGCGCGATTTTGTTGTATCGTATGGAAAGCAACAGAAACTATTCGAAATATTAAATTTGTTTCTAGCGAACAGTCAATTATTGAACGAACAGCTCAACACTGGTTCCAAAAATTTCGTTATAAAAACGAAAGCCTTGATGATGATGAGGATCGTGGACGTCCTTCAGCTATAGACAATAACAACTGAAGAACCATTATTAAGCAAACTCACGTAAAACAACTCAAGAGGTGGCAAAAGAATTCAATGTTGATTATTCAACAGTTCGACATTTAAGCCTAGCTGGAAAAACAAAAAGCTGAATAATGGATGCCATATGAATTAAACGAACATCAAGAAATTCAGCGATGCAAAGTCTGCTCTGCGTTTCTTTGTGTACCAAAAATGATCCCTTTCTTGATCGCATTGTCACATGTGTTGAAATGTGGATTCTCTACAACAATCATAAACTTTCATCACAGTGTAAGAAGCACCAAAAGTGTTTCTTAAACAGAAGCTTCTTGAAAAAAATATTATGGTCATTGTTTGATGGTTGACAAGTGGTATCATTCACTACAACTTCTTAAATCCTGATGAAGCAATAACATCAGAAAAATATTGTCAGGAAATTGAAAAAATGCAAGTTAAGTTGCATCGTTTTACAAAAAAATGACTGTATAAAAATTAAATGAACTGGGTTATGAAACCTTACCACACCCACCTTATTCTTCGGACCTGTCTCCGACAGATTATCATTTTTTTAAAAAAATTAAGTAATTTCCTACGAGAGAAGGTTTTCAAAGATCAAATATCAGCTCAATGCGCTTTCGATGAATTTATTAATTCCAGGACTCCAGAATTCTATCTTGTAAGAATAAACAAACTTGTATCCCGTTATGAGAATTGTTTGAAGGCCAAAGTTCTTTATTTTAATTAATAAATATAATTTTTAACTGATATATAAATCTTTATATTCGACATGTAAAAACCACAATTATTTTTGCACCAACCTAATAAATTAAGTTTTCATTCATTTTTTCCCGCCTTATTAAATCATCTTGACATGATATTTTGAAATGTATTTATTACAATTCTAATTAAATTAATTTAATATATTTTGTCATATAATACGCTACTAGACAATAATAAATGTTTCAATGATGTAAGATTTTAGTTTTAATGAAAATGTATAAATTAAATCACAATGTATTAGGTTACTAAGTATGAAATGTCCGATTTCTTTAAGTACTAAGTTTGAGGGCTGTCATCTCTGACATTTTACTTTAATTTACATTTCCTATATTTTTTTTATTGGGAAGGTATACATCTTCATTCTTTAGAATGCACGTTTTGGATTTGTTTAATATTCAAATAATTTTTGAGTCAACTTTTGTGGAACCATAGATAAGTCAAAAATTTCCATTATTTTCAATTATGAATTCCATCAGGGAACGAATGCAGCGCAAACAATTCGAAATATAAACAAAGTATTTGGGAAGGATGTGGTTAATGAACACACAGTATGTCGATGGTTTGATAAGTTCTGTTCTGGTGATTTTAACCTTGAAAATGAGCCACGTGTCCGACGTGAGACCAATGTGGATAATGATGAATTGAAATCTGTAGTGGAAGGAAATCTATCTAATTACGTGTGTATTAGCGGTAAGACTTGTCGTTACTATTCCAACAATATTAGACCATTTGAAACACATAGATTAAATGAGCGTCAGAAGAGAAATCGTTTCGAAGCTTGCCTTTCTTTGCTGTCACGACATTAAGGCTAATTATTTCTAAATCGTATTATTACATGTGATGAAAAAATATCTTTTTTACAATCGCAAGCATTCGGCACAATGCTTGGATAAAGGATGAAGCGTCAAAATACAGCCCGAAACTGAATATTCATCAAAAAAAGATAATAACGATTGTTCAGTGGTCCAGCGTTGGTATTATCCACTACAACTTCACAAAACCTGGTCAATCGATTACATCGAATGTCTACTGCAATCAATTGGGAGAAATGATAAGGATTCTTGCGATTAAGTAGCTGAGATTGGTCAATAGAGACAGGCCAATCCTCTTGAAAGACAACTCTCGACTAGATGTCACAGTAACAACGCTGTACAAACTACAGAAGCTGGACTTAGAAACTCTGTCATCCATATATATATATATATATATATATATATATATATATATATATATATATATATATATATATATATATATATATATATATATATATATACATATATATGTATATATATATATATATATATATATACGAGGTCAGACAATTAAGTAATGCGACAAAATTAAAAATCGAGTATATTTAAAAATTAAGGTACATCGCTGCGATCCCCTTCAAAGTAGTCCCCTCCAGCATCTATACACTTATTCCAGCGAGTTTTCCAGTTTTCATAACAATTCTGGAACACTTCTTGTGGGACCTCTCCGAGTACCCTCGTCACAGATTCTTGGATATCTTCAACGGAGTGAAAATGTCGACCTTTGACGAATTTTTTCATATGGGGGAATAGGAAAAAGTCGCAGGTGACATGTCCGGTGAATAGGGCGGTTGTGCTAACGTTGCGATGCCTTTAGACGCCAAAAACTGAGAGACACTGAACGCACTGTGACAGGGAGCATTGTCGTGATGCAGAACCCAAGTCTTCGCGATCTCTGGGCGCACTCTGAGCACCCTTTTTCGTAATTTTTCGAGCACATTGCGGTAGAATACTTGATTTACGGTTTGTCCAGATGGTACGAACTCTTTGTGAACCACCCCTTTGCTGTCGAAGAAGCAAATCAACATGGTTTTCACTTTGGACTTGCTCATTCTCGCCTTCTTTGGACTTGGTGCTCCAGGGGACAGCCACTGTTGGCTTTGTCGTTTAGTTTCGGGGTCATATTGAAAGAACCAACTTTCATCACCAGTAATAACTCGATCGAGAAGAGTAGGATCACTTTCAACCTGCTCTAAATGCTTGCTCTAAATTTCTCTGTTCCATTTTCGTGACATGCACTACTCGCGCGTTGTTACAAAACACTAAACAGCTGGCGAAGAAATGATCGTACGAGGGTGGTCAAGGTCTCAATCGAGAGAGTAGGGATCTGCTATTACGGTGGCGGAGTTACAGGTTCGCAGTGTTACCACAGGCCGAGAAAAAAAATCGGTCGCATTACTTAATTGTCTGACCTCGTATGTATATATATATATATATATATATATATATATATATATATATATATATATATATATACATATACATATACTCGTATATTGAAAAGATATAAATTAAATCACAATATGTAATAGTTCTAACAATGAGTTTAAATTCACAAATTAAACACACATGTTCACAAATTAAAACTTTCTTTTCTCATCACAAACCATAATATTCTTTATGATTAAAAATGTTTAATAAATCATTTTTTATCATTTCTAATTGTTAGTTATATGTATTAGTTATATGTATTTAGATATTGATTTTATGATCTTTAGAGAGTCAATGTATAGAAAAATTATTTTTTTATACTTTAGCGCTTTGAAAATGAATGGCATTGCCATCTAAATACACATAAGCAACAATAAATAATGTTTGATAATGATATATTGTAACATTATTAACCATAATTTTTTTGGTTTGTGCAGTGAAAAATACTTTATTTAAGAAAATATATATTAAATATATAAAAAAATATTTGCAGAATATTTTTTTTATCCATATTTAATAATAAATAGTACTTAGTAGCCAGTTACCTTTATATTTATTATTGTTAAGATCTAACGATACAAATTATGTCATTATTAAATTATTCAATCCATTTTTTTTAAATTAACAAATCCATATACAGACGAAACGGAAACACAGCGTGTTAAGTCGGGCGCTAATGATCGTAGCTATTGAAGTGCCCTAAGACCCCAATAAATCAAAATCAAAAACAATTTTATTTTACTGAAGTGTACATTCAACCCCGCAGTACTGTGCGTTGGACGGAAATGGGTATAAGGTCCGGGATTTTAGCCATGAGGCTTTTAAGCAGGTTTTGAAAAGAGAAAATGGGTATAAGATAAGTTTGTAATCCGGAAAATATTTCAAAAAACCGGAGGTAAACCAATAAACCAACCAATACCGATTTAAAAAAAATAACAGTCAAAGATATGAAAGAGGAACCCCTTACTAGAATTATGGGAAAAATGGGGTAATATTTTAATGACTGAATGTAAATGTTTCAAATGTAGACTAATTGATTTTTTAAAAAAATTCCAGAGAGTAATTTTAAAATGCTCATTTGATAATACTCCATGAGTTGAATACTTTTTTATTAGAAATTTTAGTTAAAATCCAACTATTCTCATAGTCTCATTTTTTTCATAATAATTAAAAAATAATTCTACAGGGGCACCAGAATAACTGGAAAATTTCAAAACGCAATAATTAAATAAATTGTTATTTTTATATAATTTTGTTTAAATATTCTTGTTAGGTTTATCAGACCATTTTATTTTTGAAAAATATTGCTTGACAACTGAGCACCATTTTGGAGCACGAATTCCTCTAATCTTATTCGGAAATTTAGTCATTATTCATATTAATACATCTGGTGGAATCCTCGCAATTTCTTCTTGGATTTTTAATTTAAAATTAAGAATAATGTAGGGAAGATTAATATATACCTTGCTCTTTAGATAACCTCAAAAAAAAATAATCACACGCCGTCAAATTTGGCAACCTTGCTGACTAGACATCACCATTCTTGGAAATCATATGGTTTGGAAAGGTCTCTCTTACAACAGTCATGGGAATTCTAGCTGTTTGACTTGTTAATCCATCTTACTTGAAACATGTAATTTGTGGAAATGTAATTAACACTTGGATCAGAAATCTTGAAATCACGTCGTGAGTTACTCATTACAGCAACTCTCACACGGTTAATGTTTTCTGGTGTTCTTTTTGTTCTTCTGGATACTTGATGCTTTAAATTTAAAGTTAAACCTGTTTCCCCAAACTTTTGCTCTCACAAGATGATGGAATGAATAGTGGATATCTGTCTATGACGCGAAATATTATAATGATTGCGAAATAGCGGTTTTACAGTTAAAGAAGACTCACCATTCTTATAAAATGCTTTCAGAGAGAAAGCACGATGTGCGCCGACCACTGCTTTATATTTACTAAATTGCTATAAATAACTAAATAATATATTACTTAAATTTACTCTTTCACTTCAATGGTAAGTAAATAAGTCTTCTTTTAAAATTTTTGCTCCACTGGCGCATCTGTATATAATTTTTCTTAAATATTTATTTCTACAATAAGGAAAAATTATTTATAAATATTTGTTGGTTTTATTCAAAATATAGTCAAATGCAATATGTTTCATAATAACCGTTATACTTGCTGAAAAAGTATACAGAAATATTTGTTGTAAAATAAAAAGAGATTATTCATATATATACATTTAACTAAAAAAATGTTAAAAACGTACTTGAAAATTGCACTTTTTGCTATGCTATGCAATCTTATATTTATATAAAAATCAAATTTCATAGTTACATATCAAATGACAAAAAACAGTATGATGTTCACAATTATTTTCAAACTGCAATCTCTTCAAAAATGAATGTGGTTGACTGTCATTTCCTTAACTGCTAATATGAAAATTCAGACCGGACTTTTTTCACACAAACATATTTGATAATTCATTCGACCGAACTATGTGTGCCCACGTCGTCCAGCGGTTAAGCAATAACTATAAAACAAAATTGTTCAGTGCGGCCGTTGTGTCCACTGCTGGGTTGAGAAGAGTTGTGGTCCGAGAGGATGTGGTTATTTTACACGGGACGTATATATATTTTAGAGCCGAACGAATGCGCAGGGGTTAATGTTGTGGGATTATGTAAATTTTTATAATCACAATATACGATAAAGTGATTAGGTGCACATGTACATATATAAAGATTATATATATATATATATATATATATATTGTGTTTTGAATGAAACCAGACTACACGACTTAAAAACCGTGACAAAATATCTTAATTGGAGATTATCTTCAAATGCAACTTTATTTTTATAATATAAACAAAACGAACAAACTGTTGTTTGTTATGAATGGAGATTATTTGAGTTCATTTTTCCTTTTATACACCTTTGTACAGTTTATGGAATGTTCCATTTTATTTTTTTTTTGAATCGTAAAGTATGCACATTAAGAATTAAAAATCAAGAATATTTTCATTTGTCAAGGATTAAGTTTTATCATTTTTAAAACCATTTTTCAAATGTTTGTTTCTTTTCCTTTATGTCACTGTTTATTCTTTTTTTCTTACTACAGGTCTTGTCTTCAGGTGGATATTAGTTATCAATGCCAGTTTTATATGATTTCCTATTTGCCAGTTGTATTGTGTTTTTTTACACTAACTCTATATGCTTTTCGAGTTCTTAGGACGTAAAATATGGAACTTTATTCGTTATTTATTTCTTAATTTAAAAATGTGTTGTTCAAGATCTGCATAAATTGAACAAGTTATTAAATGAACAAATCAGTAACGAACAAATGTCTATATTCCACGTCTTAAAAATAGACAACTCATAAGAACAGTGTAAAAAATATAAAATATAACCTGAAACTGGAATACAAAATCTATTAGGTTGATAGAAAATAATCGGGGTTTTTATTTTCTGAATTTTTATGAAAATAAATAAATTATTTTTTTACAGAAAATAGTAATAAATATTATAATGCATAAAGTCATTCTTAGAAAATAAAATTATTTTAAAATAATTTAGCTTTTGAAAACAAGAATGTGTCTCAAAGAGGTATTTGGCAGGATTAGCATTCAATGTTACACTTTTGGGTTGTGTTTTTAATGATTGTATAGTTAATAATATTAAGTTGGTAGAAAAAGAATTGCCGTTTGCGACCTCCAAATTTATATACATTTATTTTTCCAGCTGTTTTAAGTGGTTCAGAACTGTTGAATAACTAACACCTAAATATTGTACAAGCTCTGAAATTGTTGTACGTTGTTCTGATTCAACTAACACCATTAGTTGGTCGATATGAATTGAAGAAGGACGCCCGCGGTCTTCTTCATCTTCAAGGCTTCTCACTGCGAAATTTTTGAAATCACCACTGCACCGTTAGTTCTTTAACAGTACCAACACCAAAAGCATCGTTTAGTTTAAGAGCAGTTTCTGACGCCTTACTACCCGTTTTCAACTCATACAAAAATTGCTTTTATTTACTTCTTTTTATTTTTAATTCAATATCTCGATTTGAACCAAAATTGATAAGAAAACCAAAGTCGATATTACCATAATAGAGACCGGAAAATGCACTTTAAAATATTATTAAAATAGATACGATGAAATGACACTTTCATTGAAAAAATAAGGTTAGAATTCAGAAAACCAAACCTGCAATTATTTTCTTACCAAGCTAATATTTTGAAGAAATTTTCCTAAAATCTTATAAAGAACATTAAAATTTGTATAATGTCATTTAATGTAAATATAAAATACTTTACTCATCCAATGTACTCATCTTTATATGTTACAAAAATGAAACAGTAATTCCATTCCTATGATATTTATTCGTTATCTGATTGGTTGATATCGGTCATGTGGTCTCTGTTCTTATTGATTGATATCAATCAGATGATCAGTTTTCTGTTTCACAGTGATTAACGAAAGAAATTATAGGATTTCAGTAGAAACTAATAAGTAATTTATTCCAAATATTGTAGTCACTGAAGCTTTATAATAAAAAATTGTTATACATTTAAACATTGTATTTTGTTATGTTAATTTTCATAAACCTTTGCAATAAAAATTGGAAGATTTACATTTTTCGCGGGTTATTAGTATCATTTGTTATTTTCTGTTGTTTTTTAATGGAGAAGTGAACGTTACCTAATGGAGACAACCCCCTCCCTAGCCGAGGGTTGGAGAGCACAGTGGGCAGGGAGAGAAGTTTCCTAATTTATAATAATAATTGAGATAAAAAAATTGAAATAAGTGTTCCAAATACATCCTTTGCCTTGTTAGATGACATGTAAAAATTAATTAGGTACTTTAAAATTGAATCAATCATAGCTTTGCTTTAAATTAAAAACATTTTATCATTTTATATGCTAAATTATGTCTTGTCAATTTTGAAGTGCCAATCTTAAAATTAGAAACCTAAATTAGCCAATCTTAAAATTATATACCTAGACCAAGCAGTTGACATAACCTCACAAAATAGTAGTAAACACGATGACATCCGAAAATCAGTATATTAGAAATTGCATACTTTTCACATGCAGGTTGAAAAAAAATGCTAGCGAACCATGGGAATGACATTTCCAGCTTTGAGAGACAGTGTTATGATAGATAAAACATTCAAAAAATTGATAAAACAGTAGAAGACATACGAAAGTGCATTACGATTTCATTGATTCAAAGCCACAATCTCTTCTTCGACAAGTGATTCGTTAGTTACCAAACAGATGGAACAAAGTGATATAAAATAATGAGAATATCTTGAGAATTGAAATCCATTCCATTTTTTTATAAACATTATTTTTTTATAAAAAACAGACCGAATTAATTTGTATACCTAATATTTTGAAATTATATGAATTTTTCACTTTCATATTAAGCCAACATTAATAAATAATATAAAAGTGCATTAAGATAAAAATATAGGAAAAAAGAAATATTTGATATTTAGATAAGAATATAAACAAATTGAACTATAAAAGCATAATACACACTTTGTGTGCCATGTAAAATATTTAATTCGGTAAAATTTAATGATTTTAATCATAGGTATCACATTTCTATATTTTCAATGATTTTACTATTTTCAAATTAAAAATTTTTCACAGAAATAATTATTTTATATTTGTAAGATGACATAAGGTCGAGTTTTTACTTAAAAACTTAGATATCATATTTCAAATTTTGTTATTAATTTAACATTAAATATTTCAAAGAAAATTTTATAAATACCAATAAAAAATTATTTAATATTTATATTATTTTTATATTATAATTAATTTTATTTTTAATATTATTCTTATATTTTAATAAATTACAATAGTAAAAATAATTTATTATTATATTACCATAGTATAATTAATATTATTTTTAATATTAGTTCAATTTAAGATAAAAATAATTTTATACCAAATGAACTGTGTTGTTTTTTTTTAATAAATTTTAGTTATTAGTATTAGATTAATTTTCATAGTGCATACAATATGAAAGATTATTAGTGTGTATATTTTCTTTTAATTAATAGAAATTAATATAAGTCTCATTACAAATAAAAATATCGATTTAAAAGAAATATAATTAACAAAATAAAATTTAAATTAGAATTAATTTTAAATAATTAGTAAGAATAAGTCAAATGAATAAATAACAGTTAAAATGAAGTATAAACATTAAATCAGTTTTTATTATTTAATTGGATTCACATCGACGTTACTTTTCTGTACGAACGTCGTCCAGAAACAACGGTACACGACTTGAACATCGCCTAAGAATGTAAATCAGAGACAGGTTCATCCGTTGGTTGCCTCTGATTAAATTTGGATAAAAGTTTGTGTTGATTTTTAAATTTACGACGAATTTTCCCGAGATACCGGTCTTTTTTTCGGAGAGATAAAAAAGAGGAGTTTGTCCGTCCAAACAAAACCGAAGTCAAATATGCGCGTCTCTGCCAATTATGTACATTCTGTGTGATCTCTTTCTGTTTACCTTTTTTTCTCTCTGAGAGTAAATTGAATTTTTGATTTGTGGATTTTTTTCAAACGCAAGTTTCCGGTTGGCCCCTAATTGCAGTCACAAAATATACAATTAACTATTCTCTTTATCCATTCAAACATGCTGCCACCCTTATTGACATAATTATCATTATTTATCATACATTTTACATATATATATATATATATATATATATATATATATATATATATATATATATGTGTGTATGTATATATATATATATATATATATATATGTTTATAACTGAAAATGAAAAGTAGCCTATAGAAAATGCTACAAAGAAAAATATACCTATTTTTTATTTTAAATTGCTATTCTAATTTAGCTGAAAAATAAATTACTTTTAAGTAAACAAAATAGATTTTTACGCATTTGTGTTGATTTTGCAACATTTGACAAAATATTTATGAAATAACATTTTATAAATAACTGATGAGTAACTAAGTTTACATTCCATATTCTTTTATTAATATTTCAAAAACTAAATGAAATTAATAGTATTTAATTTTTATTAATGTACTATTTTTCTTAGCAATTAAAATATATACTTATTTGGTCAATATTTTTAAAATGTACAAATTACAGTATTAAATATTACAAATAATATTACAATAATAATTTAAAAGAATCATAAATAGCACAATGCAATTTATTGGTGTGTATTAAAACTAGTGTGCATATTTATTCATTTTGAAGTTTACAGGGAGAATATATGTTAAAAAAATAACATTGAATACCATCTATATAACGGGTTCTCAATCATTTTCATACAAAAATTATTTTTTTTTATCAACCTCCATAAAAATTAGAATTACTTTTGCGCCTCTCGCGACGTTAAAATATTTCATGTAAAATTTATAAGAAATATTTGTAATTTTGAAAATGGTTATAAAAAAGTGTTAGTGAAAAATGTTTTAAGAATTCTTAAATGACTGAATTTAATAAATGATTATTATTATCCTTATTAATAATACATAGAAGTACATTGAAAACAAAAATACAGTTGATTGAAAAACACAGTGATGTCACATATATTCTATATGAACATTTTTAATGTTAGCCGTTGACTGTTTAATTTGAATGAAAAACTGCAATTAAATTATATTTTAAGTAAAATATTGAAAATACTAATAAACATCAGCTTGTTACTCATCTAATTCCTAATCTGTAAAACAAATATTCTGATACATTAAAAAAAATTGTGTAAAATATTTTATTTAAGAAAAATCTTTTTAGAATAATTCATAGAAAATAAAAAAGACTGAAAAAATTCTTAGTCCATACATGGAAGATTATGAAATGGATTTAATAAAAAAATAAAATAAATTATTATTAATTATAAATACACTAAATACTATTCGTTGATTTTCATAATGTAAAAACGAAATTAAAATTCAGAGCATTTTTTACTAAGCAATATTGGCTCTTGTACTAGTACTTGGTAGGAGTATTCCAAAGTTTTTACATATGCTTCCGAAGTTTTAACACGTGTAATGTTAAGTTTTCAATCGTCAGTGAAGTTTTGAAACTTGTTCTAAAATTTGCCACGTCATAAAAACATGCAACAATAAAAGACAATCATTAAATTTTTGGTGAAATCGGGCGAAAAACCGTCGATAATTCCATCTGGGTGTTCAAATATGATCCTAAGACCCGCCGACAGAGCAAGTAATAGATAGAAGAGGGTGGAGACGTCCAAAAAAATTAAGAATATTAAGATCAAAAATTAAGACACTGTTGATTTTTTTCCTCGTTACCCAAGAAGTGGTCCACAAATAGTTCATTCCATCGAATCAAATAGTCAACACAGTATTTTATTTGGTTGTACTGGATTGTTTGAGACAGAGAATTGTGCAAGTTGTGCGAATTGGTCCGAATTTGGTAGCTGAAGTATGAATTTTGCAACACAATAACACGCCTGCTCACTTGTTAGCCGTATAAGAGTTTTTAGCAAAGAAAAAAAACAAATTTCGGCACTACACTGTCCCCTTATAGTCCGGATTTGACGCCATACGACTTTCTTTATTTACTCCAATGAAAGATCGGCGTTTTGATTGTACTAATGGCGTTCACATCAAATGAATTTCACAGCTATTTCCAGAAATGGAAGAAGCGCTGGCGTAAGTACATCATGCTTGGGGCAAACTATTGTGAAGGTATAACAACATAGATTCATGTATTTTTGTTTAATAAATAATTTACAAAGAAAGTCTTATTCAATTGCCACATCTCGTATAAGCTAAGTTTAACATTTGCATACTTTTAACACTTGTAAATTGAATTTATAAAAATAAACATAGAAGTTATCAAAAATGGAAACACAAACATTTTTTTGGGACACACACATACCCACCCACACACACACACATATATATATATATATATATGTATGTATGTAACAGGTGGGCTGAAAAGTTCGTAGGCTGACACATAAATGGCGCTACTAGCATCAAATCCATATGATTTTTAGTTAGCCATAACCTTCAAAAGACGCGTGTATAAATTTGACAGCTGTTGCACTATTAGTATCTGAGTTATAGCATTTTTAGTGAAAGAACTTTTGTTACCTTGAAAAAATGGATAAAAAGGAATTTCGTGTGTTAATAACGCATTGCTTTTTGGCGAAAAAAAATACTGTTGAAACCAAGGCTTGGTTTAATAAACATTATTCGGACTCTGCACCAGGAAAATCAACCGTAGAGAAGAGGTTTGCTAAATTTAAACGAGGCGAAATGAGCACCGAGGACGATGCACGCAGTGGACGCCCCAAAGAGGCTGTTACCGACGAAAACATCAAAAAAGTCCACAAAATAATGTTTGATAACCGTAAAGTGAAGTTGATTGAGATAGCTGAGACCTTAAAGATATCAAAGGAACGTGTTGGTCATATCGTGCATGAATATTTGGATATGCGAAAGCTCTGTTCAAAGTGGGTGCCGCGCGAGCTCACAATCGACCAAAAACAACAACTAATCGATGATTCTAAGGAGTGTTTGGAGCTGTTCAATCGCAATAAATCCGAATTTTTGCGTCGATATGTGACGATGGATGAAACATGGCTCCATCATTTCACACCGGAGTCCAATCGACAGTCAGCCGAGTGGACTGCACGTGATGAACCGACTCCGAAGCGTGGAAAGACGCAAAAGTCGGCTGGCAAGGTTCTGGCATCAGTATTCTGGGATACTCATGGTATAATATTCATTGACTATCTTAAAAAGGGAAAAACCATAAACAGCGACTATTACGTAGAGTTATTGGAGCGTTTAAAAGACGAAATCGCGAAAAAGCATCCTCATTTGAAGAAGAAGAAAGTGCTGTTTCATCAAGACAATGCACTGTGTCACAAATCAATGAAATCGATGGCGAAATTGCAAGAATTGGGCTTCGAATTGCTTCCGCATCCACCGTACTCTCCAGATCTGGCCCCCAGCGACTTTTTTCTGTTCTCAGACCTCAAGAGGATGCTCGCTGGACGGAAATTTTGATCCGATGAAAAGGTAATCGCCGAAACTGAAGCCTATTTTGAGGCTAAAGACAAATCGTATTATAAAAATGGTATCGAAAAATTGTATGACCGCTATAATCGTTGTATCGCCCTCGAAGGGAACTATATTGAATAATAAAATCAAATTCTATCAAAAAAAAATTTTTTTCTATGCAAGCCTACGAACTTTTCAGCCCACCTGTTATGTGTGTAAAGTGTTTTTTTTATTTATGGCCACTCGTTTAGGCTATATTTAATTAATCTTTCCAATAAAATGGGGATACTGGTATCCGAACAGTTCTTTAAGATTATTTTGATTGTTTTAGAAGAATTAGGAAATGTTACAATTTAAGTCACTTTTTGGTAACCGGTATACATTGTTAAATATCATGAACCACTTTTACTGATATAAGTTTTTCTTTTCGAAAAATTTACTTTTATACATATATCTTCGAAATTGGCTTGCATTCGAATCGTACCTTTTATAGATAAATGTTTGAATCTCTTTCTGATAGAATAAAATTGAAATTTGATCAAAGGTCGATCATGTTTGTTCGAATGAAATTCATAACCAACAAATATAATCACCCCAGAAAAAAAAACAACTTTCAAATTGAATAAAAAATATAAATATATAAATTATTAACAATCACAGTGTGTATACATTTTCTCAGATACAGTATACCTTTCTAGAGATTTATTATAGGTATGATTATTTTAATTAAAATTATAATTCTTTATTATTATAACCATTTTTCCATCTTTCATTTTCTTTGGTGATTTTCGTTCTTTTAGATAACTTTATTTAGTGACTTTCACTACTGTTTTAAGAGTAGGTACTATTTTTAAGCAGATTTTATATATTTAATAATGTACTCGTATGTAAAGGCGAATTAACTAAAATCTATTTGAAGATGATGCACGTACCGAAAATAGTAATAGAGAACACAAATGAATGAAGATCACAAGAACAATGTATTATTATAGCATATTAAGAACTATTTCAGTAAATGTTAAATTATTCACACCATAATCACTTTGATTTATTTTTTTTTTCAGCATTTTAAACATTATATTTTATATATGGTCCTTTACTACATAGATGTTATTAAAATTTTATTGTACTACTATAGATTCGGTACTAATGGCGGTAAATATGTTTTTTCGATATTTTTTAATAATATATTTTTTAATTTCATCAAACGTTGAATTGCAAATTTATAATAATAATTATTTGCAATTATTTCAGTGTCCACTTTTCACACACAACTGTACAGTTTTACATTACATACCTATGTATGAATTCAGTCGTTGTTTTATATCAACTACTCTCTACTCGTGAATGAATAAAGCTTTACTTTAATTAAAATTAATCAACCGAAGCATCCAATGAAATGTGAACCGAACAACAACAACAGTTTCACAGCTATCGATATTTACGTATGAGCGTATGTGTAGGCTGTCCGTTATTATAAAACAATAATAAAAGTCAGTAGCGGAACAAATAACCATAACCCTATTGGGTTGCTGGTGCAGGTGCATTAAAGCAGTAAAAACGGCACCATTATTTTCCAACAACACCATTAAATATATCACTGTCGGATTTTCTATTTATTTTTACTATCTTGTAACATCACCCATAAAAGTAATTGCTGTCGGTGGCCCGCGTTGTGTGCAATATCGTTGCAAGATGGCGACGTAAATCTTAATCGATGTGGATAGTAAAAGGTGAAACTACGTTCATATTTCATGATTTTATTATATCTCATAAGTTATGACGGATTTCCAATGGTCAATAAACAAAGTAAATGAACGATAATTCGATAATTTTAACTATTCGTAAATAATATTGTTAATATTTTAAAAATTAATCACATAGTATAATGGAATATTTTATATTTCGTATAATTGGTGTAGGTTTTTGTTTTTGATTACTGACGAATGTTACTTTATAATAACTAGAAGGCTCTGCCCCATAGTTGTTATGCTCGACGGCCACAGGAGGTACGGTCCCCGCACACTTACCCGACTTGCTTTGATCATAGCACATATATTAGATCAATATCGTAATATATATATAATAAGTCTATATAATCACTCTCACAGTTATATTTCGACCTGCTGTTTTAGAAAGTAGCACATTTCATTGTACTTGTTATGATATATCATAATTTTTCATATAACTTTGAGTGTATCGTTAATAATAATTAATACAACATTTCTATACGTATTTTATTCAATTTTTAGTATAATATTTTGTCAACTTTTTGAAATTTTACGGTATATGTATATATATATATATTTATATATATATATATATATATATATATATATATATATATATATATATACAGACAGATAAACTTTGTTAAACATATTGTCTTACAAGAATTTTCAGCCCATCTTCGAATGTTAGCAAACATTTGTTTATACAAAAACTTTAGATTTAAATATTTTTTTCAGGTTCTTATATAATTTTTATTGTAAAATAATTATTGACAAATATGATTTTATATTAATGCTATACAAGGGTCGTTTGATAAGTATGATAAAAAAGTAAGTTAAACACAGTTTTTTGGAAAAAGTCGATTTTATCTCTCAACATAGTCTTCATTAATGGTTATACATTTGATCCAGCAAGTATTCAATTTTTTCATCCCGTCGGAAAAGTAGTTTTTCTTCAAGTCTGCAAAATACTCGTTGACGGCTGTAATAATATACTCTTTAAACGAGAATTTCTTCCCACCAAGATAAATTTCCAAATTTGGGAAGAGAAGAAGTCTCATAGGCTCAAGTCTGGAGAATAGAGTAGGTGAGGAATAAATCGAAGTCTAATTTGTAATATTTTAGCATTGAGGCAGTCTATTTATGAAACGGCGCGTTGTCCTGGTGAAAGAGTACTTTTTGTGGACAAATCTTTGCCGTTTTTGTTTCAGTTCTTCTTTCAAAAGGGAAATAATATTTCATAATAGGCTCCTCTTATCGTTTTTCTCTTCGTAAAGTAGTCGATTAAGATGATTCTTTAAGAATCCTGAAAAAAAGTGGCCATCACTTTCCCAGCCGACAAAACGGTGTTCTCCTTCTTTGGCGCACTGTCGCCAGTCGTTGCCCACTGTCTTGATTGCTGTTTCGACTCAAGTGTGTAGTGAGGGATTCATGTTTCATCCACGGTAACGAATCGACACAAAAAGGCATGCAGATTGCAACTGAACATCACCAAACACTGGGTTGAATTACTTTTCATGTGCGTTTTTGGTCGATAGTCAATAATCGCGGCACCCATCGCGCACACAGCTTTTTATGTGCAATTTTTCGTGCAAGATATTGTGCACTCATTCAGTTAAGATGCCTTCAGTCTTAGTAACCGCGCGCATCTTAACTAGGCGATCTTCAATAACGATACCATGAATTTTTTCAAAAAATCGATCGCGGTGACCTCAACTGAGCGTCCAGAGCATGTTCAGTCAAGTTTACACTCATTTATCTAAAAAAAAAAATATCTTCAACGCTGTTACAAAGTCCCCATGAACTTCATCCAACTCCGCTTTGATCTAGGTGACAGCCCACTTTTTCACATAAAGATGTTTTATCATTGCACAGAACTCTATATTTTCCAATTTTGTGGCAACCGCTACAATGATCGCTTCAAATATTTGTACAACGCGTCCCTTTTAGCTAAAATTTCACTTATGCTATTTTGAAACGTGACACTTGACAGCCGTGACGTTACAAATGAATGATGGCGTCGTTTCATAGAAATTTACCAAACTTATCAAACAACCCTTATACACTATTTCATTTTATTTTCGTTTCGTTTTGTTCTTGTTTTTTATATCATCAATTTTTTTATAATTTATTTAATACTTCATTTTGTTTATATTAAATTATCGCGTCTTGATCATACACAAATATATATATATATAGGGACGGATCTATATTTTAACAAATTAAGCTTAAGCTTCAGGATCCCGCTTTGTAAGGGACCTCACAATGAACTAAAATTAAAGAAAGGCATTTACAAATAAATAAAAGATATAAAAAGCAAATATTGAAAATCCTGTTTGTTAAATTATCATAAATGTATAATTTTAAATTCCGTTGTATTTTGAGCAGTTGTAGCAGTCATACTTTTGTCTTTTATCTAGTGAAGCAGAATAACAAGATCGTTAACCTATGAGGATGGAATACAAGAGTATGTCGATAAAAAATCCGGCAAAAAGTGTTTTATAATTTTGTTAATTTGCCAATACACACATATTTAAGTGCTACTTGTATAATAGTTTTTTTTTTGCTATTTGTTGTACATATACATATATAATATATACGTGATTCTATAAAAATAAATATTTGTGATTTTTATACTGACAATGTGAGATAATATTATTCTAATATTGTGAGTTAATATTATTGATATCTAAAAAAATAAACTAACCATTATCTTCAGTGCGTGATTTTTGTATCAGCTCTCTCTTTCGTTAATTTCACAATTTTTGCTGAGCGCAGGAATATATATATATATATATATATATATATATATATATATATATATATATATATATATATATATATATATATATATATATATATATATATATATATATTAAATAACCAAGAATGTTCTGTCGCTGTTATAACGTACAATAATTCCAAGAATTGTTTACTCTTGTTATCGAACAAAATTCCAAGAATTGTTTATCAGTAACACTGGTATGTGTTTTAAATGAATCTCGAACTTGTTCACTTTAATTTAAAAAATAATTCTAATCCTTTAAAATGTCTGTGAAAAATAGTGTAGTACGTGCGCATTTGCTTTATGAATTTAAGCTTGAGACTAACGCTACATAAACTGCAAAAAAAATTGTACTGCGTTTGAAACAAAGACAGTTACATCAAGAATGGCACAGATGTTTTAAAAAATTTTCTTCCAGGGATGAATTCACTAAATACGAGACAAGACCAGGCAGACCACCAAATTTAAATATCTGCGAATCGGAGACAATGATTGAAACAAATTCCAGTTTAACGTGTAAACAGCTTGCAGAATTGTTCAAAGTAAGTGACGAAACAATACGGAAGCATTTACACAAAATAGGAAAGACGTGGAAATTAAGTAAATGGTTTCACACGAATTAACTCCCAACAACAAATTACAGTGTGTTACCATCTGTACATCTCTTATTTCACGATTAAAATCTGAAACCTTTTCAGATCAAATTTCGACCACTGATGAAAAATGGATTATTTATTGCAACTGAAAAAGGATGGATTATTTATTCCAACTACAAACGTACTCACCACTGGCTTTAATTAGATGATCCTGTTCCATAAAGTCCTGTTCTGTCCCACAAAGTCAAACCCTCACGGAAAACATTTCTAGTGGACAACTCGAACGAGTACACCATACATTAAAACAAAAGCAGCCAGCACTGGTAAATCGTAAAAAAGTATTATTTTTGCAAGATAACGCACGACCACACGTTGCAGTGGAGACCGGAAAAAAATTATAATTTTAAAGTGGCAGATCCTCCCCCATGCTCCATATTCCCGATATATCTCCATCAGATTATCGCCTATTTTAATTTTTGGGCAATCATATGGGTGGTAAACAGTTTAATAATGAAGAAGAATTAAAAATGGAGGTGTCATTTTTTGAAAATAAAAATGTTTTATAAAAATCGAATTTATAAATTATCTTTGAGCTGGGAAAGGGTTGTTCAATACGACGGTGGATATTTTGATGAATAAAGTTATTTTATGTAAAAATACATGTGTTTTTTTCTTAATTCAAAAACGACAGAACTTTCTTGGTTAACTGATTATATATATATATATATATATATATATATATATATATATATATATATATATTCATATGAGCCCCAAAAATGATTATTCAGGGCTACCTAATATACAGATCCATCCTTGTATATATCTATATATATATATATATATATATATATATATATATATTACATTGTTTAAAAGGACTACACTTTTGAAATTAAATAAATTATCATTTTTTTCTGCCGCAATTGATTCATGCATAAAAATTTAAAAAATACATCTGATACATATACAAAATTAATTTATATAACATACTTTTAAAATAAGCAAATAAAGATAAAAAATCTCAGAAGACGAAAATTATAAAATTAATTAACTTTGTCATTCAAGTTAAATGTTTTCGCTTCGTTTTTTAATCTATTTGCTTGCAATATCTTCTCTTTTTCTTTTACTGAATCACGTTCATTCCGGTCTTCTACTTCAAAGCAACGTTGAAAAAAACTGACGTTTTAAATTTTTAATAAGCATCGAAAACAAATTCCTACGAGTGCATATGCATATAAGACTCCTTGATGTCTTTATATGTAATATCGCAGTGCATTAATTTTCTTTAACAAATATATTTACAGCGTCTATATTTTTCTCGTGTTCGTATTTAATATAAATATTTATTATATTTAATTCATATCGTGAAATTTATTTAATGTAAATATTGTGCTTACATATATTTTAATACGTATATATATATATATATATATATATATATATATATATATAAACATATAGAAGTGCAACAAAAAGAACGTGATTGAATAGTTAATAATTTTTTTGTTTGTTTTTTTCTGTTCTTTTCAGAATTTTATAAACAAAAATTGAGGAATTTATCATGGAAAGTTACATGACGATACAACGTGCCAAAATAATAGAGCTTTATTTTGAAATTCAGCGTTCAATTATTGTTAGGCGGCGAGTATATTGTCGTTATTTTAATGTTCGAACAGGATCATCGGAGTCAATGATTAATGATTTAGTTGCACGTTTTCGGTAATAAGTTGCAGTTAATTACAGTCCAATATCTGGAAAGCATCGTTCGGCTCTAACTGAGGCAATATTCAATATGTACAGGAGAGTATTAGACAAAGACCTGAAACGTCGACTAGAAAAAGTTCAATCCTGTTTGAAATATCTCGGAGGTCACTGCAAAGGAATATGATCGCAATTAAATTGTTTCCATACAAAGTGCAGCATGTGTAAGAGCTAAATTGAATAGATTATCAGCATCACCTTGATTACACATCTCGTTTTCGCCAACAATCAGAAGAAAATAATAAATTTATTTATAATTTGATTATGAGTGATGAAGCTAATTTTCACATAAATGTCTTCGTGAACAGACAAAACAGTAGAAGATGGGCTACAGAGAATCCAAGAACAATTTATCAGCGACAATTACACCCACTTCAGTATACTGTTCGGTGCGGAGTAACGTCTGAAAGGATAGTAGGCCCTTATTTCTTCGAAAATGAAGACAGTACTACTGTAACCATAAATGATGTGCAATACCGTACCATAATAGGTCAAGATGGAGCCACAACGCATACGGTAAGATTCGTTATAGATTTTTAGCGAATGCATAATTTCAAGGAACAACGATTTTAATTGGTCGGCACTTTCGCTTTATTTGAGCCCTGCCGATTTTTAATTTTGGGGTTATTTAAAAGAACATGTAACTTCAATAAGGCAAACACCATCCTGCAGCTAAAAAACAACATACGAGAAGAAATTCAAGCGTGATGTCTAGAAGTACTGAAGGAAGTGATGGATAATACCTTAGAAAAGCTCGAGTTTGTGAAGCCGAAAATTCTTCATGTGTAATTAGGAAAAATTCCCATTTATTATGCAATATATTCCGAAATAAAAAAAGATGAAAATATTAAAAAACAAAAAAGAATATTAACATTTTAAACTCCTTCGTTCATTTTGCGCCAACCAATTTATATATATATATATATATATATATATATGTATTTATTTATATATATATATATATATTTATTTATATATATATATATATATATAGATATATATATATATATATATATATATATATATATATGTATTTATATATATATATATATAATATTACATTTGGCAATTAAATTTAACACATAATTGTTTCAGCTTTAAAAACATTCACTTATAACGAATTCTATGATTATTAACTATTGTTTCTAACTACATTGCTGATTAATTAATATTCTTATTTTTATCATTATACTAATTCAATTATTTTATAGGGTTCATATTTTAAAATTTATACAATCAAATTTCAATTGCAATCTCAATCAAATAATATTTATAAATTCAATAAATGCAGTTGTTTACTGTAAAATATAATTCAATGTTGGTATCTGACATCTCTAGTTTATTGAAGATTGTTTACATAAAAATAGATTTTTTAAAAAAAATACTTGAAATACACATCAAACTATGAATTACATATATTGTGTTTTCAAATGGTCGATGGAATCCATGGAATCATTGTTAAATTTCATTGAATAACATCAGTCATAATTATCTCTCTTTTGTAACTATCAACACTAAACAACTCCAGTTATCCCGTAATTTCTAACAAACACTCAAAATGACATTTGATATTGCAGAGAGTTACCTTGTGACAATGTCTGTGTACCTTTTTATTGTTGGCTCTGATTTTACTTGCAATATGACGGGACAATCCATATACGATAAGAGTTAACTGACCCAAAATAGAATATATATATATATATGAATATTTGCACGGTTATTAATTAAACAATTCGATAATTCCATGGATATAATGGAGGTTTAAATTCTATGAAAATATTTTCTAACAAATTACTAAATGTATATATTTTTAGTAAAATTTTCATAATGTAAAATCAAAAATATTTCTTGTCGCAAATTCAATAAATTAAAAAATTTAAACAATAAATTAAAGTATGTTTATTCTATTTCAAGAATTAGTTCTGAATGTGTACGAGGTCAGACAATTAAGTAATGCGACAAAATTCAAAAATCGAGTATATTTAAAAATTAAGGTACATCGCTGCGATCCCCTTTAAAGTAGTCCCCTCCCGCATCTATACACTTATTCCAGCGAGTTTTCCAGTTTTCGTAACGATTCTGGAACACTTCTTGTGGGACCTCTCCGAGTACCCTCGTCACAGATACTTGGATATCTTCAACGGAGTCAAAATGTCGACCTTTGGCGGATTTTTTCATATGGGGGAATAGGAAAAAGTCGCAGGGTGACATGTCCGGTGAATAGGGCGGTTGTGGTAACGTTGCGATGCCTTTAGACGCCAAAAACTGAGAGACACTGAACGCACTGTGACAGGGAGCATTGTCGTGATGCAGAACCCAAGTCTTCGCGATCTCTGGACGCACTCTGAGCACCCTTTTCCGTAATTTTTCGAGCACATTGCGGTAGAATACTTGATTTACGGTTTGTCCAGGTGGTACGAACTCTTTGTGAACCAACCCTTTGCTGTCGAAGAAGCAAATCAACATGGTTTTCACTTTGGACTTGCTCATTCCCGCCTTCTTTGGCCTTGGTGCTCCAGGGGACAGCCACTGTTGGCTTTGTCGTTTAGTTTCGGGGTCATATTGAAAGAACCAACTTTCATCACCAGTAATAACTCGATCGAGAAGAGTAGGATCACTTTCAACCTGCTCGAGACAATCTTGAGCAATTTCTCTGTTCCATTTTCGTGACATGCACTACTCGCGCGTTGTTACAAAACACTAAACAGCTGGCGAAGAAATGATCGTACGAGGGTGGTCAAGGTCTCAATCGAGAGAGTAGGGATCTGTTATTACGGTGGCGGAGTTACAGGTTCGCAGTGTTACTACAGGCCGAGAAAAAAAATCGGTCGCATTACTTAATTGTCTGACCTCGTATGATTTGAAAGTATGCTTTATATATAAGTAGTGCGATATTCATTTTTTTAAATATATTTGTCTAAATATTGTATTTAGTATACATTATTATTTCATTTCATAAATTAAAGGTGCATATGAAACAGAAAGTAAAATAAAATTATATATTAGGTTTGTAAGAAAATAATTGTGGTTTTTATTTTCTGAATTATAATCTTAATTTTTTTCAATAAAGTATCGCTACATCGTGTTCATGTTAATATCACTTTAAAATGCATTATTCGATCTGTATTTTGGTAATATTTTAGTTTTATTAGTAATTTTTCTTCAAATTGGGATATTAAATTAAGGATAAAGTAGAAGCAAATAAAAGCACTTTTTTCAATGAGTTTAAAGCAGGTGTTAGAGTAATAGAATCTGCTCGTAAACTAAACGATGCTTTTTGTGAGGATGCTTTTAAGGAACGTACAGTGCAATGGTGGTTCCAAAATTTTGTACTGGGGACGAGAGCTTTGAAGATGAAGATGGTCACGGGCGTCCTTCTTCAGTTCATAAAGAACAACTGAAAGCGTTAGTTTAATCAAAATCATGCACAACAATGCTAGAGCTTACACAAAAGTTAGGTATTAGTCGTTCAATAGTTCTGGACCATTTAAAACAGGTAGCCGAGAAAAATGTAAATGAATTTGAAGATCATAAAATGCAATTATTTTTCTATCAGTCTAATGAAATCAGTATTCACCTGATGATGTTCGAATTGACTAATCAGGTAGTGGAAAGGAAAAGAAAAAATTAAACTCGAAATGAAGAAACAAACAATTTAAATTAAGGGGTACAGGTTCAAAAAAATTTATAAATACAATAAATTTTCATCATCTCACAAATTAAATATTTTTTTTGTTCAGATGTTTAATAATTCAGTATTGACCATTTTTGATTACTTGCTTATGTGAATTCGTAACCATATCATCTTAAATGGTAAAATAGAAAAAAAATCTAAATTTAGTTTTCGTTCGATTTGTCTGTTCATAAGCCACCTGAGGATGTAGCACCACCATCAGAATGCTTAATAAGCAACAATTAAAAAATATGTATAAAGCGTTATTGATTATCATTAAAGAAAAATATTTTTGAAGTTAAACTTCTTTGGTCATGCTAGGCACGAGTTGAGTCGTTGTGAAACAAAATTGTGCGATGGAAGTTAAGGGCATAGGAGCAGAGACCGTGCCAACGGTACGAGTTGAAACGCTGTGAAACAACATTTTGTAACGAATCTAGAGTGGGGATACTCATTGAAGTGGAATTGGGTGTTTTGCAGTACATTGTACGAGTGGGTATACGGTTTTAGTTATTTAATCTATCACAAGCCAATTGTTCCAGTTTTAAATGATGATGCAGAATCATTAAGATAATGTAAAATATAGGCAGACTTATGGGGAGATAATATCTGTAGTCTATTAACACTGTGTGTTATGTTAGACTGGGAACAACTTAAAAATGTAGTGTCCAATGGAAAAGTACATTGACGACTGACAATGAACTGTTCGATAATGAATTCGTTATGCCACATTCAAATCTCATTGTTGAATACAGTATTTATTTAGTACAGTCACCTAACATATACAACGCTCATATTGCATGGCAGTAAATTCAAATTGTAGCTCTAACAATCTATAGAATAAAATTTATATTTATACCAAATATATAAACAGAATATTATTTCCTGGTATAACAGAGTTTACCAGGAAATAAATATTTAAAAAAACGGGTGTGTGTGCTCATGTACACACGACAGATGTGAACATCAGCGCAGTCTCTCTGCCCTCTCAGTATCTCTCTCTCTCTCGGACTCATGCAGTCACATTTGCTCTATCTCTCTCGTTCGCGGCTATGTTCATGGTGACGTTTTTCGTGACACGCCGTATAATTTTACCCCTCGCTAACGCGCCCATAGAAGTTTCGCTCCAAAAATATCCTATATTTATAGCTCGGAAGTTTCACTTAACCTCGCGTGGTCTCACACACACACATTTTTTTAATTTGTGGGAAAAAGACCATTTTTTATAAATGATAAACAAGTTTTTTGAAATGAAACTTTTATAGCGAAGGTAAACTCGTTCGCACACATCACAAAATCTGTAATGCCTCAACACGATACGAAATCTTAGTCGTGGCGTGTGGGATACGGAAATGGTAGGGGTACCTTCATTGCGCCACAGCTTATGTATGCACGTCACAAAACATGTTATCCCTCAAGCGACACATATTTTTTAGGGAAGGGACATTATGAGTGTAGTGGGGGTAGTTAGTACTGAGCTAATGTCACAAAAACAGTAAGGCTTGCTGCGCCACAGAAATTGTCAGTTGTATACGTGGAGCGTTACAGTATTAGGGCTGGTTTACATTAGGAAAGTAAGCGGTAGAGTATACTAGCCTACTTTTTCACTAGACGTCTATTCTATCAGCATCTACAGTTTGATCCGTTTACAGAAAGCTAGTGGTTTGGTAAAAAAGAGTTTAGTTTCAAGGTTAAAAAAAACAACCAATAACCTTCGTAAATATAACCAAGCCTTGTAAATACACATTTCGCGTCCGACTACTCTACTCTACTGCAATAAATGTGGTAAATTCATGGTGGGGGAAGAGGATAGTAGAGTGTACTATTCCACATGTGCTATCCACTTTACTATATTCACTACTATTTTTAGTACTCTATTTTCTCTATCCCAAAGTGTTTACATTATGCTCGTAACGGGATATTACGCACTCTACCACTGTACTCTACCGCTTACTATCGCACAGTAAACCAGGTCTTAGAGTGTGATTAGTGTCGTGTTGTTAGATTTTAGCGTAATATTTATTGGACTGTGGTGCCAATAGAACGAAGAACATCAACCATTCCTCTAAATAACAACAAAACTGTTGTCACTAAACAGAATCATTTTCCGTTTGTTTTTTCCTGTGCCATGACAATTTATAAATCACACGGAGGAACATACAATAAGATTGTTTACGTCTATCATAAGAATCACTTGCGGTAACTCTTGTACTTTGCGTTATCGTGAGTCACGACCATCCAGGGATTCTACATCGTGACAGATGATATTGACCTAAGACTTCTACCACTGTCGAAGAGTAGCAATATCAATGGGCAGCCTCCAAGAATATCATCGACTTTCACTGAGTCGTTTAGAAACAGTAGACCAACAACTCATTGATTTCATTACAAAGAGAAAAGATTATCTATGGCATTTTCAAATTGTCAAACTTTAAATACATACACTAGAGATCTCAAGGATTCCGTTCTTTAACACTAATATTTTACTGCTCTGAGAAACTTAGCTCAAGAATGGAGATAACATATCGAAATGTTCATTGATTCGCTCATTTTAAACGCTCAAAGGTTAGAGATGCTAGAGTAGCTGTTTACCAAAACACAAATGAGAGCACCAATTTGATCACACCTCATCTAAACCTGATATTGCAACAAACAAGTAATGTATTTGTGGATAAATCACCAATCGATAACACCGTGGAGGAGGTCCTATGATTCATTCACCGAATTTTACTGGCAAACACAGTTGCCGGTACTACGCTCTTGAATGAGAATTTTAACCAAATTCCTATGATTCTTGGTCGTGACTTTAATATTAATTTTGGCACACAATAAGCACAACCATTGATCGCTTTTCTGAAGGAAAAACTCCAATTGGAGATTAATAACAACCAGAACTAAGCACCTACGAGATCAGGAACTACAATTTATGCAGTATTTTCAAGATACCTACAGCCCTTACAATCAAAAGTTCTCAATTTCCTATTTGAGTTACCACACGCCAATTGTATCATTTTTAGAATATAAAGACATGAATAAAAGTTATTATTTTCATTAAACAGAAAATAGTTCTTCATAAAAATTAATAATAATACCTTACTCTTATAACCTCTTATACTCTTATAACCATCGCATAGAAGTTTCACTTCTACTACGTGGCTTTCCACGCACATAATTTTTTTTTATAAAAATAGTTATATTTTTTTAAAGAATAAATAAAAATAATGATACATTTACTATAAACATAACTTCATTTTTTTATTTTAAATTCTTGATCCTAGAAACTATATGAAAAAAACAATAAACTGTTTCAGTACATCAAATGGTGAAAAAGGAAAAAAAATACACTGATTAGTATTTGTATGCGTGTACGTGTGAATTAATCTCGCGATTCGTAAACAGTGTGTAAAAGTGAGTTCAGATTAAATTGGAGCATGAGAAATCTTGGCAATCGTTCGAAACACGGTTCTGTTTATCGATGTGTGTATAACTTGATTAGAGTTTGTGCTGTTACGTACAGCAGACAGATAGACAGTTTTCACTGTGGATGGGCCATCCACACTGAAAACTGTCTGTCCGTCCATCTGTACATCGAATGACGCCGCCGTCCTCGCTGTCGTGAACTTCCACTTTAACAGGAAAGTGTTTCAACTCGATTGTGAAAAGGTAGTTATTTAATTAAGCTCGACACGCCTTCCTTCATTCGGTTACGGACTGGAAAATTCTCTCGTTATCTCTTTACATTGAATGTAGCGAGGATATAAAACAATGTGATAATTGTCATCCGTCGACGGTGTTGGCGACGACGGCTTCACCGGACACGGATTTTTAGACAGCCAGATTTTCGGCACGAACTTGTATTTGTAGTAAGATAAAAAGAACGAGCGTACTTTTCGCCTTAGAGATACTTTTATCGAAATTTCATTTCTTTCTTTTGTGTACGTAAAGCTTCCTCTTTTTAGATTATAAATACTATAATCGCTCCATGAATACGGTCTCCATTTACGCGAATTCACTTTAACGTAGTTGAAAAATGTTTAAATTTTAAATAATCAACTAAACACCAGATGTCATCACAATGCATAAATTTATCATATTATATTATGATGGTGCAAAAATAATTGCAGTTTTTACATATCGTGTATAAATATGCACATATCAGTTAAAAATAATATTTATTAATCAAAATAAAGACCATTGGCCATCACACATTTCTCCCAACGGAAAACAAGTTTATTTATTCCTACAAGATAGAATTTTAGAGTTCTGGAATTAACGAATTCATCGAAAGCGCTTTGAGCTCTTGCTTGATCTTTGAAAACATTCTCTCGTAGGAAGTTATTCAAATGTTTAAAAAAAAATATGTCAGAGATATGTCCGGAAGATAAGATGTGTGTGGAAAGGTTTCATAACCTAGTTCATTTAATTTTTTAAAAGTCATTTGTGAGACGTGTGGTCAGGCGTTGTCATGAAGAAGAATTGGTCCTCTTCGATTGAATAATGCTGAAAATGACCTATACAACTTCTCAAGAATTTTTTTCAATTTCCTGACGATATTTTTCTACTGTTATTTTTTTGTCAGATTTTAAGAAGTTGTAGTGAATAATTGCACTTTCCGACCACCAAACAGTCCGTTTAGGGAACAGTTTTTGTACTTCTTCTCACTCTGGTCACTATGATGAACGTAGCCGATTGTTGTAGAGAATCCACTTTTCATCACATGTGATAATGTTATCAAGAAAAGAATAATTTTTGTTACGCAAAAGAAACACAGAGCAGACCTCGTATCGCCGAATTGGTCGATATTCATTTAGTTCATATGACACCCATTTACCACGTTTTTTGTTTTTCCAATTAAGCTCAAATGTTGAATAACTGTTGAGTGATCAACATTGAGTTCTTCTGCCACTTCTCGAAATCATTTATATGGGTTAGCTTCAATAATGATTCTTAAATCATTACTATCTATAGTTGAAGGACGTCCATGACCTTTGTGACCATCAAGGATTTCATTTCCATTACAAATCTTTTGGAACCAGTATTGAACTGTACGTTCACTAATTGACTCTTCACCAAAAACAAATTTGATATTTTGAGCTGTTTCTACTACTTTACGTCCCAATTTAAACTTATACAACAATATTGTGGGAATGTGCTTTTTTCATGACTATTTTAAGAGGTTATACCCATTAATGATATATCCAAGAATGAAAACAATAGACGTAAATTGAAGTCAATAGTGCTAATTTCATCGTATACAATGATGTATCACATGACTATAACAAAAGAGAACAATAACTAGAAAAATCTCCGCTAAATTTAAAATGATAAAAATCGCAATTATTTTTGCACCAACCTAACATCACATATTGTATACACATTGTTAATATAAAAATTCAGGATTTGTCTAATTTAATTTTTTTAGTAATCTTATTTACAATTTTGTAGTAAACGTATGTATTGTAGAAAAAAAAGTTTTAAGAAATGTTACCTGAAATACGAGTACACTCTCAAACAAATGTTTGATAAACTGGAGGCGGATAAATATTGCATGACTTTTACTACAATTATAGTTTCGCTGAGACCATCGATAATATTAAAAAAAGGATGGAAAGTTTTAAAGAGCACAACCATGAATGCTGTCTGAAAAAATCTACGGCCAGATTGTGTTTCCAGTTTAATAGAGGATTCCAATTTATTAGAAATTCTTGATAAAGACGTGGCTATGGTAGTGGTACTAGCATATTAAATATCAAGTGAAGGGTTTAGTGATTTGAATGCTTCTGATATTGAAGAAATTTCAAAATCACATGCTTCTGAATTGACAACTAATGATCTTGAATTAAATAAAGAAGAGAACAATGAAGAATTAGAGCAAGAAGTTGTCCAAAACATTAAATATTCCATATCAATGATTCAAAAAGCTATTGATTTTATTGAAAGCATAGATCCTGATAGTGAAAGATCTTTTTCAATCAGCAATAGATTAAAAGCTCAGATCGCACTGCACGAATTTATTCTAGAGGAAAAGAAACGAGTGGACAAGAAGCAGGCTCCGAATGAATTCTTTATGCCATCAACATTGACAACCATAACAGCTATAAACGTAATGACGACAGCCGTAACAGTAGAAGATTCATCTAGCTAGAGTGATTTTGAATATATTTCTAAAAAGTTGTGCGATACGTTATATTTATCGAAATAAATGAAAGCTACGTCAAAAAGTGAACTTTTTGTTATCAGTAACCTCTTGTATAAACGTATATTTAAAGAAACTTTAGTTAAAACTTTTCTACTGATGTAAAAGTAAAATATTTGAGAATATGGAACAGATTTCTACTTCAAAATGCTTTCTATGGCTCCATTTACGCGCTGTTTTCGTGGAATTAATTATTCGTGTAAATGGTAAGGTTATAGTACTTTTACTTTCAGTGACGAAAAAAATAAAAACTCATCAGTATTCATTTAATATATATTCTTGTGTATTTTAACGAATTTAAATTATGAATTTTGATATAATTTATTCATAAAAATAATAAAAAATATCAATAAAAATTATCATATTTAACGATTCAATTCCCTTATAATGATTAAGTAACTAAAATAAATACTTTTCAACAAAAGTATTCAATTAAATTTAATTGTAATTGTACCTTTATGTCTGAAAACTAATTTTAGATTAAAATTTTAATAACGTTTAAGAGTTCATTACTTTTTTCTATTATTAAACGAATGTCTGATAATGTAAGTTATCCGTTTTTATTTTACAAGAGAATATAAGTTGCACGATCAATTGAAATACGGATTAAAATTTCACTTCAATTAAAAATCCTGTTAAAGATTTTAAAAAAACTCGTCTGTGATTATCAATTTTATATGAAAAAATATTTATGTAAAAATGTCCTGAAATAAGAGTAATGCGTGCAATCAACAACTGGTATATTGAGATTGTGTGAAATTTTTCTTACGATTTATTATTACTATATTCAAATTATTTGTTTTATATAAAATAAATTCACTTCTCATAAAAATCAATGGAAATTAGTATTAAAAACTAAAACTAATTATTTGACAATTTGAAGACATAATTAACTTTTACTTTAATGATAAATATTGATAAATATTGATTTATTAATTATGAACGACAAATATTGATTAATTGAACATTTTTTATCTGAAATTGTTTTGTTGTTTGTGAGTTGAAAAAGGATTTATTTTCGAAAGAAAATTTTGAAATTAAGTTAACATAAAAAATCTTCCAATAGGGACTCTTAAGAGGTTATACTTTATACTTTTAAGAGGGGAACTTTTAAGAGGTTATATTTCACAGATGTCAAACTGATAGCTGCATTTTTTTGACATTTGATCAGTTTTGACATTGTCATTTCTAATTATGGCTTCGTATACAACAAAGTATGTCTCCCTGAAATAACAATTATATTAGGAAATTGATTGTTCTAAAAAATTCATTTCCTAAATTAGTCGTGATATTTATTCGCAAAACACTCATCCATCTGAGTCAACAATTTAGCTATTAGTAAGTAAATTTGAAGAGACTGGATCATTTCAAAATAAAGAAACACCAACACGTGTTCGTAGTGCTCGTTCTGAAGAAAACATTGACTTGGTTCGTGAAAGTGTATCGGAAGAGCCAGAAATATCAATTCACGTCATTCACAGAAATTGTGCATTTCACAAATGACCACATAGCTTAATTTGCATAAAGATTTATTAATAAAGAGTTATAAGGTTCAATTAACACAAGAATTGAAGCCAGCATACCAATCACTTGGTCGGAGATTTGTTAATTGGATACTGGAACAACAACACTGTTCTGAAAAAGTCATCGTTAGCGATGAGGGTCATTTTGAACTCTCTGGATACGTTAATAAGCAAAACTGCCGAATCAGTGTCGAAGAAAATCCGAATGTGATATTTAGGAAGCAAATGCATACAGAAATAGTGACTGGTACGTACTTTTTCGAGAATAAAGCCGGTAGAGTGAATACTGTGAATGGAAAAAGATGCCGAAATATTATAACTATTTCTCTTTGGGACAGAATTGGATGATATTAATCTGGAGGACATGAAGTTCCAACAGGACGGTGCAATAAGCCATACATCTGGTGAAATAATCAATTATTTCAGGGCGAAATTTCATGGTTGAGTTTTTTCCAGAAATGACACATTAATTGGCTACCAAGATTCAGCATTTTAACACCGCTGGACAATTTTGTTTCGGGTTTCGTTAAAGGACAGATTTACGCCAGTAATCATAAAACACTTTCGAATGTAAAAGATGAAATCTGAAGAGTAATTGTTGAAATAAAGCACTAGTTGTGTGGGGATTTTACTGGAAATTTTAACAAAAAAATGGTCAATATATATATATATATATATATATATATATATATATATATATATGTATATATAAATACCTACATACTTACACACATTTATTGTTACTCACGAAATCAGGTATTGTTTATATAAAATAAAACTACAGCAAAAATATTGTCACTGGTACTTATGTTCAGTCGGCCGAGATATCTCTTCATCTGGGACAGATGTTTTTATAGCGCCGATGTACCGCCAAGCTAATTTTTTTCGACTGATAACGAAGGAAGTACGGCAATTAAGCATTTAATGAACGTGAATCTGCTCTAACGGTCCGATTAAGGGTCGCATAGTGTAAAATGTTTCTAGCGAAATGTGTTTTTGGAAATAATGTATTATTATCAATATTTTACACACGTTTATATATATATATATATATATATATATATATATGTATATATATATATATATTTATATCTAATATACATATATATATATATATATATATATATATATAATATTTATATATATATATATATATATATAATGTATATGTATATAAATTTAATTAAAACATGCATTGCCTTTTTAGACGGTTTAACTTCAGAACTGATTGTTTTTGTTTTGTTCATTTTTATTGCAGTTATTAAATATAGTCTGATTATGCGTCTAATAAACGTTTTCATATATATATATATATATATATATTTATATATATATATATATATATATATATATATATATATATATATATATGTATATATATATATATATGTGTATATATATATATACATTTATATATATATATACATATATATTTATACATTTATATATATATATATATATAAATATATATATATATATATAAATAGTGGGAAAACTGCGGCTCCCAGTGCAACTCTTACGGTTCCCGCGACAATATTGGGTTTCATTGCCATTTTTCCTCAAGTTTTATATTAAAAACTTATAGTATATATGTACCAATATTAGAATATTTTATATATAAACTGAAAATTCATATTGTCTTTTTATACACCCATATGCATTATGTGTCTAAAATGCTGTTTAAGGTGGTCCTACGGTTATAGACAATTCTTAAAAAAGATATAAAACTAAACAATTTTGTGAATTAAAACTTGCTGAATGCAATAAAAATTAATTCAGGATAGGTCAGAGTATGGTTGAGGCTCTTGAGCATTTAAAAATGTATCAAAAATAGTATATACGGCACTTATCGTAGAAGTTGCTCCTTATATATATATATATATATATATATATATATATATATATATATATACATATATATATATATATATATATATATATATATATATATATATATATCAGATTATTAAGGTAATAATTGTTACTTTTATATGAATTTGAAGGTCATAAACTGCAATTATTTTCTACTGACCTAACATATATATATATATATATATATATATATATATATATATATATATATATATATGAATAAAAAAACTATTTTTCTTTATCAAGAACAGATTTCTGTGTATCTGAGTATGATAAAAATGAAAATGTTGTAAATTAAAAACGAGAACAACAAAAGTCGAGTTTAGTATTATTAATTTTCTTGAATTCACTTGCATATTCAATCAGCATGTAAACACACTGAAATTCTTTTTCAGTTAATTTCTTTGTTGCAAAGTAAATGTATTAATTATTATATTGCAGTTATTCAATTTTGATTTGAACTCAATGTTAAAAATTTGAATTAATTATTATGAAAGAAATGAAAATAAGAATGTAAAATATAAGTTTCAAAAATATGTTACATTTTATAATTTTCTCTGATTTATGAAAATTATTTATTGCCTCTAGGCAATTTGTATCAATATCTAAAAAAAGTAAAGCGACATATGATTTCAATACCATTTTAAATAAAATTTTAATGAAAATGGTTTTCCTATATCAATTTTCTGATTTTAAATCCAAAATTTTTTTCTTTACATTTTTTTAACTTATACGTAAAAATATAATTTTTTAACTTTCAGAATCTTTCAATCTCTCTGTTCATACCTTTCAGAGATTTTTTATCAGACACGTTTGATATAAAAAGGGAACAACTCTTCTTTCTTGAAATCAGTTAAATTTTCTTTGACTGTTTTTTTTTTTTGATATCAACTTTTATCAGAACGACAACATGAACACCGTATTATGAGAATATTTAACACAGATATTTCAAACACTTCAACATGTTCAACTCTGATCACATATTTAACTCAAATCAACAAAAAAACACATTAAATGACTTAAAATATAAAAATATACATTTATATTAATTATAACAGTTAATTCGATGCTTTTAAATTAATTTAATCATAACTATGTTTTCAACTAAAATATTTTCTTGTCTTAAGTTTTAGGAAAGATCAAGTCACCAATCAGTAATACGGTATTTTCATATAGGTGAAAAAGAATGATGCAATACTTTGCATTTATTGCTATAACATATCAGAAGTTTATGCTGTTCAGTTATATGTAATATTTTCTCAGTCTTTTCGTGGAAGCTTAGGAGTGATTGCGCAAATTTACAAGAAAAAATATTATTTATCAAGGAAATGTGAAAATAGTATATTAGACATATTTTGCTTTGACAGTTTCGTTAATGCAATAACGCTATAACTGCAGTGAAATAATGTTGGGAAACTTATGGTTCAGATGTTATTAGTCTTAGTCAATGATAAATATGATTTCAGTGATTTCGGTCAGAAAACTACAGCCTGAATATGAGAAAAGATCAGGACGTCTTCAAAAGTTTGATAATGAGATGTTGCGAACATTAGTGGAATAAAATCTTAGTTCAACGGCGGAAGAATTAGCCAAGAAGCTCAAAAAAATGCATTCAAATACTCATCGGCACTTGAAAATGATTGGTAAGGTTCTTAAGCTTAGTGTCAGTGGATTTCGCACGAGTTATCGGATGTTAATTTAAAACAAGATATGGACATGTACACTTCTCATATATGCTGTTTGGAAAATGATCTGTTTCTAAATAGAATTGTTACTGGTGATGAACAATGGATTGTTTATAACAATATTAAACGTTCAAGACAATGGATTGACCGCAACGAAACACCATCTTCATCTATGAAAAGAAGGCTCCACCTAAAAAAGGTTATGTTGTCTGTTCGGAAAGAATTATCCATTACGAGTTATTATCACAGAATCGAACAGTCACAAAGGAGTTGTATTGTGAACAACTAATACGGGTAAAACAATTCATTGATGAAAAACGGCCAGCATTTCAGAAAAAATACATCATTTTTTACCATGACAATGCCCGACATCAACTTTCCAAAAACCTTGGCAATTTCAATGGAAAGTTATGACTCATCCACCATATTTAGACTTTAATTTAAAACAACGTGTGGGCATGTGCACTTTTTATGCTGATTACAAAACGATCTGTTTCTGAATAGAATTGTTATTGGTGATGAAAAATGGATTGTTTGTAACAATATTAAATGTCAAAAACAATATTTAATGTCAAAAACAATGGGTTAACGCAATGGAACACAATCTTCAACTGCAAAAGAAGTACTTTATCCAAAATAGGTTATGTTGCCTGTTTGGTGGCATATGGAAGAAATTATCCATTACAAGCAATTCCAAAACATCGAACATTCACAAAGCAGTTGTATTATAAACAATTTATATGGCTAAAACAATCAATTGATGAAAAACTGCCATCATTATCAAACAGAAAAGGTGTAATTTTTCACCACGACAGCGCCCGATCTCACACGGCACGCGAAACCTTCCAAAACCTGAGGCAATTGTAATGGAAGTAACGACTCATCCACCATATTCCTCTGACCTAGCATCATCGGATTATCATCTCTTCCAAAACCTCCAAAATAACATCAGTGTAAAACGACTTTATACAAAGAGTAATGTCAGAAATTAGCTCGACTCTTTCTTTAATGCAAAGTCCATAAAGTTTTTTCGTCAGGGTACTAAAAAATTAAAATTGTGACAGGAAAAAGTTATATATAATAACGAAAAATATATTTTGGATGGAAAATTAATCGTCAATTTATTTTTACTCTTTTAAAATTTATTAAGACAGCATTATTTATAAGATAACTCAATATTTGAGATTGCGATGTAATTGTTTTTAGTATGCAAATACACACACAAATATATACAATGTGTATATATATATATATATATATATATATATATAACTAATTATATTTAGTTCAAATAATAAATTTAAATATTTTATATGTCTGCATAGGACATTTATTTCATTTAAATCAACGTCTCACTTAAAACGTTAATATGAAAAGCCCGTCCATTTCATGTGCTGTCTATATAAAATCGTTACCTATTCTAACAACCGAATATTAATAGCGAAATGATCAGTTTTTGACATTTCAATTAACTCATCACATTCCTAGTGCACCGTATCACTAAACGTGCTCTTTTTTCCAGTTTATTAATGTTTATCGAAAACACATTTGTGCATATATGTGTATATTTACATGCATATTTACATTTTTTCCAGACAACAATATCTGGTGTATAACATTCAAAGTTGGTTAATTGCATGATGTTGTTAGTGTCATTGTTGACCGTCTGTATATACATGTATACATTGCATATATATATATATATATATATATATATATATATACATATATATATATATATATATATATACATATACATATGTACGTATATATAGATGTATATAAACGGATTGTGTGTAATAGTTATCAGTTCGAAAATCTAATTACGGAATGTGGAAATTTCAGTAATAACGTTCACATTTGACAAAATAATTACATAAAATCCAATGCGTAGCCGCTGTGGGAAAAAACATAATGTCAATCAATGTCATTGTAAAATACAGATGCATAGGGAAACCGTTACTAAAGGGTAGGAACTGCATTTGAATAATCAGTATGCAGCGGACAGATCCTGTAAATTTTATCGGCATTCTGCTCGTTATTGTCGATACGCTCTGATGTACCTTCGTACAATCAATGTACCAAAGTTTTATCCGAACTGATATAATCTTCTATCGTTCGGATATATCTCTGTCCGAATCAAAATACAAATGCATATATGTGCCGGTAATTATGATAGTGGACTGTCAAAAAATTGAAAAAAATGATTTTATGATTTATTTTATATTACAATTATTTATATGTTAATAATCTGGAAGAACCTAGAAAAAAATTTAAAAAATGTACCGTTTAATGACCTTGCAAAGTTAGTTGGTGAACATAAATCTGTTTTTGTTTATTTTGATAGTGGACTAAGTCACTTATTTTTCGGTAGACTTGGTTTTTCTGGAAAAATGCTTGTGCCCATCTGATTTTTGTATAAAACTATAATACTTTCAAGGTAAATAACCCTTCAATTAAGTCAACTTCTTTGATTAAAGCTCTCAAACGAACAATTATATTGATATTAGAAAAAAATCTCTAGAAAAATAAATTACAAAGAGAAGGAAAAATATTACGAGAGAATCTGTTTATTGGTTGAAAATAAAATGATTCAGATTTCTAAAAGATGCTTCAGATGTTTTATAAAACATCTTTAGATGATAAAATAGAATTTTAGATTTTAGACCTTTCGCCCAAAAAGGGAGGCTGAAAATATACTGAAAAATTCAATTATTTCCACTTTATGTGAATATCCGATCACGTATAAAGGATATAATGGATCAGTTACCGTACATTCTGTCAATTTGCCATGAATATTTTTGTACTCACAAAACATCACAAAAAGACCGGTATTGAAGAAAAAGAAAAAATTTCTAGTATTATTCTAAATTAAGAAACATGATTTTAATTACAAAATGTAAGTGAATACTATTGTTTACAGGTTCCTTTTTTGAATAAAACTGAAATATTTTTATTACAAATTATTTTTAAGAAGTTTGAGTAATTTTGAAAATAGTCTAAATCATATGAAGTATTAAAAAAACATATTTTTTCATGATACTCGTAGAAATTCATAATGACATAAAACATTTACATTATAACAGTAAGTACTTTGGAAAATATTTTGTTACATAATAGAATAATATTTTTTATTACACACAAACGCAAAAGTGTAAATATCTCAATACAAAAAATATATGACTTAGTCCACTGTCATAATTACCGGCACATTATATATATATATATATATATATATATATATATATATATATATATATATATATATATATATATGTATACACACACACATATTTATTGGTTGATAGGAAGATAATTGCGGTTTTTGTTTGAATTCTGACCTTAATTTTTATTCAGTGTCATTTCATCGTATTCATGTTAATATCATATTAATACACTGATGACGGGAAACGAGAATTCTCGTTTTGAGACATGTGTGCGATTTACTGATAGTTGCAACCAATTAACAGCTGTTTCGAACAGATTAATAAAAATTCAACCAGTTTTTAACAACTTCCTTCAAAAATTTCAGGAACTTTGTAAGCCACAACGTAAGATTTCTTTAGATGAAAGTGTGATTTCTTGGAGAGGAGGATTATTATTTAGAACCTAAACCAGCTAAAATTATAAAATATGGGTTGATGGTACGGGCTGTGTGCAAAAGTAAATCTAGGTATGTAATTAATCTTGAAATATACTCTGGAAAAAGTAAGAAATTACAAGAGATCATGTTATCTGTTTTGCGTCCGGTGTTAGATAATTGTCATCACGGGGGCATGGCACGTGGTAAGGTACATGGGGAAAGGAAACACGATAATGGTGAGAATAAAATACGATATACCTGCAAAATCTGTGAAGTACCGTTACACAAACGAGCCTTTTTCACCAAATATTACACTAAAAAATAATACTAATCTTACTTATAGACAACTACTGAAAATTTAAATAAAATGTTTATTAGAAAAAAAATTATCGTAATTCTAATAAGAGATTTTTTTGGTATGAATTCAAAACGGGTAGTAAATCAGCAGAAACCACTAGGTAAACGAATTGATACTTTTGGTGTGGGTACTGTTAAAGAATATACGGTGCAATGCTTGTTTCAAAAATTTCGTGCTGGTGACAAAAACCTTCAAATTAAGAAGATCACAGGCGTCCTCCTTCAGTTCATAACGACCAACTAGCTTGCACAAAAGTTAGACGTTGGACATCCAACTGTTCCGGACAACTTAAAACAGATATCTAAGAAAAATGTATTTGTATTTGAAGGTCATAAACCGAATTTATTTATCTATCAACATAATATATACAATATATTCCGTTGATTTGATATAATATAGTTTTATGTTATTATTTATATGTGATACAAAATTAACAACTTTAATATTAGTTTTTATTATTTATATAGTTCTATAACACTGAGATAAAAAAATATTTAAGTTCTTTTTATTTGTATTTTCGATTTCTAATCTAAATAATTGTATCAATACACGAATTTGTTGGTGTTGCTGGCCTATTATTTTTTCCTTTTTTCAAATCATCTAAATCTACGGTTTTTGTATAATTTACAATATTGTAAATTAGACTTTTTGTAAGAATCTTAATTGTGTATTTGTTTTTTTTTTGCAACACCTAACCATATTTAAACTACTTTACAAAAGAGTTTCTTGAATCGACCGTCAGAGGAGTTCTCATATTTTTGGCGCACTGCTTTAGTTTCCTTATACACTTGACGCAGGTGGTAGTGCGTTTACAATTCTCAAAAAAATTCTGGATTTGTTCTTCTATAATTTGTTTTATTCTTTTACCCATAATACTAGTTTTATTGGCTCATCCCATTAGAGTAAAACAGTTTTTTAAAATAAGATTTGAAACAAAAAAAAAAAGAGGTTTTCATTTTGATCCAAAACATTTTCCGTTAATATTTATAACTTCGTCCCTTTTTAAACTTAAATTGTCAATATCCTGACGATAAAACTTTTTGGCTATACATTAGTCGTTCTCCCTTCAGACATCAATATCTTAGTATTAAACCGTTCTCCATTAATGTGATTTTGGAAATTTTGGAACAGATAATAATCCGACGGTGTTACGTCAGGATGATGGTCATTTGTGATGGTTCGATTCTCTGATAATAGCTCATAATCGATCACTCCTTCCATATCTCACCAAACAGACAACATGACTTTTTTAGATGAGCCCCTCCTTTCGCAATTGAAGATGGTATTTCGTAGCAGTCAAGCCATTGTCTTTGACGTTTAATATTATCATAAACAATCCATTTTTCATTACCAGTAACAATTCTATTAAACGGATCATTTTTCAAACGGCATAGATGTGAAGTCCATATGTTTTTTTAAAAAATTAATATCAGATAATTCTTGTGGAACACACTGACAAAGCTTAGAATTTTTTTATAATAATTTTCAAGTGCCAATGAATAGTTAAATGCGTTGATTTGAGCTTCTTGGCTAATTATTCTGCCATTGAACTAGAATTTAGTTCCAGTAGTGTTCACAGGATCTCATCAATCAAACTCTTAAGGACATCCTGACCTTTTTTTAATCTTACCGGATCAAAATCTTTGAAACCATTTTTATAATTGGCTAAGACTAATAACATCTGAACCATAAATTTCTGATAATTTTCTCACTGCAGTTGTAGTGTCGCTATGCTGAAGAAAATCCCAAATTAAAAAATGCCTAATCCTTTCTTTTGATACTTCCATGAAAACTACTATTTTACCTATATGAAAATGTGGCATTACTTATGGAATGACCCAATATAATTGAAACTAGATATAAAAATACAGCAAACGAAAGAATAAAAGTTGTAATTGTAATTGTGTGATTTTATACGTATGAACTCGTTCCTCTAATAGATATTAAAGATAGTTTTTATTACCATAACGATGAAACTCGGACCGAAACTACAAGTGGAACACCAGTATATAGTTAATCCAAAGAGATAATGATCATCTGAACAATGATTAAAATTTGTGTTATTATCAAGATGGAGATTATATTTATAATTTACTGCAAAATATATCAATAAACGAGAAAATACTTGTCACGAAAGGGCAATAAGATCAAATATATACTCCTCAAATAAAATAAAATTAGAATTATAAAAAAATAGATTTATAATCATAAAATGTACATATTTTTATTAAGTATTGGATTGTGATATATATTCGGTCCGTTTTCTCCATTTGGTAAAATCAATACCATAGTTGATAGTGACTACTATTTAACCTCTTAAGCATTTTGTTTTATTTTGAGAATGTGTGCACTGGTGTGCTTAATTATTTCTAGGCAATGACGAGTATACTCGACGAAAACACAATAAATGCACTTGCTGAAAGATTGAGTTAAATTATAATTAAATGATACATTTTTTTGGTTGTTTCTTTGAAAAATTTTTTTGGTAATATTTTATTAGTAAGTAATTCACAAATCGTATTTTATTACTGTTTGTTGGTATCCATTTTTTAACCTTTAATGTTGTTTCAAATTCAGGCGACTTTCCAAATATATTGCTCAGCATATAAATTACTTCACTCCACTTTTATGTTCAGTAAGTCATAATCTAAAAATTTTCCCATGTAGAACACATACTTGGTTTTTGACGAATGAGGAATTGTGAAATGTGGGTCAGGATGAACAGTAAATTTAAATGGTGCTCGGTCTCCACCTCTAATATTCCATTGTACATTTGAATTTTTATTTTCTTTATCGGGTTCATTACCTTCTTCATCCTTATCACTACTTTTATCAGAAGACCTTAAAATTACTGACATTCTTTTCTGTGTGCTTGTATGTAAAACCGCATCTTTATTATCTTCTTGAACCTCATCACTACTTTCCTCAGAATACGTTACAGTTGTTATTGCTCGTTTCCGTTTTCTTGGATGTTAAGATATATTTTCATCACTATCAGTAAAACACATCTGGGAGGACAACTAAAAACATTATTCACCTTAAAAGTTTTTCTATTGCACCCTTTAATACCTTCTCTAGATAGCAAACGTAAGATTCATGAAATAAAGAGAAAACTGCTTACAAATATTCTAAAATGTGCTAAAATTACAAATATGTATTTTTTTTCTAAATTTTGCAATAAATAACAAAACTGATTTTTTCTACATGACAAGTATACTCGACATGAAACAAAAAAATGCCATCTTTTCGTGACAAGCATACTCGACATAAACGCTTAAGGAGTTAACGATACGTGAGATTTGTTAAGCGATAAACATTATTCAATACTGTTCGAGACATTTACGAAACTTAGTATGGTCAAGAAGCTTAGTATTTGATTGCTATATCATTTACGAGATTAAAAATTAGTGGAGTGAATTTCTGCTTGCGTTTCGTTACTTAATCTCAATAAAAACGATTATTTCCTTAAACATATCAGTGGCGATGAAAAGTGGATTCAATACAACCGAAAAATATTATGATCACAGCAAGGTGAGTGATGACAGACCATCACAGACTAGATTGGATCCAAAGAAGGTCATGTTGTGTATCTGATAGGATTGGAATCGTGTATTACTAGCTATTGACACCAAACTCAACCATTGATTCCACTAAGTACTACTCACAACTGACCAAAGTGAAGGGAGCAAAAGACCAGAAGAGGTCAGAGTTGGATAATAGAAAATGAATTGTGTTCCACCATGATAACACTAGACCACACGTTTCTATGGAGACTTAGCTGGGATTTTTTAGAGCATTCACCATATAGTCCGGACTTTGTACCTTTAAACGATCATTTGTTTAGAAGTTTACAGAATTATCTCAACATTTAGATTCGAACTCCTAACAAAATCACTAAGATCAGTTTTTTGCTCACAAGTACCAGGAATTATTCAAACAAGGAATCCTTCAGCTTCCTTGATCTTCTGTAAGAAGGCCATCCAGTGGCACATAACATAATTGTTTAAAGTTATTTCTGAACTTACAAATGAATGATTTTAGAAACACTAAAAAACAGGACGGATATATGTTACAACCAAATACATTATTTTACAAATATAACATAAAAAGTTGTATCTGGTCTACAAATAATTCAATTAATAATCTTATAATTTCAACATGACTTTATATATATATTATTACAACATGTGTTTACGTTTATTTTTACACAATCCCGTCAGTGGGGTTTCATTATCATGTGACCTCGAGCATGTATATGAATATGAAACAAACGTTACGAATGCACTTGCATAATCAATCCGATACATGTTTCTCTACATAGAAATAATATACAATATATATATATATATATACAAACATTATATATATATATATATATATATATATATATATATATATATATTTATATATATATATATATATACAAACATATATATATATATGTGTGTGTGTGTGTGTGTGTGCTTGTACACAAAATATGTGTATATACAGATATTAATATAGAGGATGTCTTTTTTCAGACAGCTTACAATATTTGACATAAATTAACATTAATTTAAATTAATTTTATATATATATATATACGTTTAATTTATTAATAGATTATACGTGATTATCAACTACAGTCGATCACTAATTATGATGTTTTTAATTATATATTTTTGAAAGCTCCCTGTCTGCAGGATTTATGAACTAGCATTATGGCTTACGGGTAATTTGTGTACCAGACTGATTTTAATTTATGATAAATATTTACTCATATATACATACATACATGTGTATATATATATATATGTATATATATATATATACGAACTATTTTGTAATTATGGTAATTGGATACAATTTTCTGTTAAATTTTCTTCTTTAACTTTGTAATTAATTGAAATTTGAAAATTTTGTGAATAGAATTGAATATTAGTATCATATACGATTATAATTTAAAGAAAACAAATGATAAAATTGATTTCATTTAAAATATTTGATTAGTTTTTTGTGTAATTTATAACAAAATATTATTTTTTAATTAAACATAAATATTCAGAATATATTAATAGTTAGTATTATGATCATTCACGTTTCGTCATCCTTTTTATAATAACTGCATAATTCTGTTATATATTTTCGGAAAAATAATTTTTACTAACCTTTATTAAAATTCGATGAGTATTTTTTTTCAATTGATGTCTGTTTAAATCTGGAAATTAAAAAAGAGAATCTTTAACAACATATTATGTTATTTATATTATGATTTTGTTTGTATGAATGAGTAAAGTAAATGATATAGTTTGTTTTTAAATCTTTTTTACGTTTGTCTAGTGTTCGTTCGTTTAAAAAAATAATGTAATAATTACATAAAAAATATTGGGAATTTTATTGGATTTTTTAACAATAAAACATATTTTCCAAATACGTTGAGTGAAAGTTCATATTAGTACTATTAGTAAAATTAAATATATATACTACATTTAAAACTGTTTTATTATTAGAATTGGCAGGAAAATAATTGCAGTTTATAGCCTTTAAATTCATATACATTTACAAATTTTTTGATTTTCCTACGTATTTTAAGTGGTTCAGAACTGTTAGATGACCAATGTGCAAGCTCTAACTTTTGTGCAAGCTTTAGAATTCTTGTGCGTGGTTTTATTTCTACTAACGCTTTTAATTCGTTGTTATGAACTGAAAAAAGACGCTCAGAGACCTTCTTCATCTTCAAAGCTTTTGTCTTCAGCACGAAATTTTTGAAACAACCATTGCACCATACGTTCCTTAACAACACCCACGCCGAAAGTATCGTTTAGTTTAAGTGCAGTTTCTGCTACTTCACCACACGTTTTCAACACATACAAAAAATGATCTTATTTGCTTCGTTCTCATTTGTAATTCCAATTTGAAACCAATCATAAAAATAAAGTCGATGTTACCAAAATATTGACAAAAAACTACTTTAAAATGATGTGAACATGAAAACGATGAAATAACACTTTCATTGAAAAAAAGTAAGGTTACTATACAGAAAACAAAAAATGCAATTATTTTCCTACCGACTTAATGTAAATAACTGACTTACAAAATTAAATGTGTTCATAATATGAATGAAAAATAAGAATCTTTATAAAATTGTCACAAATTTCTGTCGTGAAGATTGAATGAAGATTGGAATAAATTGTTTTTATGTCATACTTCAATTAAATATATATATATATATATATATATATATATATATATATATATATATATATATATATATATATATATATATATAAGTAATAACAATATATGAAAACAAATAAAAAAATAAAAGTTTATTTAGGAAGCAAATAGGTTTTACTGTATAAGGAGACTTTTAACAAGATTATTTTTCTGCACAACTCTTTTTTGAATTCAATGCACTCAGTTCAACGCTTAATGAATTTTTTTTAATATACGTATTGGAAAAAACTTAACGTCACTTATGCAGCTGCTCTTGCGCCATATTAGTGAACAAATTTTTTTTTGTCTTCCAAACATGTAAAATCATCAAAAAAATGGAAATCACTTGATTTTAAATCGGAATTATATAGTGGGTGATACAAGTGCTCAAAACCCAAATATAAACTCTTGAAACAGAATAGCACCTTTCAAAATTTTTTCACGCTTCTTGAACTTAGTTTTTGGTTTTAGTTTCCAAAATAATTCATACTAAGTGACAATATTTACTGTTTCTCATCTTCAGCTTCCAAATAAGATAAAATTTTATCTACTATTACATATGTCATGAAAAATAAGTTGTTTTTTTATTTTATGAATAATTTCTTTGGATTACAGTTAATTGAACAGATATATATCTAAATTAAAAAAATATTTGTTAGAATAGGTGAATTCAATTTCTTATTAGCATATAAATATCTATATTAGCTGACATGCAGAATAATTTTGTTCCGAGTATATTTTTACCCACCTGGTAATAAAAAAGGACAAGTAATTTGCTACTTCCTTTCTTTTAATTTACTATAAATGTAAAGCTTAGCCAATCTCCATGATTTTATAAATATGCTAGAAACTATTCAACTATTCTCAAAATTATATAACTAGGGAGCTCCACCACCTGTTCTCAGGGTTCACCAACAACTACAAAGGGGCATCGCCCACGTTCGATAACGTTCGCTCTACCCGTAACAAATAACAGAAATTAACAAATTATATACACAAATAATCAGCAAAAATGTAAATTTTAAAATTTTGTATTGGAAAAGTTTATAAATAGTAACATAATAAAATGCAATGTTAAAATGTATAACATTTTTTTTACTTGAAAACTTCAGTGAATACAATAATGATATTTTGAACAAATTTCGTATCAGTTTTCCACTGAAATCGTATATCATGTGACTGATATCAACCAATCGGTACATACTCCACATAATTGATATCAACCAATCAGAGAACGAATAAAAATCACGGGAAGGGCATCACCACTGGATCACTTATGTTATATATATATATATATATATATATATATATATATATATATATATATATGACTTTTTAGGAATGAAGCTGGTTGTGAAAATCACTATTAAGATTTAAATTACTATCTATTTAAAACAACCGAATGATCAAAGAATAATGGCAAAAAAATGTAAAAGAGAGTTTTTGAAATAACTTTTTTTGGTGACTACATGTTTATATAATAGTATTATGTTGGTAGAAAAATAACTACGATTTATAACCTTCCAATTCATAACAAAAAGATAATAGTTTCTACTGAAATACAAAAAGTATTCGATGCCAAAAATGGCGCTTTTTGAAGCCATTGTGTTCACTACTCTTTTGTGAAGTTACACCAACTACTTAGCTAAGATACTTAGAGTTTTGACATATTAAGGTTGGTATTCCGTTATGAAAAGTATTGTGAGTTTTATAAATAAAGAAATATATATTTTAATATATTTAATTTTGGTTAATTATTGAACATAAATTGGTGACATTTTGTCAATTTCATTATTTTGTATTTACATATCATAAAAGTGAATCTTTTCCCAATTTATATTTGAGTATCGAAAAGCGTTTTAAAACTTTTTTTACTTTGCAGTAACTTTATATTATCCATTATATAGTATTATATTTTATTGAGATCAAAATGCCGAAGAATCTTTCATATAAAGTAACTTAATATTTAGCTGAAGTAGGTAATTAAGGCACTATATTTTGTGTGTTTTTGTGTGATTTTCTTTCTAATATAGTAAAAAGAATATATCAAACAGTACCACAATTATGCTACGTGTCCGCTATTGTTTGTGTGTATGTATACACACACACACACACACATATATATATATATATATATATATATATATATATATATATATTATTATTATTATTATTTTATCTTTAACACTACACTTATCACGACCTGTCAAACGGCCGTTTTTAAACTTTTATTTAAAGTTCCTGCAATCAACGTTATCACAACACCATATAATTTTACGACTTTTCGTATAATATAAATATAATCATTTTTTTCAATATTCATTCTATTTTTGTTTCGTTTCTTCAGAGAAATATATGTAACCTGTCTTATCTACTGCGACCGGTAATTTGATCGGCTGAATGATTTATGTTCTTTTGTAATGTTATCTACTTGAAAACTCAATTCTAAAATTATACAACCACTATAAATGAAAGGTAATCGTGAAATGCGTGTTATTAACGGTTACACGTGGCAAAAGTCTGCAATTTTTTTCCCTATAAATGCGAATCACGAGATCAGGAGACAGTAAAATCTTAGAACCCCAAAACTGAATATCCAAGTGTAAAAGTAATAAAGAGCTTACCACATATTGAAATAAGGGTCTGTATATTATTTTGAATTTTTCAAATTATAAGTGCCATTTTGGAGAAAGAAAAGTGAACAAAACTAACAATAGTTAGTAGTTAGTTTTATATTTTATTTTTACTGCGTTATTCTACTCCTATTTATCCTAAAAATCTTGAGACATTCAAGGCATATCAAGTTATGAGAAAAAACAAATGATATATAAGAAGAGTGTTCGTAAATCGATGAACATGAACTTTCTGAAGCTGAAGACGACGAATTGGAAAATAATAATAATCTATTTGACACTAATGATGAATATAAATCCTCAGATACAGATGATGAAGAGGAGAATATTTTGAATATACGTAGGGCACAAAAGAGAATGAGATTTATATTGAGTTCTAAAGACAAGAGTGAAGAAAAGGACAAGCATATTAAAACTGCTGCTAATGTAACTATCGGGGAAGAAATAGAATAAAGTTCTAAACCTGTAAGAGCACTACTTCATAATATTTTCAGGAAAATATTAGGACAATGGATCTTGCTAAGTGAAATATTATGAAGGGTAAGGTAAGAACTTCAGTTTCATTGATCATTGACTACCATAAAATGGAGCATATAAGAACTTGTGCAGATTTACAAGCACGTCGACTGTTAGGAACTAAATGGAATCTAATTTAAGCAGAACTAAATGCATTTATTTCCTTTCTATATGAACGAGGTGCATATGAGGAAAAAATTGCAGATTTCATATCAATAAAATAAGAAATTGGGACCTGCATTTATTTCAAGAACCATGATCAGGAATTGCATTACAGAAACTATGAGGTTCATCTGTTTTGATAAAAAAGTCAGCGTAATCAGCGTTTACAAACTGATAGTTTAGCTTTGATCTCTAAAGTATGGAATAGATTCATTGAGAATGGTCAAAATTGTTACACGAGAGATGCAAATCTTGCTGTTGATGAACAGCTATTTCCATCTCAATCTAGATGTAGATTCACTCGATATATGCGAAACAAACCAGATAAGTTTGGAATCAAATTCTGGTAAGCATCCGATGTCAATAGCAAGTACATTATAAATGGATTTCCATATGAGAAAATATGAAATAGAGTCGTCAGTACCACTAACGGAGTTTGTAGTTCTTAGACTCACAGAAACATTTACAGACTGCAGAAGAAATGTAACCACGGATAAGTTTTTACGAGTGCATCACTAGGAACAAAATTCTTAGCAAAAAAACATCACTGTTGTTGTAACTATTCGCGCAAATTGAAAAGAATTACAAAAACTTCCAAAACAAAACAAAGATAATATGGCATGTTTATGAATGAAACTCTATAAATTATATAATTAAACTCTTAAAATTTATAAAATCAACCCCAATAAAAAAGTGATCGTGCTAAGTTGAGTGCATCAATTTATAAGCATTAAAAAAACTGAAAAGCGTTAATCTGAACCAATTAGATTTGATAATAGCACCAAATTTAGTCTAGAGGTGAATGACGAAATGGCAATAAAATTTAGTGTAAAAAAGTAAATCTCATAGATGGTATCTCCGGGTTTTCTTTAACATTCTTGATCTAGTCGAAATACATGCATGGATTTTATATAAAAAGACAATAGAAGGGAAAATATCAAGGCAGGAATTCTTATTTCATCTAGCAGAAGAACTTGCCACTGAATATCAAGAATTGCAAGAGCAAGAAAAAGAAAATATACAGAAAACATCAACAAATATAAGTACAGTTTTATTCGTTTAGAAAACTTGTCAAATAAAATATTGTAAGGACAATAAAACCACCAAAATCTGTTTCAAGTTCACAAAAAATGTTTGTGGAAAACGTACATTTGAAAAACATATAATCTGTAAAAAATTCAGTGGATAATAATAAGATATCCATTATTTATTTCTAAATATAAGAAGCTGTTCAATTATCTTTAATTTTTCATTTTATGTTCATGTTTATATTAATTAAAATGAAAAAATAAATTTGCTTTCTTATTTTATAAAAGTTTTTTTAAACCAGTACTAAAGTAGCTATTATCTGTATTCAATTGTAAAAAATAACTTTTTTTGAAGACCGGTTATTTGACCAATTACAGTTAAATAGGTATATATAAATTGTCAGTTGGTTTAGTGTTAATACAAGAAATAGGGACTCATTGACGATGTACCTTACTTCTCCAAGAGCTTAAAATAAAATGTACACCTCTATTGATCCATCACCATGTCCACCGCAATATTATTTTTAATAGTCTAATTACATGTTGATCACATTCTATATGCAAAACATGAATGCAAATTCGCATGCACTGCGACAATAATGCACCGCGCGGATTGCATTGATCGGCTGCAACCGACATAGCGTGGTCCAAGGCCACACATGCATTTTCACTGCAAAGGGAGTGCGAGAGTGCATCCTCCCTATGTTTATGAAAACACCGACACGTACATATGTGTGCGTGTGCGTTTGTGTGCGTGTCTGTATGCACAGAGGGTCCATGATTGCACACTGCGTACGTAATTATTTTGTATGCGTTTCTGTGGCTCAAATAAAATATTGATTTTCGGGGTTGTGCCGTTTCTCTTCACTGTTTGCCAGTGGCGAAATTGTTTATTATCTCACGTGATGATTGAATTTATGTCTAAATAATATTTAGATGATGTCTGGATTAAACTGGCGGCAATTAGAAAAAAATCGATTTTAATTTTTTAAATGTTTGGTAAAATAGAGAGTGTTAATAACGTGACTGAATTATATTTTTATTTTAATTATTTTCAAGAAAAGAAAAGCGTCTGTCGTATTAACATAAATTATTTAACTAGGAATGAATAATTAATCTAAACATAGAAACATTTACAAGAGTTAAATCATTATTAATAAATAAATATATGAATAATTTCTTTACATATTAAACATTTAAGAAAAGAAAAATGTATTGAAAATCTTATTTAATATCTAGAATGAATTATTATGTTTGTTATGTAAAATGTTTTGAATAAACTATTTGTGTCAATGAAAAAGTTATTAAACACTTATTTTACTTTATATATTAATTTACTTACACATAATGAAGTGGGTTACTAGTTTATACACTTTAATTACCAATTTTGGGGTTTACAATTCATTATAGTAAATAAAATAATGAATAGTTAGAAATTGCTATTGAGTAAAACAACATAACTTTGGCTTCACTAATGAAGTTTTGTAATGATCTGTTTTTAAAAAATACGGATTTTACCATTTCACAATCACTAAGAAGATCATGAAGATTTCTTAAAATAAAAGACCCTTATAAAAGTTCTGTATCATTTTTTAATTAAAAACAATAAATAAATGTATTTTTATAGTATAAATTTTATCAGTGTTTTCTTTTTACTTATAATTAATACATTTACTTTCAATATAATTCATATATTTTAAATTCGCAATTCTTTTTATATTTATTGATCAATTTAACTAAGAAATTAAAAATATATAACATTAGTTAAAAAAAATTTTTTTATATTGTATTTCAGAGGTGCGCTACTTCTTCGATAATAAAAGCCACATATAATACTTTTCAAACATTTTTCAATGTTAGAGAGCCACATAAAATATTATTTTAACATTGTATTCATTGTGTTGATAGAAAAATCATTGCGGTTTATGACCATCAAATTCATATACAAAAATGCAATTGTTTTCCTACTGACCTAATGTAAATAATAAAAAATACAACTATATAGTAGTCCTACTCACTAAGCAGAATATGTTTAATCTCTACTCGTTGATGACTTTGAGTCTTCATTTTTGCAGATAAAAGTTGCAGAGATAGTGTTATAAGTGGCATTTGTAAAGATATTTTTCTCAAAAATGTATATAGTAATCCGTCCCGAATTTGATTTTATTACATTCAGCAAGTCTTAATTAGCAAAATTGTTTAAATTCATATCTTTTGAAGGATTGTCCATAACCGTAGTCAACTTAAATAGCAGTTTGGACACATAAGGCCTATGGATGTTTCAAAAAATAATATAATTTACCCGTTTATATATAAAATATTCTAATATTGGTACACACTATACTATTATAGATTATTAATATAAAAGTGTAGGAAAAATGGCAATGAAATACAATATTGTCTCGGAAGTCGCACTGAAGAGCTTTGGGAGTCGCAGTTTGCCCACCTTGTTATATTTTATCGCACACAAAACATATGTGTATATATATATATATGAAACAGTAATTAATATGCGATTGACCTAATTTGATAATATTGGTGACCAATAAAAAGTAGTTTTTATCATAGGAATATCCAACTAATAAAATTTTGATTTTGAGAAGTTGAAGTAATAATCTTTAATACTGCCAACTTATTTTACTAGAGTTAGTTATCATGGTGTGTATATCACTATTAAGTAAGTTTAATGGTTTAAGTTTGTAATTGTTAATATATACACCAAGTAAAATATAATTATTATGAAAATGTTGATAACAGAGCTATTAACCGATATTATTGTAGGTTGTAAATTCATATATTTTACATTATTTATTAAAAATGATCATTAAATATTAAAAACGCCGCTTTAGATACACGAAATATTTGAGGATAATTACTACAAGAACCGATATATTTGCTAGAAGAACATCATTTTATTAATATCTTGTCTAATAATCTTTCAGTGTCGACTTTTTTTCACATGCTATGATCTAAATTACTATACTGTGCTACAATATTCAACAAATATATAAGATTGCTTTTCACTATTTTCATTGACAATATTTTCAGTATTCGTTTGTAAATTAATTTCTAAAACATATTTTTCAATATCAGAAAAAATATTTTTATTTCTATCAAAGTTCTGTATATAATTTTATTTTCCATTTTCTTCTATTTTGTTCTATAACTGTTCTCCTATAACATGTTTTATTCTCTTAACCATAGTACTACTTTTATCTCTAAAGTAACAAAGATACATTTGTGATAAAAATATATTAGGAATTTATTTTCACATATTTACTGTTATACAAAGTAATACAACTTTATCCACAACGAATAATAATTCCAAAAGTTCAACAAATACAGAATATACCAATAATAAATTAATATGATCAAATATATCAATAACTAACGAATACTCTACTTTTGATTAGGTGAATATACCAATTCTTAGACGTTTCAGCAGGAATCAAAAACATGAATAAATTGAATACCTTGATAGTTGACACTTTTGAAATTAAACAATAAGCTTTCAGAATATAGTTGTAATGATATGACTTAATTCACTCTCACAAATAAATTATTTTTTCGTCCCACAAACCAAAGAAGTTTCTAAGTCAAAAAAAATCAATAAATCATTATTGATTTTTTCACATTTCAATAGCGATGATATCATCTTCAAAAGTTCGAAATAAAGAAAAATTTAGCTCATAAAATTGAATTATTTCTCTCTATATTATATATATATATATATATATATATATATATATATATATATATATATATATATATATATATATATATATATATATATAGGGGATTCAATTTAGGTTATTACATAAAAATAATAAAAATTATCAAAAATTAAAAAAAATGTTATTTTTTATTTAGCATTTTAGTTTAATTGTATTTTAGTATTTAATTGAACTAAAATACTAAATAAAAGTAACATGATTTTTTTAATACTTTTATGTGGAAGCCAAAATTGAATCATATATATATATAGCAAGAGAGTATACAATCGTCAACAGGAGAAGGTATAGAAAATGTAATTTAAAATTTAATTCTCTTTTCCTCTCTCTCTTACATATATATATACACACACATAACTACTACTTACAGAAGTAGATTTAAACTTACATATGAATAACTATTTAAACAAATTAAAAACATGAATTTGTAATATATCTCCCATCTTCTTCATTAATTGTAAGAAATATCTTCAAAGAAGTCAATCTTAATAATTGGTACAGAATTTTTTTAAAATGACGTACAGAATACTTTTAAAGCATACAGAAATGAACAATTGACAGAAACATGTAGAAATTAATGTATACATATATATATATATAGAAAGAGAGAGGGGGTGGGAAGGAGGGAGGGGAGAGGAAAAGAGAAAAAGGGAGAGAATTCAATTTTAAGAGTTAGATTTTTTATATCTTGGCCAATAGATGATGATGGTATTCTCATCGAAATGCACATAAGCAACAATTGAAAATGATCAATAATGATTTATTAAATATTTTTGACAAAATTTTCTGTGTGATTTGAAGTTTGAAAAATAATTCATTTCTTAAAAAAATTTTTCATTTAGAATGTGAAACTGCATTAAAAATATAAACTAACAGAATTATGTTCAAAATCTCAAAATTAATCTGAATTCTACTTTACCAATAATCTGTACAGTATAGAACAGTATACTCTTATATTATTTAATCTTTTTAAAATTTTAAAATTGAATTATATATAAAATAATATTATTATTTTTATTACAAAACTTATATTTTAGTGATATAAATCAAAATCTAAATATTAGTATATCTGTGTAATATTAATCAAAATATTATAGTTCAATATTTCATTCAACATAGCTCGTTCAATTAATATAAACGCTTTAAATAGTTAATGATGAAATAAAAACCTACACTAATGACAAACGAATCGATCGACGCGGCATCAATAATAACGCCGAGAACTTAATATCAGTTTATTGTCACGCTTTCGGATAGTGTCGATAATTGAACCATTAATGCTCTCATTAATAGTTTAAATATTCAAATGACGGGCACTGCCCTCATCGCACGATTCGCAAAAATATGCAAAACGGCCCGATAGAGTATCGGCCGCGGATGTCATTGAACGACAGCAACGATGGCAAAATCGACATCAAGCGCATCAACAGCAACAACGGCTCAAAAAAAATCATCTAAATACCACGCCATTTAGTGAACGCGAAATTAACAGGCCGAATATTCCCGATAACTGATAATTAAAGTCTGATATTGTAAATTTCGAAATCGTTTTAAAACACAGTATAGAGCCACTCATACGTGCATCAGTGCATTCGACAAAATCCCAGTTTTTAGTATTAAAGTGGCCGTCTACACCGATGTAGTTACGATTGTTATATGGGCCCGGGTGTATGTGTGCGGTGGACTGTGTTTTATGAAAGCCTGATGGACGCAGATCCGTCCTCGAGTCCCTCATTCATTTTATATATAATTTAAAACACATGTTTTGGATTAAAAGATGAACGTTTTTCATTGATGAAATGAATGCCGTAACAACGTACGATTTAAACATATAATAATAATATTCGAATAAATTATTTTAAATATTTATGAAAATAAAAACAAACTGTGCTAAAAAAATAATGAACATTTTATAAAACAGGCAGAAAAATAATTTGAATTTCATCTATCAAATGTATGATTTCTCCTCTACGTTGAAATGTAATATTTATATATAATATTGTAACATTCATGTTTTTATATTGTAGAGAATACAAAATGATTAAATGATTTATATAAAACTTTAAAATAATAAACAATACAAGTAAAATATGTTTTTGATATAATATGATATTTAATCTTTAAGTTTCAAATGGGCATACAATATATTTATATACCGTACGCCAAGTACAGAACTTTAAAAAAGCACGAAGGACTTATTGTCCTTGTATAAAAATTAAATTCTTTATTTTAAAAAAAGGAACTTAAAGTTTTGTACATAACATACATTCATAGAATAATTCATTTTTAATAAAAAAAAAATAAAATTAAAAGACAGTCATAGACTTCTATATACAAACCGTGCACGATGTTTTAATACACAGTATGTCAAAACAAGTGATTCTTTGATTTACATTTTTGAAATTTTAAATCAAAAATTCTAGTTCTCTAATTTCGATTTTTGATAAAAAAAATGGTATTAAAACGTGAAAGAGGTGTTTAATTTAAAATCATATTATACGATTGATATATGATAAATGTATAAATTGAATCTTAAAATTTCGACCTCGTCTTATACGTAGGTCTATTTATATTCCGTAATATACGGTACATATATATATATATATATATATATATATATATATTGGATCAATGAAAAAAATCGATTACGATTTGAAATTGAAACTTTTTGGAACGATTGGAAATTATTTTTTGCATAGAATGCTTTTATCAATCAATTGTGATTTCACCAACGTTTTCTGTAATCATTTTCCAGCGCTCAGGAAGCTGCTGGATTTCTCGTTCGTGAGAGCTGCATAGTTTTTTTGGCAAAAAGGCTGTGAGGTGGTTTTCGACGGTCTTGAGAGTATCAAATTTTTTACCGTTTAAATTGTTCTGAAGAGACCGTAACAAATGATAATCCAAAGGTTCAATATCCGGAGAATACAGTGGATGCGATATGATTTCCCATTTAAACTGTTTCAGTTTTTGCAGAGTCAGTTTTGATGTATGTGGTTATGCGTTGTTGTGGTGGAAGACGACCATCTTGCGATTGGCCAAAATCCAACGCTTTTCTTTAATTGCTTTGTTCAATTTGGTTAGTTGTTAACAGTACTTCTCCTTAGTAATCGTTTTACCTCGTGGGAGCAGCTCAAAGAAAACAATACCTTTGCAATCCCACCAAACACACAGCAACACCTTCATTGGATACAAACTAGCTTTGGCGTCTAATTCTGCCACTTTATTCGCTTGTTTCCACGTTCATCTACGTCGAAAGTTGTACATGATCCATTTCCAGTCACCTATTGATTAAAAAAGGTCTCTGTTGTGGCGTCCAAGCCTCAGAAAAGAAACTGCCGAAGGGATGCAATCAAACTTGATTTTTTCTTCAGATAACGAATGCGATACCAACGTGTCGAACTTCAACGTAAATCCCAACTTCTGTAAACGCCGAAATGTAGTCAATCGGTCAACGTTGAGTGTCTTAGTAACCTCTTTCGTCAAAATTCGCGAGTTATCATCAATTCATAATATCGTCTTCGATCTTGAGAACAGGGTTGATCTTCGAAGATAAAATCACCAAGTCGAAAATTTAGCAAACCATTCTTCACAGTTCGAAGTGATGGTGCATGATCAAAATAAATCTCCCGTATATTTTTCGTTGACGCGCAAACGGATACTCCTTTCCGAAACTCGTACAACATAACATGACGAAAGTGTATCTTTCCGTTATCCATTTTCAAAAATTTTTCTTACACACAAATTGAATCGAAATCAATGCATCTTATGCTCAAATGATAGCTGTAAATGTCATCTTTCAAACGATATACAACATGAATACATTTCAATCACGAGTGCCATCATGCAGTACTCTTACCATTAACTTTTGCACTGATCCAATATATATATATATATATATATAAATAATTGATAACTATTATAGTAGGAAAATATTTTTAAATTAATTATGTTTTCATTGCTCAAAAACTAAACAGTTGCTAAAAATACAATCTGTTTTCTAATTTTTATTCTTTAATATTTTGTTTTAAAGCCATGTGTATTTAGCACAAACTGCATTCTGATTCAGAATTTTATGAAGTGTTTTCCAATAGAGATGCATTTTTTTATGCGATTATATTTCACAAATATCACTGACAACTTTTTTTACGTTTCTTAAGTTTTGATATTGTCATTTTTAGTACAGCTTCACGTACAGCAAAACAACGTATTGAAATAATACAATTGTATTATAAAAATGGTCGTTCTATAAGAAATACATTCCGTTAATTACGCGATATTAATTCATGGACATAAAATAATTGAATAGTGGAACAACAACATATTTTTCCTAAAAAATATTATCCTAAGGGATGAAACCTATTTCGAATTCTCTGGTTGTATTAACCAGCAAAATTGCTAAAATAAATTCGAACGAGATCATTGAGACGCCATTGCATACTGAAAGAGTGACTTTTTGATGCGCACTTTGGCCAGTCGACTCATTGGTCCTTATTTTTTTGAGAATCAGACTGGTAAAACGATTACTGTGAGTGGAGAAAGATACAAAAATATGATAACCATTTTTTTGTGGGTAGAATCAGATGATACTAATCTAAAAAATATGTGGTTTCAGCAAGACGCTGTAACAAGCTGCATAGCTGGTGAAACAATTGATTTATTTAGGATGAAATTTCCTAGTCGAGTTATTTCCAAAAATGAAAAAATTAATTGGCCACTGAGATGCTACGATTTAATATCATTGGTTTACTTTATTCATGGTCACGTCACAAAGGAAAATTATACGCTAATAATCCTAAAACAATTTCTGACTCGGAGGATGAAATCCGAACAGTACTTGATTAAATAGAGCCCCAGTTACCTAGGGATGTTATTGTTTTAACAAAAAAAATAGTTACTTATAAGAAAACACGAGGTGGTTATTTACACTATATTATTGTTTATTTATAAATAACATACCCCAAACTATTATTTACAATAAAAAAACTTGAAATTTCAGTCCAAGTTCTGTGTTTGATTTCAAATTAAAAAATTATGTCCTTATTGAAAAAAAACTGTATTTAAAAAATAATGATAAATATATTTTTAAAAACATCAATCATGTATGATTTCATAGGTCAGAGTAATTGTGGATAATTATCTTTGAATATTATTGAATATATCTTATTTTTAATACATCATAATTTAAGATCTATAATATATTATTTACTTGTGTTTGAATAAAATATTTAAGGCGATATTAAATCATAATGAGCTTCAACATAATGCATAAAGTTAAAATTTTGATATAATTCTTCATTTTTCAGTGTTATCTGACAACTTATCATACCGAGTTTCAAATTCACAGCTTTTATTCTGACTTTTAGAATTGAAATAGACAGAGAGATACTTATAAATTATTATTCACTTATATGATAATTGACTTTGAAGACAGTCGAGTGCTCTAAGAATAAGAACACCTTGTGGCAGGCAGACATATTTTGAGTACCATGCAAAAAAATTATTTAAATGTTTAATTATTGAATAGTATGTTACAGTACTATTTCATATAAATATATAAAATATATAATTATTAAAATTACATTACTTAAAAACAATAATACAATATCATTTAAATTACATTTTACATAATTATAATGTTTAAATTAGATTTCTTTGTAATGTCATATATGATATCTAAGAAACAAGATATTTATACACTTAAAGCTCTATATAAAAAGGTTAATGAAGGTGTAGGATTATTTTTTAATATTAAGGAAATTCTGCTGCCACTACGCTACTCACTGCGCTAGCCAACCGCCGAGGGGCTCCACCCCCGCTCGATTCACTCGTATCGTATATATTCGCTCAGTATCGTTATATATATATATATACACACACACACATATATATATATATATATATATATATATATATATATATATATGTTATCATGTCTACATAATCACTCTCGTAATTATATTGCAACGTAATTGTTTTATAAAGTCCACAATTCATTATACTTCTTATGTTATGTTGGTTTTTTGAAATTTTTCCTACATATTCCACGAATCAGGTTCCGCATTCACATACAAAACAATTCATAATAGGAAGACAAAGGTTAGTTTCGAGGAATTTCTATCCCCGAGGTACAATTTATAACATAAAAACACATACACTACAAACAAGACTCACACTTGTTCAAAAATAAGTGGAAAAAAAAATTATAGTTGTTATGATACCAAAATCATAATTTTTCGTATAACTTCAAGTGCCATCGTCAATAATAATTTAATACAAAATTTCTACACGTTTTTTTTAAATTTTTTTGCCTATTTTTGAAATGTTAGAGAGTATTTTTTTATATATAGATAGATAAGCTTGTTAAGGTATACTATCGTTAAGTAAAAGATTGATCAAAAGTTTGTTATTAAACTTTTGATATTAAAGTACAGATCAATTACAGGTGTTAAGACCCGTATATCAGCATTGTACAAAATATACAAATGTTAAAAGTTATACCGTTAGATTAGTTAGTCGTTGCTTACCAGATGCGGAAGAATAGGTATTTACATGAAACATTTTTTTAAAAAATCAAAGGATATAGTATAACAGCAAACAATATTTGGTTCTTCCAGTTGTAAAAATTACTTTAAAATAAATTTAAATAACGGCAACTATTCATCAAAAACCCAAATGTCGTATAGAAATAAAAGGGTTATAAAACCTATCATTTGTCGGAAAAACGTTCAGAGATTTCACAATTTTATAATACGATTAAAAATTCCGTTAACTATTGATTACATCCTTATACTACTAAACTTTCTGCAAAACACATGTCACGTTTTAAGCATCAATATTTAACTTAATTTCGAACTAACGGTACACATTCAACAAGGCCCAATAGCCTTTCAGATTCATACGTTGTCTTCCTCAAGAACCTATAGTGTTGAAGCTACGATCATTAACCAATCAAGACAACAATTTGTAATCAATGTCATAATTTGCAACCAAGAATAACATGAAACTCGTCACTGCCCTACATGTTACTTACAAATTATAGTTAACGGTAAATAAAACAAAATAAATATAAAGTTGTGGGTTCACAGAGAGTACAACAACAAAAAATAGTAGAGTACGTGTACATACAAAGTATAAAGAACAGTGCACCAAAACACAGTGTAATTCATACACAAAACAGTTTGGACTTTGTATCGACACAAATAATTCAAATTAAAGCATTTCTATTCACGGTATCATAGTCTCATTTTCATTCTAAATAAAATACACTCATTATTAAATTAGTAAGTATGTGGAGTTTAATTTTACAGAAAGTCTGCACAAATTTACTGCACCAACTCATTTGCAACGGGTAATCAATTAATTATTATTTTTTCATCGTAATATTCTCCTATGTATCTGCTATTTATTATCCTATATGAATCGAACAGGTCACGTTAGATTTCGATTCTTCTACAGCCGGTTTTCATTTTCAACATTTTCAGATATATCTTGAATAGTTTAAAATCAGTTTGAGTAAACGGAAGTCTAAAGCAATTGAAGAGACTAATTCATACCTGATCTACATAATTCATTAGAATAACGAAAATATTGTTTGAATACTACTTGAGAGGTGTATATATAAGGTGTACAAATATATCATCATCATGAGCCTCTGTCAATCCACTATTGGATAAAGGTCTCTTTTATGATTTTCCATTTGTACAATCAAATGCCTCTCTTTTCCACTGATTGCAAATATTTTTTTTAATTTCCTTATTGTTTTCTGTTCATTGATCTTTTTCTTGGTCATTTTATATTCCTTGGTTCCCAGTTAATAATTTCTGTTGTCCATCGATTGTGTTCTCTTTTTACAACATGCCCCACTCATTTCCATTTCAGACTCTACTCTTATTACATCTGTGACTTGTTTCTTTCGGATCCATTCTATTCTTTTCCTATCTCTTCTTGTTATACCTAGCATTCATATTTCTATACTTCTCTGTGTTTTTTGGAGTCTGAAAGATTTTGGCGTTAAGCACCCATATTTCACTACCATAGATAAGGATTGCTAGTATACATTGATCAAATACTTTTTCTTCAAGTAGAGTGGGATTGTTTATTTGAATATCGTGGCGTTTCGTCCAAAATAAGTATATATACATATACACACACACACACACACATATATATATATATATATATATATTTATTAGGTTTAATATATAATAATTTGTTCTTTTACAAATGCATTCTTTTTAATTCAAAAATGATACTTAATTTTTCGATCAAAAATATTAAATAAATTATTTTCAGTTTTCATTTATGCGCATTTCGATGAGAGCGCCATTATTCTCAGAGTGTCAAATTACTGAAAAATCTAAATTATTAGTAATTTGTAAAAGTAAATCTACTAACTACAGTGCCAGACCTACTTGTGGTTACTTCTTTCTGTTGATAAATCATTTGCTAATGCTAGCCTCCTTGGAGTTGTCGAGGTCAGCGAGAAGAGAGCGGAGCCCACTAGAGACCGAATGAATCTTAAACGACACTATTTATAATCTAATTATATATTTATGAAAATATTTTTATAGAACTCAATTTACATAAAAGCTGTAAATTGACAAACAGTTTATAATACTTATTTGATTACTAATTAACTTTAAGAATTTTAAATAATTTTTCTAGTGTATTATTATTATTTTTATAATCAGTGTAATTATTATTACATTTTCAGTATGGAATACAGGTATTTAATTTTTAAATTTAATTTCATGGAAAATAAAATGTTGACTTTTAGTCCAGTGTTAAATTTTCTACGGACAATTGACTTTCTAGTAATGAATGTCATTTACAAAAGAGTTCGAGCATTTAACATAGGGATATACCGGTTGAAAAATGAAACTTGTTATTTTTTTTAATTTATTTGTCTGCGTAAATATATGGACGCACATACCTATGTAACATAGAAACAAAATTCCATCGTACTGTCCTGATCCGAGGTCGAAGTTATCATTGCTGGGATAAATGATGCTCCAGCAGCTATTATAATTCACCTCTCGCATCACTGTTTCAGAACGTAATTAATGGATTGTCGAACCGGCACCCCAGCGGACGGACAATCGCTTTCCTGTCCTGGCCTACCGCACCACACCGTGCCGTACTCCTCCGGTCCGACATGATGCATTGTTTATGTTAACGCATTCAACCAACACGAGAGCCGTTTTATATTATGCAATTTTAATTGGAATTTACAGCACTCATTTCCAGGTGCATTTCCAAAATTGATTAGTTGCCTCTTGTACCGACATTGTGTCGGATATGTTTACGTGGGAAAATGTCCATGACTATAGGCGACACTAAATCATGTTATAGACTTTTTAATCCGGACCTTTTAGTGCGTTACACACACGCGCACGTTTGATACGACGTCGGATCGAATTTCGGATTTTGTTACTGTTAGTGCGGTCGCTCATGAAATATGAACGCGATAAAACTCGCGCCCGAGAGAGCGAGTTCGGCATTATTTATTAACTGAAATCGTGCACGTCAATCGTGGACATATGTTTTTTTATAAACATATATATATATATATATATATATATTAAAAGTCTCATTTACATTGGTGGATAATATCTCTCTATAAATAAAAATCGGTCTTGTGCCGTCTCGTTTATTCATGTTCTGATTGGCTAATAAGATCACGTCATCTGCTTTCTGATTACTCCATCCTTCACTTCGATGCTTGCTTCGGTTCTGTGACGATATATGTTAAATATTCTTTGTTTATTCGCTGGTTGTAAAGAAGAAGAAGAATACCAAACAACGAAGATAACCAATGATATTAAATGAAGAAATGGTACACAAAATGATAAAAAGTTAGTACTTATTAATTGTTATCAAATACGGGTGTTTTGTACGTGATCAGCTATATATATATATATATATATATATATATATATATATATATATATATATGTGTGTGTGTGTGTGTGTGAATGTTTATATATTTATAGCGGGTAGGTGTGGGTAAATTTATATCAAAAACAAGGTCAACTAGGTTTTTTAAAAATTTTTCTAACAATCAAAGTCAAGATATGACTGACATACAATAAGATGCTTACACAAATAAGAAAGAGGTCTAGGTCATAGGTAACTCTTCCCAAGGTACGACAAATTAAAGAAAGACTACGGGGGACAAAAAACGTTGTCAGGCAAAAACCAGAAATGGTAAAAAAACATTGCTAATAATTTCAGTACTGTGACGTGTTATGATTCATCCTCTTCATTTCTTCGCTTTTTCGATGATCTCTTTATTAAATATCTGTTTTGTGATGATGTAATATATATATATATATATATATATATATATATATATATATATATTAGGAGGTTGGATTGAAGGTCGCTGTTTTTTTAGTATTTATTTCAATAAAAATATGTATGAATAGATTAATTAAAGTATTTATACTTGGAAGTTATGACTTTTTCCCTTTCCTACAAGAAGTTAAATTCCGCGACGAAAGAATGATATGTATTTTAAGCCCATCCATTCAGCAACCCAATTTTCCCTTTCAACAGGCACTTCCTTTAAAAAAAATAAGGTTAGAATTCAGAAAACAAAAACCGCGATTATTTTCCTACCACCCTTATAATATGATAAGACAAATAAATAGTAGTAATAAAAGTTGATAATAACGAAATAATATTAAACATTCTTGAAAATATATAAAAATAATATCTTAAACGAATAAATAAATACAAGTATTTATGTGTTATTTTATAGTCAAGAATTACAAACCGAACCTCAGTTAAAGTCAGTAACGTAAATTGGATTAAAAGTTAGTTTTCAAAATGTATTTAATGATGGAATTCGTGCCCAAAATAGTAATGAATAACAGACAGCAGATACAAGAAGTAAAAACCACCAGAAAATGTCTATTTTTAAAATTAATATCTAATAAAAAATATAATATACAATACTGTCTATTCTAATACACAAAAAGCTATTATATAGAGTGATTTAATGTAGTTTCCAACATGAAAGTATTTGAAAAATCATAAAAGTTAAAAAAAAATAACATGAATATTTAGTTTTTCCGATTTTCTTAATACTTTCATGTGGAATCCTAAATGAATCCCTCTCTCTCTCTCTCTATATATATATATATATATATTATATACATATTAAGCAATAATAAATAAAAAAATAATTCACATGTACAAGGTTAAGATTTATATGCGAAGTAATCTAACGAAAGAGGTAAAATGAAAACACAGTCATTTATCTTGCTGTTTTAGATAATATTTAACACTGGTTTTACTGAAGATCTTAAAATAAATCTCTCTTAATCTCTCACACAACATACATCTTCCTCGACCATGTACATCATCAACACCCTCTTTGTCTTAAATACAATCTTACATGAAATAAACACAGTGCGCAGTTAAGTAAAGCCGCAACATTTAACAGAAACTATACAGTGTTATTCACATCTCATTAGAGATACAGAAAGCTCAATTGGAAATTAGTAGGCGACTGTTTTGTTGTGAATCGCAACAAACGTCTGATAATTTATTAACAATTGTTTAATGCATTCATTAGATGTACGTGCAAGTAAATGCAGAGGACTGAATCTGAGAGCAGTTTTTTTCACCTATTGTTCCTCAGTTTCTTTGTAAAATTCGAAGCATTAGAATGATTTGTATCGTAGTAATAAGAAAGTCAACCTTCTCAACATTTCGTTGATAACATTTTGTCTCAAATTAAAGTATTTAAAACTATAGTAAAATCTTATTAATAGACAAATATACTTATAAATCAGATTATACTTCTATTTTCTCTAACCTTTAGGTATATTTAAAAAACACACATAATTTTTAGAAGGTGGAAATTATTAGAATAGTCTCAACCAGTGGCGGATTAACTCATCTGGAGGTTCATGATGGTAAAATTTATGGGGTCCCCAAAATTTAACTGACTACTAGAAAAATGCTTTTTGTAAAAATATATTTTATAACATTTTTCTTTATATCTATAACTTTATTCTATAAATATATAAATTACATCAAAATAAAATATTCTGAATTATTTTTCAGTAAAATAAAGAAATAAAAACTTTCAACTATGTAAAACTGTAACTGAAACCGTACATTTTATTTGCAGTCAGGAAATTAAATAAACTTTTTTCTTAATTTTTATCGGGAAAACTCATCAATTATTTTTAAAGTATCGATATTATCAACATTAGATCTACTAAAGGGGTGAAAATGATTTGCTTTGTCATTTATTATAATCATTACTCATTTAAGTCAATCTTATTTTGTAATTTTTTTCCGAATTTTATTGAAACATCTAAATGATTAATTCTGTAAAGTATTTTTCCTTTTTTCTTATTTTTTTCTGTAAAATTTATATGTAATATACCTACATATACCGAGATGAATCATTTTGACTCCTCACGGATCGTAAGTAAACTTTTGATTTTAGAAGTTCTCATAACATTTCTATATGGTTCAAATACTTTTTTATAAACTAAATATAATTCAGTGCATATACGTTATAAAACATTTACAAAAGATACACGTGTTATATTTGCTAAATTGTTACATTATTTTTTTACTTTTTCATACCTCTTGCTTGTTGGAAGTTTTTTGGCAAAAGATGTAGTGAGATAATCAGTACTTTTGGGCGAATTTGTCATCCTAAAACTTATAAACCCATATTTTTGATGTAGGAGAAGAGTAATAATATATAATTTCTTCACAAGTTTGTCATTGCAACAAAACTTACAACTAAAGAAACTACTTTAGTTGGCACCATTAGACCAAAATAAGAGAGAAAACTTCAAGAATAAAGAAGGACAACATGACACACTTCTCGGCAATTCTTTACAAATCAAAAAAATGTACTCTTACTATGTAAAATAGTATTGTTGTTGAGTTCAGATATAAATCGATCAAAATTCAAAAAGATGGTAAACGTTTGACCGAAATTCTGGTATTTTATAACAACACTAAATTTGGTGTAAATATGACAGACTAGATAGCTAGAAAATATACTGTGATAGCTGAATCCTGAAGATGGCCTTTACAAGTAATTTATAATATCTTAGATCTTGCTGGAATTAATATCTTAGATCTTGCTTCGAACCTGAGAGCTTTTGCTGCCACTAGGACCGACATCCACTTGGCGCGCCGTTGATTTTAGGAAATATATAATAGAATATTGTTTTTCACTGCTAAAATAGTGTTATTGTTGCATAATTCAAAGTTTTATCCAAGATAATAATGCCAATTTAAAAACACAAATATGTATATTTCGACATTTTTTTCTGTTATAACAAATTGAAAATTGTAAAATATAATTTTAAATTAGAAATCGGTATTTTTTATTAATATTTTATGACTTATTTGAACTAGAACATACATAATTAGAACGTATAACATATAATCTTTCTATATTATAAAAATGAACAGTGGTACTGTTCCCGTGGCTTTTATTCTTTCTCTGATTGGTTAATATCGGTCACGTGGTTTTGTTCTGATTGGTTGATATTAGTCGCATGATCAGTGTTCTGTTTGGTGGAATGGTATACAACGAAAAAGGGTATACGATTTCAATGTAAAAATGTATTTTTTTATTCTGAAGCTTCATTGAAGCTTCAGAATAAGAAAAATGTCAAATTTTAACATTGTATTTTGTTAACTGTCATAATATTTTCCAATAAAAATTTTACGATATACATTTTACGTTGTTTATTTTTAAATATAATTTGTTAATTTCTGTTATTTGTTAAGGGGAGGCCATCGTTAATGAACCAAGTCCGCGCAGCAGCATCAGTAGCAGCAGCCTTTGTCAATCCACTGCTGTATAAAGGACTCTTCCATGATTTAAAATTTTGTAGGATTGAATACCTCTTTTCCACTAATTTTCAAAAAATTTTTTAATTTCTTTATCCTACCTGACCATTGGTCTTTTTCTTTTTATATTCCTTGGTTCTCAATTAATAATTTCTGTTGTCTGTTATCCATTGCGAGCTATAACCAGAGAATCGAATCATCACAAATGAATTGTATTATGAACAACTGGTACGTCTAAAACAATCTATTGGTGAAAAATGGCCAGCATTAACAGAAAATTAACAATTTTTCATCATGATAAAACTCGACCTCGCATGGCACACGAAACCCTCCAAAAACTGATTCAATTTGAATGGGAAGTGTTGAATCATCCACCTTATTCCCCTGACCTAACATCATCGAATTATCATTTGTTCTGAGGTCTCCAAAATCACATTAATGGAAAGCGGCTTAATTCAAAGAGTAATGTCCAAAGGGAACTCGACTGTTTTTTTAATTCAAAACGTAAAACGTCTTATCAGGGTATAGAAAATTTAAAATTAAGATGAGAATAAGTTATAAATAATGGCTGAAAATGTATTTTGGATCAAAATTAAAACATCAACTCTTTTTCACTGTCTCAAAACTTATTTAAAAAAATTTGAATTACTTATGGGATGACCCAATAATAGACAAAGATCAAACTTCAGTTTTTATTTTTCGCTAAAATTTATAAAAAAATTTACTTATTTTTATAATATATTCGAGTATGAAAATTTCCTGATTTGAAAAAGTGATATTTTTTTAATTATATTAGGAAGCTTCCCTAATGCTCGCTACGCTCTCCAACTATCAAGCGGTTTCACCTCTCACTCGCTTCCCTCGTTTTCGCCGCTTAACTGTAATGAATAATATTTTTAGCTGTTAACTTTAATAAATGAAAGATTTTTTTTTAATCTACTTTTTGCTTAAATTAGTATTTTTTTTGCATGTTCCAATCTACCATGATCTCTTCTGCTGTTACCGTCGACCGTTCTTTCAACCGTTTTTGTATTTGGTGTAATCGACGTCTTTGTCGTTGCTCAATTGATAATTTTCTTCTGCCATTTTAATTGTAATGCAGCGAGGTAATTATGTCTGTGTAATTATCATGATTAACACAGAGCAACAATTTTTTAACCTTAATAATTGATTACATAGAAATGAGAAGCTAATGTTTATCATTTTAACCAATCAGAATTAAATTCAAGTAATCTGAGTGGCGAAAATTTTAACTTGAACATTTTAGTCGCTAGCAATTTAGATGTATGCAGTTCAGTTAAAGCATAGCTCAAAAAGAATAAAAAGTCACGGGATACGGATTTATCATCACTGAATCATTAATATATATATATATACACGAGGTCAGACAATTAAGTAATGCGACAAAATTCAAAAATCGAGTATATTTAAAAATTAAGGTACATCGCTGCGATCCCCTTCAAAGTAGTCCCCTCCCGCATCTATACACTTATTCCAGCGAGTTTTCCAGTTTTCGTAACAATTCTGGAACACTTCTTGTGGGACCTCTCCGAGTACCCTCGTCACAGATTCTTGGATATCTTCAACGGAGTCAAAATGTCGACCTTTGATGATTTTTTTCATATGGGGGAATAGGAAAAAGTCGCAGGGTGACATGTCCGGTGAATAGGGCGGTTGTGGTAACGTTGCGATGCCTTTAGACGCCAAAAACTGAGAGACACTGAACGCACTGTGACAGGGAGCATTGTCGTGATGCAGAACCCAAGTCTTCGCGATCTCTGGACGCACTCTGAGCACCCTTATTCGTAATTTTTCGAGCACATTGCGGTAGAATACTTGATTTACGGTTTGTCCAGGTGGTACGAACTCTTTGTGAACCACCCCTTTGCTGTCGAAGAAGCAAATCAACATGGTTTTCTCTTTGGACTTGCTCATTCTCGCCTTCTTTGGCCTTGGTGCTCCAGGGGACAGCCACTGTTGGCTTTGTCGTTTAGTTTCGGGGTCATATTGAAAGAACCAACTTTCATCACCAGTAATAACTCGATCGAGAAGAGTAGGATCACTTTCAACCCGCTCGAGACAATCTTGAGCGATGTTCATTCGGTGGGCTTTTTGATCATCTGTTCCATTTTCGTGACATGCACTACTCGCGCGTTGTTACAAAACACTAAACAGCTGGCGAAGAAATAATCGTACGAGGGTGGTCAAGGTCTCAATCGAGAGAGTAGGGATCTGCTATTACGGTGGCGGAGTTACAGGTTCGCTGTGTTACCACAGGCCGAGAAAAAAAATCGTTCGCATTACTTAATTGTCTGACCTCGTATAATATATATATATATATATACATAAATTGTTAAAACAAAAGTATTCTTCAATGATTTTGTCTACCCGCAGAAAATTGAAATAAAAGGAACATAAATAGAAGAAGGCCAGCTTGTCAACAAAAATGGATCATTCATTGAAGCAGTAAATAGGAGAATAAAAATGTTATAGACCTCATTTGGACGAAACGCCTCGATATTTAAATCAACAACCCTACTCAGTTTGAAGAAAAAATATTTGATCAATGTATAACTACCATTCCTTACCTATGACAGTGAAACATGGGTAATTAACGCCAAAATCATTCGGAGTCCAAAAAACATAGAGAAGTATGGAAAGATGCATGCTACGATTAACAAGAGATAGGAAAAGAAACAAGAAGAGAAAACAGACAAGCCACAAATGTAATACTAATTAAAAATTCGTCAATTATTTTATTTCAGATCAGAGGGAGAGATAAATCAACATTCACCACGCAATTCCATTTTTTTAGAGAGGGAGACTTCAGCATCATTTTTCTAATTTAAAAAAAAATTTTTTTTTGTCTTTATTTTCATTTTTGTGTAGTTTATTAGTAATAAAATAAGTGTAAAAAAATTTGAAAGCATTATTCATTACCCTCATATAGAAAAATTTTTTTTAAAATAGCTTAAATTTTAGGCCGCTAGACCACCGGGTCCCCTTAATTTTTAAATATACTCGATTTTTGAATTTTGTCGCATTACTTAATTGTCTGACCTCGTATACATCAAATGTTCATTTTGAAGATTTGATATGAAATTTTTAGTACTAGCAACGAAGTGTGCTTAGGTATGTTAAGGTGAAATTTTATAAATCAATTTAATGGTTTTAACGTTTATAATTTTAAATCAGTATAGTTATGTAAAAGTAAATTAAGTTCGAAATGTAATTAAGCTCAAACAAAAAGAGTTCAGGAGACAATAATATTAAAAAAATATAATAAAAATTCATTTGTCCTAATAATAATCTTGTTTTTCTGTTTAATAAATAGTATTTTTTAGGAAATCAATTAATGAAATTGTCTTAATTTTTTTTTATAGAGTGTCTAGAATTCTTTTTGATTTGATTTTAAAACAATATTTATACTGTTAATAAAATGTTAAGTTATGTGATTCTTGAAATCACATTTTTATAAATGTATTTTATTTCAATGTTAATAAAGGTATATAAAAATACATTTTTATTGTAATCTACTTTGAAAAATTGAGGATATTATAGAGGTATTTTGTTGACGTTATATATATATATATATATATATATATATATATATAAAATTTACCACAACGGTGTGAACATTAAACTGTTTATTGCAACGTCATTCGAAATTAAATCTTTTAATACGTTGTCGCGTAATAAACAACATTTCTCTCACCCCTCAGAGCGGTAAAATTTCGTCGCGTCAATGTGTTGATATCGTATCGCATGGACGAAGTATATCTTACAGTACCGGATTATACTGATTATAAGGATCTACAAGAAACACCGTCTTTCTCTTTACTGTCTTCGAGATCGTTAACTGCGTCATGTTGCCACTAACCACCATTATAGTGGCGTTCTTGTACGGGCAAGAGTCCGACGTAAAACTAATCTGCTAATTATGCAGATCGCACTGATAGCATCCCATTAACGATATAACACTGGTCGAGGACAGCGTATCATCTCTTTCTTCTACTCCTTGTTCTTATTTTATTCGGTCTTCGTTAGGTTGGCACTCGACGACAAGTACGAGAGCGACGGTAACTTCAACGTCGTCAAAGAGAAAGACTTGTTAAAACCGTTCAAGATTTATATCCACCGTTTTACTAAAAGATACACATTTAGAGCTAATTTCTCGATGTTCATTTACTTATATTACCATATTTCTGCGAATAGATCTTTTCAAAGTGTTGCATATTTAGTTTCCTTTATCATTATGAATGTATATTTAACGCAATATGATTTTAAAAATATATAAGTTTTATAAAGTGTATATCGATTATTTAATAATAGTTTTTGTATTGATTAAACTTTTATTTGCTGACTTTTTAAAAATATTATTTTAACACTAGAACTATCGACTATTGACGTATACGTACTTCTGCCGGATGGGTCAAAATGACTTGTTTTTGAAAAGAATAAGTCATTTAAAAAAAAATACATAGAATTTTATGCATTTTTATATATTTTTGTATTTTATTCAACGAAAATTGAAAATAAACTTAATTTTTAAAATTATTACACACACAATTCAAAGACAGTTTTATGGTTTAAAATTATTTTAACAGTGCATTTACCACAGATACATTTATTACATGTACCACAAATATTATTTGTGTTGTTATTTATACAATATGCTATTTGACATCGTTTACGTTTCATTGAAATATGGTCTGGTTTTTTAATGGTGTACAACGAAAGAATTTGTTCTGATTCTGCTGATGATCGTCCAATTAAATCTTTATAATCACTTGCAAGTTCTTCAGCTAACTGAAATAAGAAGTCTTGACATATTTTCCTCTATTATTTTGTTATATAACATCCAGGCATTTATTCTGGTAAGATCTAAAATATTAGAAAATACTTGTAAAGACCATCTTCGGGATTCAGCTTTCACAGTATATTTTCTAGCCAGTTAATATCTCATATCTATGCTGTATTCGGTTTTATTATAAAAGACCATAGTTTCGGGAAGACATTTACCATTTTTGTCAGTTTCAACTGATTTATGTTTTGACTCAATAGTAATACTTTTTCACTTGATTACTTTTTATATATAGTAAGAGTACAATTTTCTAATTTAGAAAGAATTCTCGAGAAGCAAGTCATAGTGTCCTTCTTTATTCTTGCAGATTAAGATAATTCTCTCTTTCATTGTTTAATAGTGCCAACTAAAGTAGTTCTTTTAGTTATTAGTTTTTTGCTAGTAACAAACTTGTGAAGAAATTATTTGTTGTTACTGTTCTTCCGCATCCAGGATATGACTCCATAAGTTTTAGGACGACAAATTCACCCAAGGGTACTGATGATCTCACTTCATCTTTTACCAACAAGCAAGAGATATGTCTAAAGTAAAAGAAGAATGTAACAATTGAGCAAACTTAACACGTGTATCTTTTGGAAATGTTTTACAACGTATATGTACTGAAATATATAGTTTGTAATGAAATATATAGGATCAGTATACATTGATCAACTACTTTCTTTTTCGGAGTGAGATTGTTGATTTCAATATCGAGGCGTTTCGTCCAAATAAACTCCATCCCATTTTTATTCTCCTGTTAACATCTTCAATGAATGATTCATCTTTTCTAATAAGCTGGTCTAAATAGATATACTTTGTTACTTATTCTATATCTGTTCCTTTTATTTCAATTTTCTCCGGACAGACAAACGCATTTGATAACACTTTGTTTAGGCAAGGTTCATGTATAAGCATTTTTGGCATTGTCTAATTCTTCTATCCGTTTTTGTAACTCTACCGGAGTATTTGTGAAGATAACGATATCATCAGTAAACCGGAGGTCATAATTTTTCACCCATTTTTTCGATTCCTCTGTCCTTCCAATTGAATGATTGAAATACAATTTCTAAGCATGCAGTAAATAATTTTGGAGAAATTTCATTTCTCTGTCTTTTACCTTTCTTGATTTTTATCTTTGTTTTTTTTTTTTAAAAAAAATGCATACACATCATTATTGCTTACATCTAAATGTTTTTTTCGAAAGTAACAGTTCATTCTTACTAATTATTTTTCATATTACTCTTCCAGTAATTTACTGTTTAGAAAGTGTGACTATTTTCTGATTATGTCAATTTTTGAAGTGCATTATTAATTTCTACATGTTTCTGTCAATTGTTTACTTCTGTATGCTTTAAAAGTATATAATAAAAAAGTATATATATATATATATATATATATATACATTATAGAGGATTTTGTTTATTTTCTAATTTCTACTAATATATTAAGGTTACTCTTACTGTTTTTTTTTAATATCAAAAATTAATTTCATACGAACTAATTCTAACTAGTACTGTAATAAAGTAAGATAATTATGACGAAATGTAATGTACCGTACTATCCTGAATAAAAACAGATTTTTACACAGATTTTCATTAAAAAATAAGTATCATTTTATATTCGGATCTTTAAAAATTCAGGCAGGCACGCCACTTACTATACGTTTTTTAAATATGTATTCGCATAATTTTTATAAATATTAATTTCTATTAAAATATTAATCAATAATTTTTTAAAGTTTTCTTTTCGAAAAACTGCGTGTCGTCTTATAATCGGGATAGTTAAAAATGTTTTTTTCTTGATTTCTTGGAAAAAAACTGAGACTATTCTTATATTTGGGATAATACGGTATTATGTTTACAAAATCAAATTTCTTTTTATAATTAAAAATCAGTCCTATGCCGTCACTTTTATTCGTGTTCTGATTGGCTGATGAGATCGCGGCATCTGCTTTCTGATTGATCCGTCTTCGCTTCTTTGCTAATCGCTTCGCTTCTTCGTTAATCACTTCGGTACTGTGACGATGTATGTACATTAATCTTTGTACATCGTTAGCACTTAACACACGTTAACACAGTTGAGATTAAGAAGTTATCAATTAACACATTTCGCATCATTAAAGTTTGTGAATAAAAAGAGAGCTTATCTCTTTATCAGTCTACATTTCTTAAATAGGAGATCGAGCGATAGCGAGCGGGAAGTCGCTCGCTCCTAAATGGGAGTTGGTAAACAAAGCAAGCAGGGGACAAAGCCCATTTTTTTAAAAAAAAACACTATCTAAATCATAGATTTATAAGTATAACAAATTGGCGTTCCCTTATGGTAAAAGTATCTACAGGAATTCCATAAAAAAACAACATTTTCTTTATAGAAATAAAATTAATACTATGTCACAATTATCTAATTCCTTGATGATAAAAAAAATCAAACAAACAAATACTTTTATTTATATTTCGTATTAATTTTACAAGAACTAATACAACATTATGTAAGGATTTTCTGGTGATTTGGCAATGAATGGTGACATTTATGATAAATTAAAAAAGTTAAATTATTGTGGGATACATTTTTAAAACATGATAAATATTTTATTAATATAGTTAACCACTAGTAAAAGTTATAATCACTAGTACTTAAAAAAATACATATCAAAATTTTAATTTATTGCTTTCTGAAATAGTAAGTAATAAAAAAATGTATGTTAAGCACATATTTTTATCATTTTGTACTATATTCGCTCATAAAAAAAACATCTATTCAATCTAAATTAAAATAGTGCAATTTGGCAGTAAGGCAAAGACTAATTTAAAAATATATTTGTACAACAAAAATAACAGACACGTGCTCAGCAAACCAATTATATCACGATAAGCAGAAATGCACAACAAATGCAACACAGAAACACATATGTACGTGTGCGTGCATTTGGTGTGCAATTGCATCCTCCAAAAATAACATTTTCATTCGCAACGAATTCATATATATTTTTTGTTTTATTTCCTTTCTTTTCCCCCGTTCGACAATTTTTACAACTGCTTTTGTGCGTGCCTCTGCAAATAACCGATCTAAAAATAAATATTTGCTCGACATGCCCTAAATCGGCGACGTGAAAGAATAAACGACTTTTTAAATTAAAACTTACCCCCGTCGCGCGAGCACAATACACCTGAAAAGATACGCGACGGAGAACATAGCTAATATGGTATCTTTATATATATATACATATATATATACACACATATATATATATATATATATATATACATATATACATATATACATATATATACACATATATATATATATATATACACATATATATTTATCTATTTACGTAAGGCAGATTTATTGTACGAGGATGCGTGTATGCAGGGAGGAAAAAATAGCCGTAGATCATTCTCACTGTCTTTAGAGTTTTACTTTAAAAGAAGGAATAAGTACATACGCTTATTATTTTGTATATATATATATATACATGTATATGTATATATAGGTATATATTATATATATACATATATCCACATATATTTATATATACACACATATATATATATATATATATATATATATATATATATATATATATATATATATATATACAGTCGAGTCTAATTTTATGCGTATCTTTTTAATGCGGTTTTGAAATTATGCGGAGTATATTTTATGCAAATTCAAGGTTTCCCCGTTGTATATACATACATGAGCTGCACGTTATAAAAAAAAATTTAAAATTTAAATTATTATATTTTTCCAAATTTATATTTTTTAGTTTAAAATTTTTGATTTTGGACTGCTTAAATCACGTTATATCTGCTATGACTGAAATAAGACCACAAACTTTAAATGCCTACTGGAAAGCAGCTTGGCCTGGTTGTGTTGCAAACAGTGCAATCATTCAAACATCGACATTATCAGCTGAAATCATTATTTTGACACATGAAATTGGTAGAGAAGGTTTTGATGCCTTTATCTAGAATGATTTCGATGAATTACTTGTGGATAATGCCTTAAGTGACGATGATATTATTGCTATAATTTTAGATATTGTCAAAGATCCAGAAAACGATAATGAAGAGGAAGAAAAAGCTATCTCTCACTGCAATTATAATGCGAGAAGGTCTTCAACTTTGCAATGAATTGGAAAATCTTTTTTGTTTTCTTGTTCATTATACAAAATCTGAACGAGCCTTCAAATTCCAATATGAGCTGAAGAATTGTGTCTGAATATCGCAACTGCATAAAAAATTAGTAAAAGTTTAATCACTGATTACATTGTCAGACGAAAAAAATCAACACAGAACGAGGGTGAAGTTGACGTTAATTCTGTTTGTGAAGAACTATTGTCTTTACCATGCAGATCTGTTGCATTAAACTATCTCTTCTAGCGATGAAAGTGATTTCGCACCAGTCTGCAAATGCTGCCGAAGATTTTCAGATAGTGGTGATAATTCTGATGAAAAAATGTAAAAATATTTGTTACTTTTCAATAAAATCAAATGAATAAAATTTTAAAACAAACTTATTTTAAGTTTTATATCAATATCTTTCAGATTTTTGAAGGATTTTTTAGGCATTCTTACTGTTCTGAATTTTCATAAACTTTTTTTTACGATTTTGGGTTTTTTTTAACTCATTGCTTTGGTTTTATACGGTTTTTAGGAAATTATGGAATCTATCCCTAATTTTTTAAGGTTATGTCTTTCTTTGTACGATTTTTTATATGCGGTTTTCTGTGGAACGTATCTACCGCATAAAAAGAGACTTGACTGTATATATATATATATATATACATACACTGTGTCCAAAAAATGTGTACACATTTTATGAACCGATAACTGAATATTCTCTCTTCTTTTTTAGTTACAAAATGGTTGTAATAAGGGAAAAAGTCAGACTTTAAATTTTAACAGCGGAAATTTGTGCCGAAGTATTATTGAAAGTCCAAAAATATCAAAGAAATTAAGAGACAGTTTAGGAGTAAATATCACACTGAACTGTCAACGTGTCTCACAATGTCACAGATTAGTAATAAGTTTGGAACGGTGGAGTGACGTTCTGTGCAAAATGTGTACAAGCAATAATCTGAAAGACCTAACTCATCTATGAGAATACGAGATCACAAGAGGTAATAGCACTTTTACGACAGACACCAAAGAAATCTATACAACCAGCTATTCATGAAACTCAAATCCTCAAATTCAGTGTACATAAAATTTTAAAATGTATAGGATAGAAATATTTCATAAAAGAATAATTGCAAACCGTAAACGAAAATGATCCTGACCGTACGGTTGAATTTTGGAAACGGTATTTATGAAAACCTGCAAATTATGCAGTTTATCAATAAAATCGATTTGATTAATGAAGTAATATTCAAATTGAATTGTATAAATAATCTCTTAATGTACTCAACTGACTTAACTCGGGTTCGAGACATTGATTTTTCCGCGCACCAAAAAAACTCGTGCGACCTTGATTTTTCTTTTCATGCACAGATATCGATTAATATATATATATATATATATATATATATATATATATATATATAATATATATATATATATATATATATATATATGCTTGACAGCTCAATACGCATCCACTCAGCCGAGGAAAGTTGCATGTACCATTTTTTTACAATTTTCTAACAAGATTTTTAATGTTCTTTTCTGTACAATGAAAATAAAGAAAAAAAAATTAAAGGAAAAATAACCACTTTTTGATTTTTAATTCGGGTATTGAGGGGTTAATCGACGCAATTTTACATACTGGGTAAGAGAATGCGTACGTTACTGATGGACAAAATGTAAAGAACAATCCGACAGATTTTATGTGATGTTTTGTGACCATTCATAAAATTTGGATTCACCATTACACATCAGAATAGAAAACGCAATCAAAACAGTGGACTCAACGCGGTCAAAAGGCTCAGAAGAAAGCAAAGACAGTTAACTCGGCTAAAAAAAATGATGAGGTCGGTTTTCTGGGATGCGAAAGTAATTCTCTTGATCGACAATCTTCAGAAAGGAAAAATAGTCACTAATTTTGCTCCCGAAACTTCTAACACTTTCTGAAATTAAAAATTTTCCTGACTGAAAAACGATTTAGGTAAATGAAGAGAGGAAAGAACCAGCAAATGTTTATTTTGAAGACCTCGATAAATTCTACTTCCGGGACGGATTCGCGAACCTGGAAAAATGTTAGAGAAAGTATGTTGAGCTTCGAAAAATAAAAAGAAACACACTTTTTACATTGAAGCTGTGGACTCTAATATCAAATAATGACAGTAGAGTGATAAGATAATTTTTTCGAGCAAATTCTTTTTTATTTTTCAAGGTAAGCTCATTTTAGTTCGATGCACTTAGTCTAACGCATTTCCAATTTTTTATCCCTTCCGAATGTATGGTTTATTAAACTTCTCAAAATTGTCATTTTCAGCAGCGATGGCTTCCGAATTTGATACAAATCTTTTATTTCTAAGCCGTTTCTTCAAGTTTGTAAATAAGAAAAATCCATACTGTGCCAAACCTGGAGAATATTGTAAATGTAGAAGTAATTCGTAGTGAAATTCATACAATTTTCCCATGGTAATTGTTAATTTGTGTGCCAGTATTTTGTCGTGATGCAAGAGAACTTTTTTCTTTTACCAAATGGCGTTTTTCCTTTATTTCATCATTCAGATGGTCTAATAATGATACATAGTAGACCCCTATTATTTTTTTCCCTTTTTCAATATAGTTGATTAGCAATATTCCATGGACATCTCAGAAAATAGTCACCAAAACCTTTCCAGTGAATGCAATAACTTTTGCCTTCTTTAGTGTACGTTCGCCAGAAGTTCATTGTTTTGACTGATCTTTCGTTTCAGATGTATGGCGATGGATACATGTTTCATAAACGGTTATGTATCGATGTAAAAAATCAAAACATTCTTTTGAAATGTTCGATCGAATTCGTTTTTGGTCGATTATGAGCAAACGCAGTACCCACCTGGCGGATAGCTTTTTCATATGCAAATTTTTCGTATAAGATGTTCCGTACAAGTGATATTCCGTTCATTACCTACTATCTAGTAGTGATGTTCTATTCACATACCTACTATCTCAACTATCAAGTACACTTTGATTCTACGATCATTTAAAACAATGTCACGAATTTTTCTTATCATCTCTTCAGTAGTCACCTCAATTGGTTGACCTGGACTTCCTTCATTATAAACGCTCATACGACCACTGTTAAATTCATTCAACTAATATCTGACGGTTGTCATCAAAAGTGAAGAGTCCCCGTAGACAGCGTGCAACTTTTCTTTAATTTCTCCACACGTTATTTCATCCAAAAACAGAAATCTAATCACTGACTGATACTGAATTTAGTAAAAAAGATAGCTAAAAAAGAACAATAGTTATTTACTTTGAATGACTGTCAAAACTAAGCTAATTAAAGTACTGTGCTCAAACTTTGACAGCAGTAATTTGAAAGATAATGCTGTTAAAAGATATTGCAGTTTGATATCAGTGGTGCCATCTCTTGTCAAACACGAGTAATTATCACTCTGCCCTCTTATATTACACTTTAAACCACCTTATTGCGTTTGAATTATGTCATTGTGGTTTCAAAACCTTACTTTGAAATACTAATAAATTTTAAATAAATCTAAATCAAAAGAGTTCTAGCTGCTGTGGTATTTCAATAGATAGATTTATTCTTTCTCAACTTCAACTGTTTTGCAATAGTACGTTAAATGTTTTGATTGCAGTAATAAAATTATTTATATTTAAATATCTCTTTCAATTAACTTCTTAAATATAATATCTAACATCATGTCATTCGTTTATAAATCAATAAATAGTATCCTCTATTAGAATATTAGATAATTTGCAAAACCTTTAAAAATAAACGTTTCGAATTTATGGAATTATAATATATATATATATAATATATATATATATATATATATATATATATATATGTTTATATATAACTAAAAATACATTGGTAAAAAAAATAATAAAGATATGCCAAAAAACTTGTCACAAACGAAAACCTTCACTTAATTATGGTTTAGATTTAATTAGTTCTATAATTGTCGCTTCTTGCTCTAACAGATTGTATGAGAAGTTGTGAGAGTTAATTTTAAGAAAAAAGCAAATAATAATTAAAGTACGAAAAAGAAGAAACAAACAAATGCAAAGTATTGCGTGAAATACACAACTGCAAAGGTAAATGCAATTATGTTCAGACTAAATTATATTACATCGCGGCGCTGAGCTTTAACACGAATAAAAATTATTTCTGTCTGCCGCCCTCAATGTTAGATGCAGAACAACTGCGACGTTCAAGACAATAAAGATGTGTTTTCAAAGAAATACGAAAAATATTGTATTTTAATAACAATCTACCAAAAAATTCGGATCTACCAAAAACTCGTATTAATATACAATTATATAATTTTCGAGTTTTTAAATATAACTGTATATTCTGCTGTTAATTTATGTACAAAAGATTTTTTTACAATATATATTTTATATATTCTTTTATAAAATCATCATCTATAATTTGCTTAAACAATTGATCGGACTTTCAAAATGTTTAAATATGAGGTTGGTGCAAAAATAATTACGGTTATTATGTATCGAGTATAAAGACGCATATATCAGTTAAAATTATATTTATTAAACAAAATACACACCATTGGCCTACACATATTTCTCCCAACGGGAAACAAATTTGTTAATTTCTACAAGATAGAATTCTGGAGTTCCGGAATTAACAAATTCATTGAAAGCGCTTTACGCTGATGCTTGATCTTTGAAAACCTTCACTCGGAGGAAATTATTCAAATGTTTAAAACAAACTTATAATTTGTCGTAGACAGGTTCGGAGAAAAAGGTGGATGAGGTATGGTTTCATAACCCAGTTCATTTAATTTTTTTAAAGTCATTTGTGAGACGTGTGGTCGGGCGTTGTGACGGAATTTGTCTTCTTCAATTGATTAATGCTGGCCATAAACGATGCAACTTCTAATGCATATTTCAATTTCCTGACAATATTTTTCTACTGTTATTGTTTCACCAGAATGCCATTTGCCGACCACCAAACAGTGACCATAATCTTTTTTTCATGAAGTTTGAGTTTAGAAAACTATTTTGGTGCTTCTTCTCGGTCTAAATGGTGCTCTTTTGGTGGTTCTGTGATGAAAGTTTCCCATTATTGTAAAGAATTCACTTTTCTTCACATGTTACAATGCAGTCAAGAAAAGACTCATTTTTGTTACGTAAAAGGAGCGCAGAGTAGACTAAATCAAGTGGATTTAGTTTAAACGACACCCATTTATCTAGCTTTTTTGTTTTTACAATTAGGCTCAAATGCTGAATAACTGTTGAATAATAAACAGTTGAGTTCTTCTTCCACCTTTCAAATTGTTTTACGTGGGTCTGGTTCAGTAGTGGTTCTTGAATCATTATTGTCTATAATATTATAATTCGTTCTGTTTCTCAGGTTTGTGTTTCTGGCGAGTTTATTTTTCAAGTGATAACTAAAAAGTTCAAATTTGGAAAAAGAAGAAAAGTTCAAATTTGTAGGCAAAAAAAATATCATTCTGAGTGCATTTTTTCCACTATTAAACATCCTGTTTCCGTTATGGTGCGGTAAGTGATCAATACCAAAGTCCCAGAACGTTTATACGTAGTGGAAAATACCATGAAAACCAATCAAAATACCAGCCGGTTTCAAAAAAACAACTACTTCCACAAATGATAGAGTGTTTTAGGAAGATGAAAGTCATATTTATGTGCACAGAGGCACTGTGTCAAAGTCAAATTTATAGGCAAGTTTTTAGATAAAAATAATATTGTAGTTTGTTATTGTTCAAGAAATTTACCAAACGTGCACCCAATCGAAAGCATTTGGAATATTATAAAGATTAAAGTTAGTAAGGTGCTCGTACTATAAAAAAGTAAATCTTATTAAAAATGGTACAATAGACCAATAATGAAAACGGAAGTAGAAAATTGCATAATGAATATGCCTTGTCGTATAGAAGCACTTCTGGCTGCTAATGGTGGGTATACTAAATATTGATTTTGAATTGTCAATTTTTATTTTGTTATAACAAACTTTTTAATATGTAAAATACATGAATTTTTATTTCATAATACACAATGAAAACAAATATTAAAAAAAATAAAAAGTTGTCCCATTCAAAACGAACCAAACACTAATTTTTTTGGCAAGGTACATTAGAGTCAATGGGAAGTATTAGGCTTGTAAATTAATTGTGTGCCTTTTTTATAGAAAAGGCATGTTTACCAAAAAATGAAATGCATTTCAGTCCTCAAAATATCCGCTTCTATTTTGCATAACTTTGTTCCATCTATCGGTAAACTGACGAATCTATTGTCAAAAAGAAGGTGGCGTTGAGTCTATTAAATATTAAAGCTTTTCATACATTTTTCACTTTTTTAGCATTTTGCATGTTTTATGTGTCACAACACTCCACCAAGAACTGAACAAATCATTCCCGCGACTTCGGCAGCATTTTTTTTAACTGGAATGGTAAAAGTATGCAATGTTTAATAAACTGCTTTTCAGACGCTTCGTGTTCACTATTGTTTTGTAAGCTTATGCTCACTGCTTAGCCAAAATTTATAGCGTTTTTTAAATGTTAATGTTAGCATATCAAAATCCTAAAATGACGAGAAAATATTTTAATTTAAAAGAGCGTTAAGATTGATTAATATAAAGGCACAGAATTAATTTTTACATCTAATAATTTGAAGATTCTGCTTTTTGAACTTTTATTTTTTAATAATGATAAATTTTCATAGTATCACATTAATTTATAACTTTACTGATAGTATTTGTTTGTGATTTTATTTTATACGGGAATCCCAGGATAAAATGCAGTTTTGAAAAATTCAAACTAAAACATTGGTTTGTTATAAACTTTTATTACTGAATACATAAATAATATTATTGAGAATTTATGTTTTAAAAATTAATTCGACCAGATGACCAGTAGTGCGATAACGGCATTCTTTTAATCGCGTTCTGAAATTTCGCAAGATATGCATACATGTTTTCCTAGGATTCACATCCATCTCATGTCGAATATTATCCTTCAATAGCTCCGTAGTAACAGGATTATTTGAGTATACCCTGCTCTTAAGGAATTCCCACAAAAAAATCAAGAGGGGATAAATTGGAATTTTGTGGCAGCCATACAATATCATCCCCATGATACGAGGTCAGACAATTAAGTAATGCGACAAAATTCAGAAATCGAGTATATTTAAAAATTAAGGTACATTGCTGCGATCCCCTTCAAAGTAGTCCCCTCCCGTATCTATACACTTATTCCAGCGAGTTTTCCAGTTTTCGTAACAATTCTGGAACACTTCTTGTGGGACCTCTCCGAGTACCCTCGTCACAGATTCTTGGATATCTTCAACGGAGTCAATGTCGACCTTTGACGAATTTTTTCATATGGGGGAATAGGAAAAAGTCACAGGGTGACATGTCCGGTGAATAGGGCGGTTGTGGTAACGTTGCAATGCCTTTAAACTTCAAAAACTGAGAGACACTGAACGCACTGTGACAGGGAGCATTGTCGTGATGCAGAACCCAAGTCTTCGCGATCTCTGGACGCACTCTGAGCACCCTTTTTCGTAATTTTTCGAGGGCATTGCGGTAGAATACTTGATTTACGGTTTGTCCAGGTGGTACGAACTCTTTGTGAACCACCCCTTTGCTGTCGAAGAAGCAAATCAACATCAAACGCACTTGAATTGGCCTTCCGCTCCGCGCCTCGTCTTTGACGCTCTCACGGCCTTTTTTAAAATCGGCATGCCACCGAAGCACTTGACTACGACTCAGGGCATCACTACCATACACTTTAAGCCCTTTTTCATAAGTTTCTGTCGCGGTTTCGCCGAGTTTTGCACAAAATTTTATCGCGCACCGTTGCTCTTAATTTCTCTGTTCCATTTTCGTGACATGCACTACTCGCGCGTTGTTACAAAACACTAAACAGCTGGCGAAGAAATGATCGTACGAGGGTGGTCAAGGTCTCAATCGAGAGAGTAGGGATCTGCTATTACGATGGCGGAGTTACAGGTTCGCAGTGTTACCACAGGCCGAGAAAAAAAATCGGTCGCATTACTTAATTGTGTGACCTCGTACACGACTCATAACGACTGAAATTTTCAGAACCGAACTAGCGAACGACTCCACTCACGCCCTTCCTCCCCCACGCGTTCTCGAGTTGCAAGGTTAACAAAAGTGAATTTTATCTGGAACACCTGTACAATATAAATTGTGTTCGTCTAATATTCATTTAATAAATGAGTGGAAAATATTCTTTTATAATCATATTTCTACAACAATATTTCTGTATTTTTCATCTCTTGTTTTTATACGATACCAAAACGTACAAGATACACTGTAAATACTTTCGAAATATAAAAACTCGCAATATAATTGTTATTTGTAAAAGTTCGTTGATCTAATATAATCTACATCTCACTGACAGCACGCCACCCTGAATATTTCATTTTTATTAACAACAACACAAATGATTTACTGAAGTTATGCACATTTTAATAAGTGCTGCTACAATATTGCATTATTAGCAGCCGTTTATAAGAAGAGCGAATGGTCCCTCGAGGACTGAACGTAGCGTTTTTAATAAACACACACACTTTTCAGTTATATATTAGTAGATGCACGAAGAGAAATCATTATTAAAAAATAATAAAAATAAACAGGTGAACTTTCTATGAGAACTAATATGAAGAATAATTTTATCGTGTATACGTAACAAATGTTAAAATTATTTATAATTTATGAAGATAACAGTTTTTTAGTATTTTTCCAAAACATTTTAAATAAAATATAATAAGAAATTAGACAATATTTAAAAAATATACTCATGTTACTGATGTATTAAATTGGTTAAGAAGTAATTGCATTTTTTTCTAATAGATGGACATACATGTCTTGAAATGTAACTAACTTCATTCTAAACCGCAAATTCATTATGTTACTTCACAGCTGACAGTTTAACCTGGTCTTAAAAAAAGAAAGTGCACAATTTCGTTACCAAATATTTGTTTGCCGTCGATTCCAAAATGGAAAATCAAAAGAAACATTTTCGTCATATTTTGCTATATTACTTTCGAAAAAGAACAAAAAAACTTTGTGTAAGCTTATAAAATCTTATGTATTGAGTATAGTTAAGATGTCTTAAGACTATTGTAATGTCAGAATTGGTTTGGTAAATTTCGGTCTGGAGATTTTGATGTTAAAGGTGCACCACCTTCAAAATGGCTACTCGAATATCAATGATAACAATAAAAGAAATTGATCGAATCTAATCAGCGTTTAATGACACGAGAGACTGCTGATAATCTTAATATATCGAAATCGAGCATTGAAAACCATTTAAAATAACTTGGATACGTTAGTAAAGTTGATATTAGGTACCACATGAGCTCAAAGAAATTCATCTCACTAAGTGCATTGACATTTGCGATTCTCTCTTGAAACGTGAAGAAAACGATTCATTTTGGAAACGTATAATAACAGGCGCGTAAAAAATGGATAGTCTACAATAACTTCGAACGAAAAAGATCGTGGAGCAAGAGTCATGAACGTGCTCAAAGTATTTCAAAAGCAGATATTCACTAAAGAAAGGTTATGCTGTCAGTCTGGTGGGATTTCAAAAGTATTGTGTATTTTGAGCTGCTTCTAAGGAACCAAACCATTAATTCGGACGCGTACTGTCGTCAACTGAACAAATTTAATAATTTTACTAAAAAGAAACATCCAGAATTGGTAAATCACAAAGGTGTTGTATTTCATCATAGTAACGCTAGACCACATACAAATTTGGCCACTCGTTAAAAATTGTTGCAGCTTGGATGGGATATCTTACCACATCAGTCATATTCGTCAGAACTGATACCATCAAACTACTATTTATTTTGTTCTTTGCAAAACACCTTGAATGGTAAAACCTTCATTTTTGATGAGAATATCAAATCGTTCTTGGAACTGTGTTTTTTCCGAAAAGAAGTTTTTTGAGCGCGGGACCATGAAGTTGCCTAAAAGATGGAAAAAGGTAATCGAACAAAATGGACAATATATTATTTAATAAAGTTTTTGTTTCCCATGAAAAATTCGCCTTTCATTTACATATAAATAAAAAACACAATTACTTTTTGACCAATCCAATACTATCTAATCTAAGGTTTCGCCAGCGTAATTATATTGTAAACCGTTATGTAACTATTTTAGATTGTTTTTTTTTACAAATAAGAACAGTTTGGTCTCTATTGCAATCGAGCGACTGATAAAATGAGAACCTTATCCAGCGCTTGTTTACAGTTTCACTGAAGCTTTATGAAGTTTATGGTTTCATTTCATTTTGCACTTGATACGTATGGACATCCGACGTTGCTTCTTCATATATATATATATATATATATATATATATATATATATATATGCATATACTTAAATATGAAATTATACTTAAAATACAAAAATGTTTTTGTATTTTATGTGCAACATTCCGATCCGATGTCTTATGATTGACTTCCTGTCGTCACCTGTAGTGGTAAGTGCCCGTGCATGTTTTAATAAATAAATAAAATATAAAAGTTTTCAAGATTAACTTATTCGCCTCTTATTAGTATTTTTCAATTTTTGCTATGTATACTAATAAAGTACGAGAAAAATTTGAAAATTTCACGACCTAATAATAAAACACTGGATAGATCTTTCTGAAATTAATTTTATTTTCCAACAGTCTCTTTGAAATTCAATAAACTTTATCCAGCGATTTTACAATGTCTTTATTCTATCCCGCTGGAAATGATTGATAAAAAGTTTGCAAATAATCGTTTATTGTTTCTTTCAATTAATAATATGAACAAAATCATGATTTTTTGAGATATTTTAACAAAGGTTTTTTGAGATTTAAGAATAGATATGTAAGGTAGAGATAAATCAAATGAATACTGCGAAGGGAGCAGAAAATCATAATTCAATTTTAATTCAAAAATATTATGTTGGTAGGAAAATAATTGCGGTTCTTGTTGTTTGAATCCTTACCTTAATTTTTTCAATGAAAGTGTCATTTCATCGTGTTCGTGTTAATATCATTTTAAAGTACATTTTTCTGTTTGTGTTTTGGAAACAACGACTGGTTTTATTACTAATTTTACTTCAAATTGGGTTATTAAATTGAAGATGAAAATGAAACAAATAAGAGCAATTTATTGTTCAAGTTCAGAACGGGTGGTAAAGCATCAGAAAATGCTTTTGGTGTGGGTACTGTTAAGGAACGTACGGTGCAATAGTGGTTATAAAAATTTTATACTGAGGACGAGCGCCTTGAATATGAAGAAGAGCGTCCTTCTTCAGTTCATAATAACCAACTGACGGTATTAGCTAAATCAGAACCTTGTCCAAAAGTTGGGCTTTAGTCAATCAATAGATTTGGACCGCTTAAACAGCCAAGAAAGTCAAAAAGAGAAAACTGTATAAACATGTATTTGCAATGTATTCGAAGGTCATAAACAATAATTATTTTTCTACCAACCTATAACATAATGGATTGTGTTTTTGCTCCATTCTGCAGACAGCAAACAGTACATCTTGCTCTAGCATTTTCATGTCTTAATCTTCAATTATGAAAAGAAATACTCATTCATTTGTTTCTTTCGATCTGATTTTTTATAATTTAGATAAATTACTTTTATTTTACTTTACTGGCTTTATGAGATTCTCAATATATAAATAAGAAGAATTTTCTTCATTTGGAAATACTTTTTTGGCGGTGGAATAAAAATATCCCACTTATTTAAATCACGTTTCTTATTAATCCCAACAGTATTTTACTTGCGTGTATAATATAACTACGAAAGAGTTTATGATATCATAAAAAGAACAGAGAAACCATTTGTTACTTTTAATTGTAAATTATGCATTATGTATAATATAGAAGAATATCACAAAGAAAAAACAGTTAGTTATTTGGGGTTTTAGCGTGCTTCGACAGCTAGGGTAATTAACGCCCGAATTTGAAAACACTCCATTTATGTATACGCGTTTTAATCGCCCCTTATTTCAAATGCAAAATGTATCATTAAAAACAAAGTTACTCTCAGAGAGAGATAAGAAACCTATAGAGGAACTGGACTGATAAAATAACTATCTTGATTGGATAGCACATGTCAATAGGATAAAAAGAGATTAAACTCTTAAAGACAGTAAAACATTTAAAATACTATGATTTAATATTAGAATTTACAGGTTTTTTTGAAAGAATACATTGAAATAAACCTGAGAGATTCATATGTATGACGACATAATATGTTAAAATATCAAGATTGGAACACACACATATATATATATATATATATATATATATATATATATCATTAAAAATTACAGTTTCCTTTACGAAAGTTAAAGAAAAAACACTATATTATAAACTGGATATGTATTGTGTATGAACGCAATAAAGACAATAGTTAAATTATTTGGTCCCTTTTAATAATGGATCATACATTATGAGTGATAAACTGTGAAGAACTCAATGTATAAGTGAATGTTGCATTTGTGACAAAGATACTCTGTCCTTTTTATCTATTTCTTGAAGAACATCTAACATATGCTCTTCAAATTTTCTGCTTTATAGGAAGGTGTTCTTCTACATTGGTTAGTGATTTGGATGTTTGGTAGAGCGTCCTATTAGTTGCATTCTTTTATGTGGTAATTTTGATTTTCTAAGATCAATTAAATTCTCAGCAATGATAACTACAATGTTTAGAAATTGGCCTTTCTTATGATTTACCTCAAAGTAGATAATATAGGAATTGAAAACAGCAATCATCAAAAACCTATAAAAACATGTGATCCGCCATATCTAGCTCGTTCTATCTAGATCATATAGAGAAGTCATATGAACAGTGTGGTCTACACTCTATATGTATTTTTTTAAAAAAGGATGCATATAACACAGTAACGTCCCAGAAGTAAAACTTCTTTGCTGTCGATTGAAATATAGAGTTTTAAATTTCGTTTTTGTTTATTATTATTTTAGGAATTAGTATAGGAGAGATGACAAAAGGTGGAATTTATTTAAATAAAACTAAATAATAATTAAACTGTCACATACTAACTGTTATATACAGTTGTGTATCAATGATTCCGCGTTAAAACCCCGCTGTCATTTGCTTCTGCCGTCTACGCATGAGCAAACCTCTCTCTCTCTATACTCCCACCATCACTCCACATCAAAACAACTAACTTCGCTTTTCGTCTCTGCCTTGAAATGTACTCCCAATGTGACTAAACAAGTATCACTTCAAAAAATAAATGTATCTGACTATGCAACTTATTTGTGACTCCAATCAGTCATCTTTCTGTTAACGATATTCTCATTCCCTTCGTGACAATTACAAAGGACAACAATGTCTTTTGTATTTTTTAAACGACAAGCTAATATGCCTATTTTACAGAAAATCATTTCTGAATCCTCTAAATGAAGTATAGATTTGAATTTTAATTCGTTAAAAATTATTTTATTCTTAAGAGTTTATTTTTAATATGTCATTCTTAAGAGTCCTTTTAGAGTTTATTATTATATATTTTTTTTTGAAATACTTTGTAATAGGCAGTTATACTGCCCCTTCCATTTAAAATAGTCATAAAATGAAAACAGGTACTAGTTACTGATCGTATTACGTTTTAGTTATTGTGAAAGTTGTTAATTTTTAATTCGCTGCATTTGTTAAGAACTTCTATGAACCCAATTTCCAATAAAGCATTCATTCTTTTCCGTATTAAGTAAATACAAAAATATAACGTTTTTAAAATAATATACACTAAATACTAAAGCGGTTTAATTATAAAAGATAAGATAAATAACAACTTACCCGTATGCTATTTTGATGATGTAACTGTACATTTCTATGCTCGTGTTGATTGTTGTAACAACTTATTTTCTTAAAAAACCATATTGATTAAATTCATCACATTCACATCACCCGCTCAGTTTTTAATTCTTAATAGTAATTAATAACTATAAATAAGATAATATTTTTTTATTTAAACACTTTATTATTAGAATTTATTTACTAAATAACTGTTTTTGCCCGAAGGTATTAAAATTCGCGATAAAAAATGTTTTTAGTTCATTATCTCCCATTTTAAGAAGTACTAACTAAACCGTTACATAGTTTTATTATTCAATATAGTAGAAAAACATTTTTTTATTCTTTTATAATATTATTTATCACTATATATTTCTTGTAGTTGTAATCAAATTACAATTAGTCATATGTATATATATATATATACATATATATGCATAAAATATTTATTCTAAACTTAATCACTGAACAAAATTCACCGACTGACTGTAATCGAATGAATGCTTTTCTAGAACAAAATTATTTCAATGTAATCCAAGCCTTTAGTAAATTACATAAACGGCTTTTATATTTTGTAATAAGATAGTTTTCGTTTCATTACAAGCATGCTATATATTCCAATATAGGTATCTAACTTAAAAGGAAAAGATAAAGTGATAAGAAGGCATGTTCTATAAAAAGAATAGGAAACTTAGTTAACGGCTATTTATGTAACTGAAAAATGATTCTCTTCAAGTTATGTTTTCTATAAGAAGTTTATTTTACAGTTATAATGAATAAATTATAAATATCAGTGAAAAAAAATGAAATATTTTTTTTTGTTTCATTTATATATATATATATATATATATATATATATATATGTATATATATGTATGTATATATATATATGTATACATATATATATATATATATATATACATATATATATATATATATACATATAAATATATATATATATATATATATGTATACATATATATATATATATACATATAAATATATATATACATATAAATATATATATATATATATATATATATTTATATGTATATATATATATATATATACATATAAATATATATATATATATATATACATATAAATATATATATATATATATATATATATATTTATATGTATATATATATATATATGTATACATATAAATATATATATATATATATATATATATATATATATACAAGTACAAATAAATATATATATATATATATATATATATATATATATATATATACAAATACAGGTGGCACAAAAAGAAAGAAAGATTTGAAAAGTTATTATTTTTTCGCTTAAAAATTTTTTTCTTGTCTTTTCAGAATTTTATACATAAAATTTTGGGAATTTATTATGGAAAGCTACAAGAAGGTGTAGACAACATACTAAAATAATTGAATTTTATTTTGAAAATTCACGTTCAAATATGTCGACGCAGCGAATAATCGTTATTTTAATATTCTAACAGGACTATCCGAGTCAATGTTCGTTTGATTGCACGTATTAGACAACAGGGTACAATTAGTAACCGTCCAAGATCTGGAAGAGTTCGTTCGGCTCTTACTGAGGAAAATATTAAACGTGTACAGGAAAGTTTTGAACAAAATCCCGAAACTTCAACCAGAAGACGTTCAACCCAACTTGGAATATCTCTGAGGTCACTGTAAAAAATTTTAACGGTCGGGTGTTGTCATGAAGAAGAATTGATCTCCTTCGATTGACTAATGCCGGCCATAAATGATACGACTTCTCATGCATTTTTTCAATTTCCTGACAATATTTTTCTGCTATTATTTTTTCACCAGGATTTGTAAAGTTGTAATAAATGATGCCATTTGCCGACCACCAAACATTAACAATAATCTACTTTTCATGAATATTTGGTTTAGGAAACTGTTTTGCTGCATTTCCTCGATTTAGCCACTGTGATTGTTGTAGAGAATCCACATTTTATCACATGTGACAATGCGTTCAAGAACGGGATCATTTTGTTACACAAAAAAACAGCAGAGAAGAATTCGTATCTCCGAATTACTTGTTGTTCGTTCAGTTCATACGCCATCCATTTATCCACCTTTTTATTTTTCCAAGTAGGCTCCAATGTCTAACAACTATTGAATGATTAACATGGAGTTCTTCTGCTACCTCTCGAGTTGTCTTACGTGGGTCCGCCTTCAATAATGTTTCTTAAATCATTGTTATTTTTAGCTGAAGGATGTCCACGACCCTCATCATCAAAGCTTTCGTTTCCATGACGAAATTTTTAAAATCAGTATTGAACTGTCCGGTCACTAATTGACTCTTCGTTAAAAATAAATTTAATATTTCGATCAGTTTCTGGTCCTTTACTTCCCAATTTAAACTCATGCAACAAAATCGTGCAGACTGTCTTTTTTCCACGATTATTGTAAGCGGTTATATCCAACAATACTACATAATGAAAAACATAGACATAAGCTGAAATCAATAGTGCTAATTTCATTGTTTACAATGATCTATCACATGAGTAAAACAAAATATAACTGTAACTAGAAAAACCGTAGCCAAACTTAAATAGATAATAACCTCAATTATTTTCGCACCAACCTAGTATAATTGAAAGAAGAATGTGTATTTTTATATGAAAAGCGAATTAGGTTGACTTTCTAAAATAAAAATTTCATTAATACCCTTCATATATTTTTTCATGTCATATCATAAGTATAAACCAAAGTATTTTATATTTGGTTGGAAAAAATTTGTCAAATACATTTTTGTTATGCTCTCTTTGATAAAACAAGTTATTTAGACTGTTCATTTTTTTAAGAAAAATGGTATATAGAATACTATATGTATATATATATATATAAATTTGAATTATAAAATGCACGTTAAAACTTTTAATTACTGAATTTATAATTAAAATATATTAATTATACATTTCCATACATATATATAAAATAAAAATTCAGCTCACTTATTTCCAACGTATTTTGTTTATTTGTAAAAACATCATTCCGTAAATATACAAGAGTGGGTAGGATAAGTAATGAAAAACTTTAACATAGCCATATGATAATTTTTACGATCAGTATGGGAATGGCGTAAAATGTAAAAGAAACAGGTACCTGCGGAATTAATTTTAACATGGAATAAAAATTCAGTCTGGCAAGTTTTACGCCAACTGTAGTAGACATTTTGCTATGCTACAGAGACTTCAAAAAATAACTGATTTCTTTTACAATTTACTGTCATATTCTTTTCAATTAGTTCATTTCAGGAGTTTATTTTTACAACAGTTTTTTATACTTAAATTTCAATTTATACATAAATAAAATTAAAAATTAATTTACTTAAAAAAGTTGAATTAATATAAAATTATTTATAGTTATTAGTTATTAATTCTTATTTTATAAATTCTAAAGGATTATTTATATTTCGTGTTCCCACAAGCAAAACAATTTGCTAGCTGTTTGCTTAATACAAATTTTGTAATTAAATTCCAATCAATTTTTGTTCAAATTAAAATTCACCATCTATTAAAAAGAGTATCTATATATATATATATATATATATATATATATATATATATATATATATATATATATATACACATCTATTCTTAAGTATTGCATTTTATTATTAATTAAGAAAGCATTATAAAGAAATCGAATTTAACTGAAACTATTTATTGCATGTAAAATGTATTTCGCAAACAAATTATTAAGCTGGTAGTAAAATATTTGCCGTTTTTGTTCTTTGAACCTTACCTTAATTTTTTTCAATGAAAGTATTATTTCATCGTGTTCATATTAATATAATTTTAAAGTGTATTTTTTGGTCTGTATTTTGGTAACATCGACTTTAGTTCTATTATTAATTTTGTTTCAAATTGGGCTATTCAATTAAAGATGAAAATGAAGCAAATAAGAACGATTTTTTGTATGAGTTCTAAACGGGTGGTAAAGTAGCAGAAACTGCTCATAAACTAAACGTTACTATTAGTAGGTACTGTTAAGGAACGTACGATGGTATGATTATTCCAAAAATTTTGTACTAGGACGATAGCCTTGAAGATGAAGAATACCACGGGCGTCCTTCTTCAGTTCATAACGACTAATTGAAGACGTTATTTGAATCAGAACCATTCCCAACCATTCGAGAACTTGCATAAAAGTTAGGCGTTAGTCATTCAACTGTTCTGGATAACATAAAAAAGCACGAAAAATTAAAAAAAATAAAAATGTATATTAATTTGAAGGTCATAAACCGCAATTATTTTTCTACCAACCTAATTCATGAAATAATGTACATTTACTTGTATGTATTACATTAATACCTAAACAAGTTCTCATCCATTTAAAACCAGTCTTAAAAAGGATGCAAAATAAAAATTTAAATATTTAAGGAAAATTAAGCAGTAAAAAATTAATAATTCAGTATTTAGTAGGATATCCTTTAGAGATGATAACCTCTCTGAGCCTTGTTGGAATAAATTTTACCAAGTTAGCTATCACTGAAGGTGTGATCCGAACCGATCACGCCAGAACTTGACTTATTAAATTGTCTGTGTTTAAGTTGTTATTGTCTCGAATTTGCCACTTTATTCTTATGTATGATCTACCGTATTGAGATTAAGACATGCAAACTGTGTTTTAAGAGTTATTGGTGGGTTCAGTAGTATCTTTTTCGCACTCTGATCGCATTCAGATATCTAAATGGTTATTTCTGATCACACACGTCACTACATTTTTTTACATATTGCGAATTTAAGTTTGGAGAAGTTGCGATAACATTCATTCGGACGATGCAACCAGCTCTGAGAGACTATTAGCAGTGGATGATGACATCCTGTGAGAGATGCTAGATTTCGATCTCCTGTTAACGTCAGTGTATGAAGGCTTTAAACTTGCTACTCACCAAACAAATTGTCTAAAACACATACAACTACTTTGTTTTACCTCCAAGATATGTTTGGATGACATACGAACTTAGTGAAAATTTGGTTTTACGAATTAGTGAAAAAGAATTTAAGAATCAAATATCAGTGTGCGTTTCAAACCTCATTCGCCAGAAAATTAAACATTTGACAGACGATGAAAAGTGGATGTAAAACGAAATGTACTGAAAAAAAGTTTATACGCTCACAGGAAAATCTGAATCTTAGACCTTAAAACCAGATATGCATTAAAAAAAGCTAATTTTGTGCTGATGGTGGGATCGCAAAGAACCCTCGTCTTAAAAACTACTAGATTCGGGTGAATGGTAATTAGAAAATGAAATATTGCTTACAACTAGAGGTGTTTAACTCTGAAATCATAAAACTAGATAAGTTTTCACGAATAAAAAAGAAGTCATTTTTCGCCATGACCACGCGTGGTATGAAAAATGATCCAGAATATTGTTGAGTTCTGGATATTTTGCCTTATACTTCATATTGACCGGACCTTACATAATTCGATTTTCATTTAATCAAGGCGCTGCTGTTAAAAGAATTAAAATCATAAATATTGGGTTACCCATAAGTAATGCTTTTTTTTAAAGTTAAGATAAGGGAAAAAATATTATTTTTGATCCAAAATATATTAACATCTTCTCAACTTAATCTTAAATTGTCAATACCCTGTCGAGAAAACTTTTTGGAATATGCATTAAAGAATGAGTAGAGCTCCTTTTGGACATCACTATCTGTATTAAGCCGTTTTTCAGTGATGTGATTTTCAAAATTTTAAAACAAATGACAATCAGATGATACTATGTCAAGGGAATATGGTGAATGAGTCAAAACTTCCCATTCAAAGTTTTGGAGGGTTTCACGTGCTGAGTGAAGTCGGGTGTCATCGCAGTGAAAAATTACGCCTCTTCTGTTGATTAATTCTGGTCATCTTTCATCAAAACATTGTTTTAACTGTACCAATTTTTCACAATACAATTCCTTTGTGATGGTTCGACTCTCTGGTAATAGCTTGTAATGAATAATTCCTTCTATATCCCACCAAACAGGCAACATAACCTTTTTTTGATGATGCTCCCCTTTTGCAATTAAAGATGATGTTTTATTGCGGTCAACCCATTGCCTTTGATGTTTAATATTGTTATAAATAATACATTTTTCATCACCAGTAATAACTTTGTTCAGAAACGGATCATTTTGCAACCGGTATGAAAAGTGCAAAAGTGTTGTTTTAAATCAGCTTCCGATAACTAGTACGGAACTCACTGACTCAGCTTAGAAAACTTTCCAATCATTTTCAAATTCCGATGAATAATTGAATGTATTGATTTGAGCTTCTTCGCTAATTCTTCTACCGTTTAACAAGAATGTTGTTCTACTAGTGTTCACAGGATCTCATCATCAAACTCTTAAGAACATCTTAACGTTTCCTCATCTTCAAGGCTGTAGTTCCTGGATCGAAATCGTTGAAACCGTGTTTGTCCTTGGCTAAGACTAATAACATCTGAACCATAAATTCCGACAATTTTTTCACTGGAGTTGCAACGTTGTTGTCCTGATGAAACTCCCAAATCAAAATGTGCTTAATATACTCTTTTAATAATTCCATGATAACTTATATTTTTTCTTATAAATTTGCGGGATTAGTGTTAATCTTCCACGATAAGACTGAAAAAACATTAGGTACAATTGAGCAGCACATATAACGGACACGTTATTGTAATAATTGCAAAGTATTGCATTATAAACTTTTCCTTATATAAAAATACTGCATTACTTATGGGATGACACAATAATATGCATGTACATTCCAAAGTCCTTAATACGATTATTATACATACATACATACATACATATATATATATATATATATATATATATATATATATATATATATATATATATATATATATATATATATCCTGTTTCAGATATACCTGTAAATAAAAAATCTTAAATTTATGTTTGATATATTTCCAACGACTTATCTGTTTTAACTAAATTTTTGTATTATTTGTATCAGCTAATATGAAAACATATATTTTAATGAATTAATTTGTCTGCCTAAATGACATATATGTGTATATATATATATATATATATATATATATATTTGGAGGATCCGTCGCCTGCTCGCTCCGCTTGGTTCCCTTTCTCCTAAAGCCATGTCACATCCGCTAGCTAACCTCATTCCTCTCCTACCAAATAATAAAAATTAAAAAATTATGTATAGTTAGCAACATTCAAAATGACGCACCAATTCTTATTGAACAGAGTAAACCGAAAAAGAAACGTAAAGCAATTAAACAATTATTTTTAGTTAGATAATTTAGTTCTTATTTACAATACACAAAAAAGCAAATAAAAACATACAGAAGATGTAAAAAGCGTTGAAAATCAAACGATACGAATTTGATGCAACATTCAAAATGTATATACATAAATAATTCCTGTAAAATGTAAATCTTAAAATTTTATAAAAACAGTTTATAAAAATTAAAATAACAAAATGCAACGTTAAAATATATAACATTTTTTATATATTGAATAAATTTCTTATCAGTTTTATATAGAAAACGTACATCACGTAACCGATATCAACCAAAATACCGACATATATATATATATATATATATATAGATAGATAGATAGATAGATAGATAGATAGAGAGATAGAGAGATAGAAGGTGAGGTACAAGATTGGTGCAAAAATAATTGCGGATTTTATCTTTTTAAGTTTGGCGCCGTTTTTTCTAGTTACCTTTACTTTTTGTTATAGTCATGTGATACATCATTGTAAAAAATGAAATTAGCACAACTGATTTCAGCTTATGACTATCATTTTCATTCTTTAGTATTATCGGGTATCCACCTCTTAAATTAATCATAGAAAAAAGTAAAATCGACCGATTTTGTTGTATGAGTTTAAATTGAGATGCAAGGCAACAGAAAGTGCTTAAAATAACAAATTTGTTTTTGACGAAGAGTCAATTAGTGAGCATAGACCTTATCACTGGTTCCAAAAATTTCGTAATAAAAATGAAACCCTTGATTATAAGGAGGGTCGTGGATGTCCTTCAATTATAGACAGTAATGATTTTAGAACCATTATTGAAGCAAACCCATGTAAAACAACCCAAACCGAAGCTTCATAAAAAAAGATTATGGTCACTGTTTGATGGTCGGGAAGTGGCATCATTTATTACAACTTCTTAAATCCTAATCAAACAAAAGCAACAGAAAAATATTGTCAGGAAATAAAAAAAATGCATGAGAAGTTGCATCGTTTACGGCCAGCATTAGTCAATCGAAGAGAACCAATTCTTTTTCATGAAAACGCACGAAACACGTCGCACAAATGACTTTATAAAAAATAAATGACCTAGATTATGAAACCTCACCACTCCCACCTTATTTTCCAGATCTGTCTCAGAGAGATTGTAATTTCTTTAAACATTTAAATATTTCCAGGACTTCAGAATTCTATCTTGTAGGAATTAACAAACATCTTTTCCGTTGGGAGAAATGTGTGCAGGCCAAATAAGACCATTTACGATAAAGACGAATAGTCTTTATTTTGTGTAATAAATATATTTTTTTTCTGAGATATGTGTTTTTATACCCGATACATACAAAATAATTGTTGTTTCAACCTAATATATATATATATATATATATATATATATATATATATATATATTTATAGAAAGTTGTATAGGAACGTATATCTTAATGAATACACTGTACACACTATGAAAAGATAGCTTTATATAACCGCGACGACTCCCATGCAAACAAAAATACGATCCACTGTATAAACAACCAAAAACAAATAAAAGCTCATGCTAACCGGGAGGTTTATTTTATACATCCGACGTTTATTGTGCGAACTTTTAATTTGCTACTTGCATACGACGATTGCAATTTTTTCTTTAAGATCTGATCATGTATAAAGTCGTTGGTTTTCTTATACGTACAATTATCTATTTATAAATACACACACACATATATATATACATATATATATATATATATATATATATAATATAATGTGTATATATATATATATATATATATATATATATATATATATATATTATATATATATGTATATATATATTTACAATTTGGAGTGAATAAATTTAGTTTCATTATAAAAGATTATCAGGAATGAAGTCTATTAGAATAATACCGTGAATTTATAAATAATAGAAATAATACATTATTTTATTAATGTCTATTTTACTGTATTTGTAATGATAAAATATCAGTTGTAAAAAAATTATGAAATCGTCAAAATAGGGCTGAAAATAAAATTTCATTTTAACCTAAATATTAAAATTTATGTATAAATAAGTGTGTGTGTGTATATATATATATATATATATATATAAAATAATCAATCTTAACAGATCTCTTAAAATGATATTGCATCTCATTACATGACACACACGAGAGCGAGTTAAATTAAAACATTAATTATTCTTTTTGTAAACGTGTTTTTCGATGAGGTGTCATGAGATCATTATACGAGTCATTATATCGTCATATAGTCATTATATCATTATAACGTTTTGATTATATTGGTTTTCAACGTAGCTTCCATTGGGTTCAAACCATTCACTGCAAGGAAAGTTCAACACGTCCCTTACCCTGGATGCCATCACTGTATTAGAAATAAACAATTTTTTGTAGATAACTGCATATATATATATATATATATATATATATATATATATATATTATATCTGTATAAATATTAATGCATGCATTCTTATAAACATAAATATATACTTACCATACATATATATATATATATATATATATATATATATATATATATATATATATATATATATATATATATATATGCATGTTTGTACATGAATTTTTATATACAGATGTATTAATACAAGTGAACCTGTATTATAATCATTTATTCGCATTTTCGAGTACAATTTAGAGGTCGTTAATTTAACTCAGGTGTGGCTAGATTATATTAATCTCTTGAATATATTAAATAAGAAAATGTTCTTCTGTAAACTGAAATGGATTTTTATATTAACGTTATCGTTCAAATAATAAACAAGCATGTATATATATATATGTATATATATACACACATACACACACATATATATATATATATATATATATATATATATATATATATATAATCTTCGTACTTTAAAATAACAAAAAACTGTTCTATTACATTATATAACATAAGAAGTCCTCGAAACTAAATAAACAAAATTTAAAAAGTAAACATAAGTTTCATTAAAAGTGAAATTTAATTAGAACACAAATCTATGACGGCAATTCAAAAAGTAAAGGAACGTGTAAATAATTAAAAACAACATTTATTTACTTTTACAAATATTAATATTTTTATTTTCATTGCTTCATTATCTATTATCTTGTTATATTCAATTATAATATTTATATGTATATTTATCATAAATGTGCGATTAATTTTTATAAGCAAATAATATAAAATAATAATCATTTTGTATTACGTACTATTTATAAGTGACCACCACTCAATGCCACATACAGAAAACCCTATATGTGCCTCTCAATAAGTTAAAAAATACATGTAAGTAAACAAAACAGTCTCAAGTGTAGTCAATTTTAAATTTTACTTTAAAAATTAACACAAAAAGAATATTACTCTTTGGTAAGTATACTCTTAGCCTACCTTAAATTATGTTCAATATATGTAATCACTATCACGAAATCTTCAGTTTTTAATCATACCTCATTAAAACCAAGAAACTTATATATATATATATATATATATATATATATATATATATATATATATACATACGAGGTCAGACAATTAAGTAATGCGACCGATTTTTTTTCTCGGCCTGTGGTAACACTGCGAACCTGTAACTCCGCCACCGTAATAGCAGATCCCTACTCTCTCGATTGAGACCTTGACCACCCTCGTACGATCATTTCTTCGCCAGCTGTTTAGTGTTTTGTAACAACGCGCGAGTAGTGCATGTCACGAAAATGAATATATATATATATATATATATATATATATATATATATATATATATATATATCGCTCAAGATTGTCTCGAGCAGGTTGAAAGTGATCCTACTCTTCTCGATCGAGTTATTACTGGTGATGAAAGTTGGTTCTTTCAATATGACCCCGAAACTAAACGACAAAGCCAACAGTGGCTGCCCCTGGAGCACCAAGGCCAAAGAAGGCGAGAATGAGCAAGTCCAAAGTGAAAACCATGTTGATTTGCTTCTTCGACAGCAAAGGGGTGGTTCACAAAGAGTTCGTACCACCTGGACAAACCGTAAATCAAGTATTCTACCGCAATGTGCTCGAAAAATTACGAAAAAGGGTGCTCAGAGTGCGTCCAGAGATCGCGAAGACTTGGGTTCTGCATCACGACAATGCTGCCTGTCACAGTGCGTTCAGTGTCTCTCAGTTTTTGGCGTCTAAAGGCATCGCAACGTTACCACAACCGCCCTATTCACCGGACATGTCACCCTGCGACTTTTTCCTATTCCCCCATATGAAAAAATTCGTCAAAGGTCGACATTTTGACTCCGTTGAAGATATCCAAGAATCTGTGACGAGGGTACTCGGAGAGGTCCCACATGAAGTGTACCAGAATTGTTACGAAAACTGGAAAACTCGCTGGAATAAGTGTATAGATGCGGGAGGGGACTAATTTGAAGGGGATCGCAGCGATGTACCTTAATTTTTAAATATACTCGATTTTTGAATTTTGTCGCATTACTTAATTGTCTGACCTCGTATATATATATATATATATATATATATATATATATATATATATATATATATATATATATATATATATATATAAGTTTATATATATATATATATATATTTACATATAAGTTTATATATATATATATATATTTACATATAAGTTTATATATATATATATATATATTTACATATAAGTTTATATATATATATATATATATATATATACACACACAAGTCAACAATTTTCGTTTATATATAGTATATTTTACTAAAAACATACACCGTAACACCCCGAGTTAAGTAAGTATAAGTCCGTAAACTTGAATTTTACCTAAGTCGAATTTGTAAATTACTTAACTTAATGAGAAATTGCTATATTTATTATATGTATGTATATTATTTACAGTATTGTGCAAAACAGAAGCAACAAATTCTACTTAAACATGTAAGTGTATTTATCTTTTCTTCCAGTCAGTTTACAATTATATTAATAAGGAATACTTGTATATTGATGAAACAAAATAAAAATGGTACATTTCCAAAAATATTAATAATACATTATTATTCAAATGGTAACAAAAACAAGTAACTGGATTGTGAGACTGTGCAAAACTGAAGCAACAAATCTAGTACTTTGTGTAAAAGCCACCATTTTTAATAACCTCAACACTTCTGCGTGGTATTGATGAAATTAAATTTTAAATGGTGGTTGCGGATATCTTTTTCTATTCCCTTTTTAATGCTCGAAACACTTCCCGCTTGTTTCCGAAGCGTTCGCCCGCAACTGTTCGTTTGAGAATCTCAGAGATATTTTCAATGCGATTCAAGTTTGGTGATCGTACTAGTCAATCAAGAACTTGAACCCCATTGTCTATTAACCAATCATTCACCAACCTGGATGTGTGTTTCAGGTCATTATAGTGATGAAACACTATCGAAGCGGCATATTCCACTCAACATGAAGCATTATTTATGTTTCTAAAATGTTTTTATAAGCAAAATGTTCCATTTAACCCACAATTTCGTAAAAAGGACTAACACCATAAACTGAAAAACATGTCCAAACCATCCTGATGCCACTTCCATGCTTTGTTGCGACTGATTTGAGTAGTTACAGGCCAGTGAAATAGCCACTGTTGAGAAGAAAATATTAACAAAAAAGATTTTTTATTTTTAAAAAAATCACAACTTTCTTAAAAACCTCATTTCAAACCATAAAATTTTAATTGAACTATTTGTTTTAATTGAACAACTTAACAATTAAACTATAAGTTGTAATTTTCGATTTTTATACGTAATTGGGAATTAACGTGTCTCATGTTATGTAACTCGGGATGTTACTGTAATTTTAAATTAACCAGTCAGTATAGAATTTGTTCCGAAACATAAATTTGTCGTATTCTACCCAGAGTTATATATATATATATATATATATATATACGAGGGTCGTTTGATAAGTTTGGTACATGTACATGAGATGGACGCCACCATTTATTTGATAATGTCAAGGCTGTCAAGTGTCTCTTTTCTAACTAGTATATGCAAAATTTCAGTCAAAAGCGATACCATGTTCACGTTCTACAAATGTTTGAAGCACCATTGTAGCAGTTGACGCAAAAATAGAAAAAAACGAACAGGCCTTTTTGCGTCGATTCTTCACCGTGGATAAAACTTGGATCTACCACTATATACATGACTCGAGCAGCAGTTAAAGCAGTGGACAGCGACTGGTTAAAGTGCGCCGAAGAAGGCGAATACTGTTCTGTCGGCTGGGCAGTTGATGACCACTGTTTTTGGGGATTCCCAAGGGATTGTCCTGATCGACTACTTAATGAAAAAAAACGATAAAAGAAGCCTATTGTGCAACACTATTGGACCATTTGAAAGAAGAATTGAAACAAAAACGACCAAGATTAGCGCACAAAAATTGTTGTTTCACCAGGATAGGATTTTTTTGTTTTTACAATTAGGCTCCAATGTCGGACAACTGTTGAATGATCAATATTGGGTTCTTCTACCACCTTTCGAGTTGTTATACGTGAGTCCGCTGCAATAATAGTTCTTAAGTTATTATTATCTATAGCTGAAGGACATCTACGACCATCTACGGACATCTCCTCATCATCAAGGATTTCGTTTCCATTACGAAATTTTTGGAACCATTATTGAGCTGTACGTTCACTAATTGACTTTTCACCAAAAACAAATTGATACTTTGAGCATTTTCCCTGGTTTTTCGTCCCAATTTAAACTCATAACAAGATCGCATGAATTTGTTTTTTTCATGACTAATGTAAGAAGTAATATCCAGCAATACTAAAAAAATGAAAACAATAGTCATTAACTGAAATCAGTTGTGCTGATTTCATTGTTTATAATGGTGTATCACATGATTATAACAAAAGATAACGGTGTCTAGAAAAATCGGCACCAAATTTACAATGATAAAATCCGCAATTATTTTTGCACAAACTTAATATATAAATGAAAATCTGAAATGAAGCATTAAGATTTAATGACTACTGAAATTAATATTGAACTAGCGAAATTTGCGCAAATACGAACCGATATCTATAGTAGCGGACTAAAAGAAAAACTTGACTAAAAATACATATAAAAACACTCAACCAATATTTAAATACACTTCCATTTCAATTTTATGCAAAACCGATCGATGCTTAATTGTATTAAAATAAATTTTCAAAAGTCGTCGACAAATTGGTTCGCTGTCTAATAGCATTACGCGAATTAGCTTGCACACTGAATAAAAATATGTAAAAGAAGGAAACTTTTTTAATTGAATTACGTTACCTTGCTGGATGCGCGACGGTTAATTAGATCGGTTTCAATTTATTACCGCGTTGCTCGAATGGAAATAAGTACCAATGTACGTGCGTGTACGTTGTACGTGTGAGTTATGAAACTCTTTAAAAAAAAATGTGAACCAATATCAATAAAACAAACTAATTTTATAAGCGTTGACAACGAACTGTTACCATACAGTTCTGACACTAGTAAATTCACTTTCATAAATTATTTTTTTTACATCCAGAAATCACAAACAAATATTTCTGGTCAAAAGTGTACAATAAATAGTTATTGTTAGTTTTCCATTGTTGCTTATGCGTATTTAAAAAGGGAGATCATCATCTTCCGAGCGCGTTTTACAAGCGTATTCCTTTTGTTAATTTTTCACTCCGTTTAACGCGAATGTTATCCCAAAATTTATGGATCATAATATAGAGCATCAATAGTAATATTGCACTCCTTAAAAATCTATTAATTAAATGTATTTGCAATCCCAGGAAATGGTGAACATGATATTTTTTGTGTATTGAGACACCCTGACTATCTTTGGGAGTGATAACACCCTGCTCACCCCCATTCCATGGATTCTATTTTAAAAAAAGAATCATAGTATAAGACCATTTCAATCCTTGTTACAATGGGTTCGATTAATGCATTTGGATCTGGCTCACTAAGCTGAAAAATGAACATGAGCAGGTTATTCGACGCTTAACTGCCGAAAAAAGTTTGGGTATTCACTTTTCACTGACCTTATTTATGCCTAAATGATTATGGAGAATTCTGTAGACGGTTTCTTGTGAAAAATTAGACATTTCTGATAATTCTTTAACATTTAAGGGGCGGCCAGTAAGCACCGGGTCTACGACAAATGCAACAGAACCGATCGTGAGCACTTCCACAGGGCGACTGAAACATGATTCATCTTCTAATGATTCTTCTCCCATCTCAAATCTTTTAGCTCATTCTTTTACCATGGAATATGAAAGGGAAACAACCCAGTATATACTCGCTAATCGTTGTGGTGTAACCCCTTCTTTTATCAGAAACTTTATTAGCGTACAATGCTCAATTTGGTTACTTGTGAAATTGTTAAGAACATCTTATTCTTATCGTTGTCACTGTATGATTGATCAAGGAATAACCTTGAAATTTTTATTGAACACTACCAATGTAAATCCGCCATACTGCACAGATTCACTATACGTGCGCATGCGCATGAATGTTAAGCTCAGAATATTTAACGCTACCTTCCTGTGTATATATATATATATATATATATATATATATATATATATATATATATACTAGAGAGCTTTGCCTCCTGCTCGCTTTGCTCCTCATCTCCGGCTTCTCTGTGCTTACCTACATCTCAATTATAAACCTGTATATGTAACCGAATGAAACAATAAACACATTTTTTAAAAAATTCATTATGTCTATATAATTATTATCAGATATACAGCATCGAAATCGTTATATATATATATATATATACATATATACACACACATATATATATATATATATATATACACACACAAACACACATATATATATATATATATATATATATATATATATACACACATATATATATATATACATATACACACACACATATATATATATATATACACACACACACATATATATATGTAAGGAGGTTGCATTGAAAGCCTCTGTTCACATGTAGAGGGCGCTAGGTGTGTATGGTGTGGGTAGCAGCGGACATTCCATGAAACAATTACTAAGGAGAAATACTGCCAACAACTAACCAAACTAAACAGCAATTCAAAAAAAGCGTCGATTTTGACCAACCACAAGGGGCAATCATCCACCATGACAACGCGAAACCACACAGCAAAACTGACTCTGCAAAAACTGAAGCAGTTGAAGTAGGAAATCATGTCGCATCCACCGTATTCTCGGAAATTTCTCCTTCGGATTATCATTTGTTCCGGTCGCTGCAGAACATTTTAAAAGGTAAAAAAATTTACACCGTCAAAAACCACCTCACCCCCTTTTTTTGTCGAAAAGCCGCTCAATTTTTACGAATAAGGAATTCAGCAGCTGCCCTAGCGTTTTGATTTAAAATGATTCCAAAAAACGATGGTGAAAACAGAATTGATTAATAAAAGATTCTATGCGAAAAATAATCCCCGAATTTCAATTACAAATCGTACACAAACTTTTGCACCAATTCAATAATATTATTTACAGTTCACAAAAAAACAGTTATATATATTACTTATTTATTTTTAAAAAAATATTCAATACTAACAATAAATAACTAACAATAAATATTAATAATAAATAAATAAACACTAGTAATAAATAAAGACTAATAGTAAACAAAAAATAATGAACGTTTAATAACTAATGAGCATGGTCTGGAAATATTTCCAAAAGTCGAAAAATAGCTAAAAACAACCTCGAAATTATTAATTTGAATCTGAAACATTATAATATAAGAATGAACTGACTGTGAATACAATTAATTTAATTACAATAATTTTCCTTTTTTTTTTGTTTCTGATATCTACCAATTTATTATTGATTTGATACAAGACCTATAATTTATTTTTTTTTAAATCTGTCTAATTATCCAGATACATATGCAACAGACAATACATGATATCCACCAAATAATGTCGCCGATTCAACGTTTGGAAACGTTGTTGTTGAAAAATCAGAAAACGAATTCCGATTAGTGATAAGTAGAAATATTTATTTCTCTTAAGTAGAAATATTTATTTGATTTCAATCGGAATAAAAATAAATTCATTTCATCGATATTCTTAAAAAGCAGATAATATGAGATTTAATACAAATATATACAGTTATTTTTAATATTTTTATTTATATTTATTAACTGAATAAATATGTAAAAATCTTAGAAATATGTAAATTACATATGATAGAACATTTCTGCTAATTACTCTCAATAAAGAATTGATTAAAAATAATTTCATTATTAAATTTTAAGTATTTATTATTAATTTTTTTCTGAAATATTTCGGAATCTGCAATTGAACTGCCGTTCCCTCTTTTATAATAGTTATAAATTGAAAACTGGAACTATTCACTCATCGTATTACATTAACGTTATTGTGAATGTCGCTAATTTTCAATTCACTGCATTCATTAAGAACTTTTACAAACTTATTTAATTCTAATGAACCCAATTTATAGTAAAATATTTAATATTTATCTATATTAGATAAATATAAAAATATATAGCTTTTAAAATAATATACAATAAATACTAGTGTTTGAATTATATAAGATAAGAAAAATAACGACTTACCCGTCATTTTGTTGATGTAACTGAAGATTTCTATGCTCCTGTTGATGGTTGTAAGAACTTAACCTTTTCTGATTGAATTCGCCACATTCACTCTAACATCCCAGTTTTTAATTTTCACTAATAATTTTAATAGCCATAAACTGGATTAATATTGTTCACTTAAAAACTCTATAATAAGAATTTATTTATTAATTCTATTAATCTTGTTTATTGCCCGATGATATTAAAATTCTTGACATATAAATATTTTTGGTTCATTATCTTCCATTTTAAGAAGTACCAACACTACACAATTATATTATTATATCTTACAATATAGTAAAAATACATTTTTTTAACATAATATAAGAACAAAAAAATGTATTTATTGTAATTGTAATCAAATTGTAATTAAACGTATACATGAATATATATATATATATATATAAATAAATAAATTAAATTATTTATTGTACATTCAATCACTGAACAAAATTCACCATTCTACTATGATCGAATGAATACTTTTCAAGAACAAAGTTATTTCAATCTTATCCTAGTAAATTACATAAACGGCTTTTATATTCTATGGTAAGACAGTTTTCGTTTCATAACAGGTATGAAATATATTGCAATACAGGTATCTAACTGAAAAGAAAAAGATAAACTGATAAGAGTGCTTGTTGTATAAAAAGAATAAGAAAATCCAGTTAATGATTATTAACGTAAATTTGAAAGAATTCTTTTAAAGTGTTGTTTTCTATAAGAGATTCATTTTATAGATATAATGAATAAGTTATAAATAGATTTAAAATTTTCTATTTGAAAGTAGTATATTGTGTAACAGACATACGACTCACATATATACCCACGCAAATATTAATATATATATATATTCATTCAGTGCAAAAGTTCGTATACGTTTTGAAATTGAAACTCAAAAGATTATTTTTCGCAGAAAATGCTTTTATTAATTAATTTTGTATTCACCATCGTTTTTTGTAATCATTTTCCAACGCCAAGGTATCTGCTGAAGTTCTCGTTCATAAAATCTAGGAGTTTTTTTGGCAAAAAATGCGATGAGGTGGTTTTTAACGGCGTTCAGAGTGTCAATTTTTTTACCGTTTAAACTCTTCTGCAGTGACAGAAACCTATGATAATCTGAAGGTGAAATGTCCGGAGAATATGGTGGATGCGATACTATTTCCCATTTTAACTGCTTCAGTTTTTGCATAGTCAGTTTTGCTATATGTGGTTTTGCGTTCTCGTAGTGGAAGATGACCTCCTTGCGATTAGTTAAAATCTTTTCTTTAATTGCTGCTTTCAATCTGGTTAGTTGGTGCCAGTGCTTCTCCTTAGTAATCAAATCGCTCCTTGAAAGTAGCTCAAAACAAACAACACATTTGCAATCCAACCAAACACACAGCAACAGCTACATCGGATGCAACCCAGATTCGGCGACTAGTTCTGCCCCTTCATACGCTTGTTTCCACATCTGTCTGCATCGGACGTTGTTGTACAGGATCCATTTCTCATCGCCAATCACCAACCGATTCAAAAAGACTGTTGAGGCGTTCGAGTAAAGAAGAGAGTGAAATATTTAGAGATGACAAGAAATCACCTACCGCTGTGACTTTTGAAAAAGTTAAAAAAATAATTTTGAATCACAAAAGGTAATTGGGTAATTTTTCAGTCACATAAGGGTTCAAATAAATGTCTAGAAGCAATTGTAAAATGAAGTATAGAAAAGTTTCATTTAAATCCACTATAAGAATATATTTCGTTAGGGTAACGTCAATTATTTTTTAAAGTAATTTTTATTGAAGAATGTAATTGTTTTACCAACATGATCGATTAACAGTTTGAAATAAAATAAAAATAATATTTTTTAAATGAATATTGCATCTAGTATTTCATGATGTCTTACTAAATGTTTGTTATTTTAATATTTAAATGTGATGTTTCATTTAGAGAATACTTCTTGTAACAGTTTATTCGTTTCGGTTTTCAACGTTCTGAAGCAACTCAAACAAAGATATTTTAAAAATGTCATGCAAGTAGTATTAGTTTTTCACTGAAAAATTTAAATATAAATCATACATGACAAAGCTCATACATCTAGGATATCTAGTAAAGAAAAGTAGTCTTTCACACACACACACATACATTCGTAGAAAGAAGTATATAAGAAAGAAGGAATGACAAAAAACAACAACGGACAGCATTCATCTTTACGTAACGCGCCGAGACACAAAAGCAGTCGGACCGAGGTGATTTGGTCGTAAGGGGTTTATATTTGCCATCGGTCCACCGTACAAACACGCCGGAGACTCTAAAAGTAGAGAAATATATTTCCACTTCAAATAACCGGACGTGATAAAACAAAACAAATGGTCTTCTGACCGGACCGCCACCGCGTCTTCACTTGAAATGTCGCTGTTCGTCCGTTATGAATGAGACGCCCACGTCCGTGTGACACGGACGACTGTTTATTCATACAATCAGTTGTTGGAATTCTTATTACATCGCGCGCGCACACAAGCAAACACACACATATAAATATTACAAATATCCGTTGCGATCGAGCATTGTACAATTGAAGCTTCACAATTGAACCTTTTTCTCATCCATACTTATTCATCAAAGATAACAGACATTTATACTGGGTTGGTGCAAAAATAATTACGGTTTTTTCATTTTAAATTTGGCGCCGATTTTTCTAGTTACAGTTATATTTTGTTATAGTCATGTGATACATCATTGTAAATAATGAAATTAACACTATTAATTTCAGCTTATGTCTATTGTTTTCATTCTTTAACAATGTTAGATATTACCTCTTAAATTAGTCATTGAAAAAAAATATCAGACGATTTTGTTGTATGAGTTTAAGTTGGGATGTAAAGTAACAGAAACTGCTCTAAATATCAAATCCGTTTTTGGTGAAGAGTCAATTAGTGAACGTACAGCTCAATACTGGTTCTAAAAATTTCGTGATGGAAACGAAAGCCGTGATGATGAGGAGGGTCTGAGATGTCCTTCAGCTATAAACAATAGTGATTTAAGAACCATGATTCAAGCGGACCCACGTAAAACAACTTGAGAGGAAGCAGAAGAACTCAATGTTAGACATTCAACAGTTGTTCGACATTGAAGCCTACATGGAAAAATAAAAAAGCTGGATAAATGGGTGCCGTATGAAATAATCGAACATCAAGCAATTCGGTGATACGAAGTCTGCTCTGCGTTTCTTTTGCGTAACAAAAATAATCCCTTCCTTGATTAAATTGTCACATGTGAGATAAGTGGATTCTCTACAACAATCGGAAACGTTCATCATATTGGCTAAACCGACGAGAAGCATCTAAACAGTTTACTTAACCGAAACTTCATGAAATAAAAATATAGCCACTGTTTGGTCGTCTGCAAGTAACATCATTCTCTACAACTTCTTAAATCCTAGTGAAACAATAACAACAGAAAAATATTGTCAGGAAATTGAAAAAATGCATGAGAAGTTGCATCGTAATGTGACAACGCCCGGCCACACGTCTCACAAATGACTTTAAAGGAATTAAATGAACTGGGTTATAAAACCTTACTTCACCCACCTTATTCTCTGGACCTGTCTCCAACACATTATCATTTTTGAAACATTTGAGTAATTTTCTAAGAGAGTAGTTTTTCAATGATCAAGCAACAGCTCAAAGCCCTTTAGATGAATTCGTTAATTTCAGGACTTCTGAATTCCATCTTTTTGGAATAAACAAACTTGTTTCCTATTGAGAGAAATGTATGCAAGCCAATGATCTTTAGTTGGATTAATAAATATAATTTTTAATTGATATATGTCTTTATACTTAATACACAAAAACCGTAATTATTTTTGCACCAAATTTTTATAAAGGTCAGGTTATTGACATCTTTAAGTAATATAACAATGACACGCCACGATTTGAGTCAATAAAGCACTAATTCTTTAGTAGTGTCGGATATTATAAGAACCTTTATGCAAAGAAAAATGAGGGCTTGTCGCAGAAGCAGAAAGAATCATCTTTCACACTAATTTCCGAAAAGAAACTTCGGGATCTTCTTCAAATCGATCACAAATCAATACTGATTATGAGCTTGAACTATCTCCTACTACATGCTGTCAATGGAAAATTATTTCTTTGAATGATAGTACATTGCTCTGAAGGTTAATATGTAACACATATCATAATACTAAAATACTTTTCTATGAATTTGAAAACTTTATATATATATATATATATATATATATATATATATATATATATATATACATATATACATATACATATATATATATATATATATATATATATATATATATATATATATATATATATATGTATATATATATATATATATATATATATATATATATACGTGTATATATATATATATATATATATATATATATATATATATATATATGTATGTGGATACGTATGTATTTATAAAAATAAATTAAATATGTACATAAAAATAAATGTTAAAAATACATGCCTAAAAATGGAGATTTTTTTCTTAATTTCATATTTCGATTTTAGAGCATTTCTTTTTGTGCTACCTAATTTATGTTTTTTTCGTTTTGCGCCAATTTGACACAGTGGAGACCATCAAAAACCATCTACCCGCCTTTTGTGCCGAAAAACCGCGTAGCTTTTACGAACGAGAGATTGTAGATAACGATGGTGAATACATAATTGATTATTGAAAGAGTTTTCTCTGAAAAATAATAATCTGAGTTTCAATTTCAAATCGTATACAAACTTTTGTACTGATCGAATATATATATATATATATATATATATATATATATATATATATATATATATTTCTCAATGTGTAAATTTGACAGCTACACATTTTTACATTAATGTCGTTACTTGACATTGTATGTCCATTCAGTGAATGTGCACTGAATTCAAATCATTTTTCTCGACCTCTCCCGTATACCCTGAAAATAACTCACTCTATGAAAGAACTCTTTTAAATTTCTGAAGTGTGATGTCGAAATGAGACACACAAAAGTCAGTAAGACAAACTGACGACGATCTAACGGAACGCGTGTAGATAAAACTAGAAACTTTTCACTGTTATATTCCCACAATGCAAATATATACGTATATATATATATATATATATATATATATATATATATATATATATATATATATATATCAGTAATATATTGCGTGTAAATGTGAAGTATACACTTATGTTTGTGTAAATAAAACCAAAACTTTGTAAAATAAACAATATTAATGACTGCATGCATATGAACTGAAATATATTGTTCGAAAGTGGGACAAAGTTTTTTTTGCAAAGTCATTTCAGTACTCAAGAACACGGATGATATTTTAATGTTGTTTTTTTATTTACGAAGATGAATTTGTGTTTTGACTTTTAGATTTAAAATATTTATGTTTGTTTAGATTTTTTTACTTCAAATTTATAGTTGTTAAATATGTTTCACAAGTTACAAGGATTTAAAAAAATAAATATGTTGTTTATTTCAGCACTGACAGTTTATATATGTTATAAAAACTTCTTATTTATACTTGTCATCTGAATATTCGTTTATAAAAACACTTAGTTTTGTTATATTTTGATAGACTTATTTATCAAATATATAAACATAATTTGTAGTTTTGAATTGTTGTATATAATGGACAGCTTTTAAAAACAACGTTTTGGTTCTTATCATTCTAGTTAATGATACTGTATTAGAAATATTTTAATAGATAATGTAATAAAAAAGTCATGAATAAAATTTGCATTGACTGTTTCTACATCTTATGTTCTCAACTGAACAGATTATATTGAATTACTTAAGCACGAGAGTGAGATGAAAATTTTTCGGTCTAGCCGTATAAAATATTGTGTAAAATCAGAAAAGAACATCAAATCATTCAACCAACCGAAGTTCGGGATAATTTTACCACTTTTCTTCGAAAAATTATTTTATTTTGTCCAGAAGACTAACGAAACGCATCAGAACTTAACCATGACTCATCCATCGAACATTATTATGTATAAGTAATCCAGAGTATTGAAAATTTATGTCATCTAATAATTGCGAAAATTCTCGTGTATTAAGGGCTCGAGCAGATATGTACTTTACGATTTTTGTCACAACAGTCAGCACACTTTCAATACTCTTTAAACATTTGTTCGCACAAAGGGATTATTGGTTTATTAGACATTGGATCTGTGCTAAAGGCCACTCCATTTCATTTTAAAAACTTTTATGAAACCAATATGATTTCCTGTCATAGTTGAAGCTTCATCAGTTGTCACTTTAAGATCAATTTTCATTTCAACGAATTCTTTTTTAACTTCATTTATAATATCTAAATCAATAGTTTCCGGTTAATTTCAACAATTTTATTAATTCTTCCATCATCATATTTCCACAAGGATGACTAGAAAAAACTGATAACCCCGCCAGTCCTGTAATATCTGTACTCTCATCCAAGCAAATGGTAAACATTTTTACACATTGCATGTTTAATATAAGCTACTGTTCCTAAACGTCCTTATTTAACATCAAAGATCGTTCTTCTACAGTATTTCTGCTTATTTGCAATTTTTGAAAACGCTTAAAGATCAAATATTTATTACTAAAATCTTCAAATAAATAATCAGCGCAAGCTACGAAAGATTCATTCAAGAAGGTTCCACTAGAAAGCGATTCTTCATATCGTGCAATGCAATATAATAAGTAAAAAAAGGCAACTGTAATATTAATTTTCGAATTAAGACCGTTTTGTTAGCTGGGAAGGTGATGGCACTGTTTTTTTAGGGATTCCCAAGGAATCATCCAGATCGACAACTTAACGAAGGAAAAAACAATAATAAGAGTCTATTATGCAATATTATTAGACTGTTAGAAAGAAGAGCTGAAACAAAAACAACCAAAATTGATGCATAAAAAAGTAATCTTTCATCATGACAATGCACCATCCCACAAGTTGACCGGCGCAATGGCAAAATTGCACGAATTAGGCTTCGAATTGATTCCTCATCCACCCTATTCGCCCGACTTCGCCCCGTGCGAATTCTTTCTCTTCCCAAACTCGAAAAATTTGGCTCGGTGAGAAGAAATTCTCGTCGAATGATGATTTCATCACTCCCATTAATGTATATTTTGCAGACTTGTTGAACTTGATGTATAGTCATCAATGGAGACTATATTGGGATATAAAATCGATTTTTTCCAAAAAACGGTATTTAACTTGCTGTTTTACCATACCTATCAAACACAACCCTCGTAATTTAACACTTTAATTTATCACATTACAATTCTGACACTGTGACTAAATTGACTTCCATAAATAAAAATATTTGTTCCCACCAGAAACTACAAAATGTTCAATAAATTATTATTAACTTTTTTGATTGTTACTTATGTATATTTCGATGACAATGTCATCGTTTTTAGAGCGATTAACACTAAATGCTATTATTAGTATCATCGTCTGAATCGTAACGTTCAAATAATCATTGTCAATTCATCTCCAAATATATCTAAATATTTTAATATATTCACATTGACCAAAAATAAAAAAAGATAAAGTCCAGATAATACTCTTGAGAATAAAGGATAATAATTATATTTGAAAAATCAAATCGAAATTGTAATTAAATTTTTTTTAAGATTTTTATACAAGACCTTTGTTTAAAATTTGAAAACACACCCAAATACGACTAAAATTGATAAAAACCTGGAAGAGTATATACTAATCAATAATTTCGCCGCGACTGTCCTGAAATACAATTCAATAATTTATTTGCATTTAGTTTCAAAATAATTCTATTTTAGAATATTCATACATTAGTTATTTTTTAATATGATTTTCTTTGAAAAGCGAGAAAAATTAAAAAACAATTAATTTATTATTAATTATTTTAAAGGAATAAAAAATAAGTGTGAAATCTCAAAAAAATGTTTCGGTCTCATGACATCAGTTGAGAATAAAGAAAATTCTAGTTTAGTCGCCCACTTTTAGTAATTTCTTTTGAAACTAGATATAAAATATTTAATCTACTATACTTTATTTAGAAATAGAATTCTCACATCATTTTAACATTAAAAAAAGTAATTTTTGGAACTTTTTGTACAGTTTCATAACAAAATGCCTCTAGATATTCATTTTAAAGATCAAAATCAATAATCGAACTAATGTAAAGAATTTTCCAACAGGGCCGCACTTTTTTAAGAGCTTATATTTCACAGATATCAAATTAATAGCTGTATTTTTCCGACATTTGTTAATTTTTTATATTGCCGTTTTTAGTTATGGCTTCGTATACAACAAAACAACGATTCAAAATAATATAATTGTATTATAAAAATTATTGTACTAAAAAAATGCATTTATTCTAACAAACTTGTCTATCTGAATTAACAGTTCTTCGATTAGTGAGTAAATTTAAAGAGACTGAATCGATTAAAGATAAAAAAACACCAAAAAATGTTCGTAGCACTTATAAAGAAAACATTGACTTGATTCGAGAAAGTGTATCGGAAGAGCCGGAAATATAAATTCTACGACGTTCATAGCAATTTGGCTTTACACAAGTGACCACATGGCGTATTTTGCATAAGGAATTATTGCTGAAGGCTTATAAGCTTCAATTAATACAAGAATTGAAGTCATCAGACCATTCACTGCATCGAATATTTGTTAATTGGATGCTGGAAGAACAATACGGTTTTTCTGAAAAAGTCACATTTAGCAATGTGGTTCATTTCGAACTCCCTGGTTACTTTAATAAGAAAAAGTGCCGAATCTGTGGTGAAGAAAATCCTACAGTGTTGGTTTAGAAGTCAATGCATACAGAAAGAGTAACTGTTTAATACGCACTTTTGGTCCAGTGTTTGGTCTTTACTTTATTGAGAATCAGGCTGGTAAAGCGATTACTGACTGTGAATAGAGAAAGATATCGAAACATAATAACAGATTTTTTATTGTCAAAATAGGATAATATTGATCTTGAGGACGTATGGTTCTAGTAAGACGCTGCCACAAGCCACGCAGCTGATGAAACAATTGATTTATTGAGGACAAAATTTCACGAAATACGTTATTTCCAGAAATGAAAACGTAATTGGCCCCCTAGATTTTACCATTTAACGCCTTTGGGATACTTTCTTTAAGGTCACGTTAAAGAGAAGGTGTACGCCAATAATCCTAAAACCATTTTAGACCTAAACGATGAAATCCGAAGAGTAATTGGTGAGGTAGAACTACAGTAGTGCAGGAATGTTATTGAAAAGTTTAATAAAAGAATGGTTACATATAATCAAGTACGCGACGGTCACTTACACGATATTATTTTTCATTTATATTGGGTTGGCCAAAAATTAATTGCGTTTTTTTCTAATGGATGGATATACATATCTTGAAATGTAACTAACAATATTTTAAGCCGCAAATTCATTATGTAACTTGACAGGTAATAGTTCAAGCCTATTTTAGAAAAAAAGTGCACGATTTCGTTTAAAATTGTTTGTTATTCGTTGATTTCAAAATAACAAATCAAAAGAAATATTTTTTTCATATTTTACTGCATTACTTCCGAAAAGGAAAAAAATGTGCAGGCTCATAAAAACTTATGCGATTTGTATGGTGAAGATGCTTTAAAACTATAGCAGTGTCATAAATGGTTTGCTAAATTTCGATCTGAAGATTTTGATATTAAAGATGCATCACGCTTAGGATATCCAGATGAAGTTGATGATGACAAATTAAAGATATTGATTGAATTCAATCAGTGTTTAACGACATGAGCGTTTGCTGAGAATCTAAATATATCGAAGTCGAGTGTTGAAAACAACTCGGATATGTCAGTAAGGTCGATTTTTGGATACTACATGAACTCAAAGAAATTCATCTCACTAAGTGCATTGACATATGGGATTCTCTCTTAAAATGTGAAGAAAGCGATCCATTTTTGATAACAGGCGATAAAAAATGGATCGTCTACAGCAACGTCGAACGAAAAAGATCGTTGAGCAAGCGTGATGAACCTGTTCAAAGCACTTCGAACGTAAATATTCACCGAAGGAAGGCTACGCTGTCACTCTGGTGGAATTTCAAAGATATTGTATATTTGAACTGCTTCCAGGGAACCAAACCATAAATTCAGACATGTACTGACATCAACTGGATAAATTAAATAATACCATCAAACAGAAGCGTCCAGAATCGGTTAATCGCAAAGGTATTGTGTTTCACAATGATAACGTTAGACCATATACAAGTTTAGTCACTCGTTAAAAATTGTTTCAGCTTGAATGGGATGTGTTACCACATCCACCATATTCGACAGACCTGACGTCATCAGACTACTATTTGTTTCATTCTTTGTAAAACGCCTTAAATGGTAAAACCTTTGCTGCTGATGACGATATAAAATCGTTCTTTGAACTGTTTTTTGCTGAAAAGGATAAGAACTTTTTTGAAGTTAACTGAAAGATGGTAAAAGGTAATCGAACAAAATGGACAAAATATTATTTAATAACGTTTTTGTTTCCCATGAAAAAATCGCCTTTCATTTACATAGAAAAAAAATGCAGTTATTTTTTGGCCAACTTAATAGATAGAATAACCTCCTCTATCATTTACAATAAAAAAAAACTTTAAATTTCAGCTCAAATTTTGTGTTTTATTTTAAATTAGAAAAGTCTGTCCTTATTGGAAACCCCTGAAAATAAATATTCATACTATTAGTTTTATTTCTTTTCAGAAATTAGTCACTTAAATGTCATTATATTCTCATTCACATATTTATCATTGTACTCTTTTTTCCACATTCTTGAAATAATTGTTTATGAAAATGAATTGAACCACAGTACCTGGAACTATACAGTGAGAAAAATATATTGTAAAAGTGTGCATCATTGAATTCAAATATAAAAAATCTTATTCCAATATCAAATACATATCAAACTATAAATAACAGAATTTAATTTAACTATAATTAATTAAATATCACTTTCGTATTTATATATATTTCAATTACTATCTATTTCCTATCACAAAACTATTTTCTATTCGTCGGTAGTAGAACGTTACGTTGTTTTCATTTCTTATTTAGAAACAAATAATAATGAATAAATATTGTATGAAGTATATATATATATATATATATATATATATATATATATATATGTATACAGGTGTACTTAAATATCACTATCAATATCAGTGACATTGGATGTTTTTTAAAAAAATACCATGCTGGTATTTAGATATGTACTTCTGGTGCAAATTTCTGTTTTTGGAAAGAATTAATTGATATTTCGAATTTTGTGAAATTTGTAAAGCGACCTTCCTCACATGTGGAAAGGTTAATCGAGATTACTTTCATATTTGGGTGAATGAGAAACAAACTAATTTTCTTAAATAGGAAAGAGACATACTGAAAGTGAATGCTTGGCTTGGTATGACTCAGTTAAAATGTATGGACCTTTCTTTGCAGAGGCTACGGTTAAAGAACGGTGTACTTTTAAATGCTTGAACAATTCCTTGAACCTCAACTTCTTATAGATGTCATTCTTGATACAGTAATTTTTCAACAAGTGCTATTATGCAATAAGTGTATGTGATTATCTTGACAGACACATCCCAGATCGCTAGATTGGTCATGGAGGAACATGATTTTTGTGCCTGTGATTTCATTTAGTCTGAAGTCTACACTGGTAGAAGAATTACTTATGTAGCTGAACTTTGAAATCGTATTATCGATGCAGTTCAGAAAATAACACCTCAAACGCTGGAAAGTGTATTCCGGGAAAAGATTTATTACATTGAGTTCTGTAGGGACATTTGATTGTCGCCATGTGGAGAAAGATATATAAATAGCATCAAATCTTTTTAGCACTTGATTTGAAATAAATATATGTTCCAGGTCTGAAATCCGTTTTTCTTAATACCAATTATTTTTCAAAATAGAGAGTAACATTCTATATATATATATATATATATATATATATATATATACATATCTATATATATATATATATATATATATATATACAAGTATACACGCAAACAGTAAACTTTAAACTTCTCACAAACCAATATAAAGAAATCAAACTATCGGAATTTCAAACTGTCAGTCGAAAGTTCATGGATCAGTGTCTCGCATTTGGAAATGCACAAGTAAACTTTGTATTAAAAGTTTCGTGGCAGTTTGTCTTATTTTTTTTTTTGTTCCATTCCGTTTTACACACACATATGTATGTGTGCAGACGCGTAACGTATTCTTTAATATAAAATGTACAAGAAAACAATACCGACACAGTGAAAAGCGATTAGTAACGCTCCCGGTGTACATGTATGATGTAAGTGAAATTTCACATACTTCAAGTAAGATGAAAAAGTTGTAGTACGAGAAATATCAAAAAAGTTAAAAAGATCAGTATTCACGTTCTATTAAACATATTTTTCACACATTTATGCACATTATACATACGAGGTCAGACAATTAAGTAATGCGACCGTTTTTTTTTCTCGGCCTGTGGTAACATTGCGAACCTGTAACTTCGCCACCGTAATAGCAGATCCCTACTCTCTCGATTGAGACCTTGACCACCCTCGTACGATCATTACTTCGCCAGCTGTTTAGTGTTTTGTAACAACGCGCGAGTAGTGCATGTCACGAAAATGGAACAGAGAAATTTAAATGAACATCGCTCAAGATTGTCTCGAGCAGGTTGAAAGTGATCCTACTCTTCTCGATCGAGTTATTACTGGTGATGAAAGTTGGTTCTTTCAATATGAACCCGAAACTAAACGACAAAGCCAACAGTGGCTGTCCCCTGGAGCACCAAGGCCAAAGAAGGCGAGAATGAGCAAGTCCAAAGTGAAAAGCATGTTGATTTGCTTCTTCGACAGCAAAGGGGTGGTTCACAAGAGTTTGTACCACCTGGACAAACCGTAAATCAAGTATTCTACCGCAATGTGCTCGAAAAATTACGAAAAAGGGTGCTCAGAGTGCGTCCAGAGATCGCGAAGACTTGGGTTCTGCATCACGACAATGCTCCCTGTCACAGTGCGTTCAGTGTCTCTCAGTTTTTGGCGTCTAAAGGCATCGCAACGTTACCACAACCGTCCTATTCACCGGACATGTCACCCTGCGACTTTTTCCTATTCCCCCATATGAAAAAATTCGTCAAAGGTCGACATTTTGACTCCGTTGAAGATATCCAAGAATCTGTGACGAGGGTACTCGGAGAGGTCCCACAAGAAGTGTTCCAGAATTGTTACGAAAACTGGAAAACTCGCTGGAATAAGTGTATAGATGCGGGAGGGGACTACTTTGAAGGGGATCGCAGCGATGTACCTTAATTTTTAAATATACTCGATTTTTGAATTTTGTCGCATTACTTAATTGTCTGACCTCGTATGTATATATATATACATACATATATATATATATATATATATATATATATATACATACATACACATATATATATATATATATATATGATAGAAGGTCAAAAACTTGCAGAATGGTTGTGATGACAGGAGATAGAGGATATCTTGCACTTACTCGTTCGAAAGAAGGTTTTTTAAGCAGTATATGTACCAAGTTGCAAGTCATTCAGGGAGTTAGTGTACACTTTATCTCTTAAACCGTACGTCAAATCAGAAAAAAGTGCCCAAAATAGAGAAATTTTTTTTCAGTTATTAAATTCCTCAAAAAGCAGAAAAAACTCAAATGATTATGCAAAGGATAAAATCTGTTTACAATGACTTTTATCCTGGAAAAACCATGATTTAGAAGTGAATTGGCCTCTCCTAAAAAAGTAGAGAGTCAATAAAAGACGACCTATGTTCTGGAAGGCCCATCGAAGTAACTTCGACAGAAATTGTTAAAAAAAAGTAGAGAAATTAATATTAGATGATGCCTGTTTGAAAAAAAAATCAAATCACAGAAATGCTTGGAGTATCAGCTACAAGTATTTTTGACATTTTATATAATCATCTTGACATGCCAAAAGTCAAAACAAAATGGGTACTAATAATGCTCCTATCGTTTCAAATGCAACACCATGTTGAGCGTCAAGGGAGTTTTTGAAACTCAATAAACACAATCCATATGCAATTTTGTAGCGAATTGTTAATGAAGATGAAACTTAATTCATTGGATTCAATCAAAAGCTAAAATAATAAAATAGGATATAGCAAATGAATAATTTAAAGCTAATGAAATAGATGTAGCTCCAACAATATGAAGCCACATTGCAGACAGCTGGACCCGTTATGGAACTTTTACGAGACATTTTTTGCGAACGCATAATTTCAAGAAACAAAGATTTTAATTTGCCGGGGTCTTCGAATAATTTTAGGTCTCCCGATTTTTTTCTTTAAAGCTACTTAAAGAAACGCGTATACGTCAATAATCCAAAAACCATCCTACAGACAACATACGAGAAGAAATTCGAGCGGTATATTCAAGAGTTAAGAAAATCTTATCGAGCAATTACTAACCATGAAGTTAACAACTATTAAATTGCTAGAAAAATAACTGCGATTTGTGTCTTCAGAATTCTAATCTTATCGATGAAAGTGTAATTTCATTGTATTCATGTTCATATCATTTTATAATGCATTTATTGGTCTGTATTTTGGTAAGATCACCTTTGTTTTTATTAATAATTTTGCTTCAAATTTGGCTATTGAATTAAAGATGGAAAAGAAGCCAATAAGATCATTTTTATGTATTCAAAACGGATGGTAAAGTAGCAAAAAATGCTCGTAAAATAAACAATGATTTTGGTATGGGTACTGTCAAGGAATACACTGTGTAATGGTAGTTCCAAAAATTTCGTGCTAAGTACGAGAGCCTTGAAGATGAAGAAAGTCGCAAGCATCCTTCTTCAGTTCATAATGACCAACGGAAGGCGTAAGTTTAAAACAGCTACGAAAATCAAAAAAGAGAAAAATGTATATGAATTTTAAGGTCATAAATAGCAATTATTTTTCTATCAACCTAATAAAATTGTCTTTTTTAATAATTTCTCTGCTTATGAATTATCACATCCATGAAACTATGAACAATCGCACGGATTTTCATAAATTGTCACAGAATAGCAGTGTATGGGTGTCTTTAGGACACTTGAAACCGGGAACGTCTTTTTTTCTTTTTATATAAATATACGACTTGGAATACGCGTCCAAAACAATTCGGTTTCGTCATCATTAAACACTTGCCAAGCTTTGTAACCGTTATTTTCTATGAAAATTTTCAAATTTTTCTTAAAAATTGTCAAACGTCTTTGCTAGCAATGAATAATGACTTTTTTCATCTCCATCTTTGTTTTACTTTTCATTATTTTCTTTTTTCAACTGATTAAAAATTGACAAAGCCTTATTTTGTATAATGCGTGTATCCATACTAATGTATTTTTAGTTATTGTCCTTTATCCACTGAATTAAAAACATTTCCATTTTTACCATAACAGTATTTCTTGCATATTTCATTCTCTTGAAACTTGTTGGTATGGATTCTTTCACTACCATTCTAATAGCATTAGCATTTTTTTAATTGTGAGAATTGTAGACTCGTTAAGTTTGTAAGCCGAAGAACAATATTAATTTTTCGCCTTTTTATAACTTCTGGTTAATTTTTAATTTACCTTCTTAACTTATTTGGGTTCTTGTTTTCTTCTTAATCATTTTGTTTAATGTACCCCTTGGTTATGCTATTATTTATAAATCTATCACGTATCTGCGGCTTATAATGCACCACCTTGCACCATGATATGTGGAACTTTATACAACAAGCAGCGCAATCGAACTCTGAGATTGATTATATAGACATATGCGATACGATACGAGCAAAGCGAGTTAGTAGAGAGAGCAAAACGAACGGTAGCGGAGCCCTCCAGAAGTCAGCGAGCGTAGCGACTAGGGAGAAAAGCCCCCTGATGTACAAAATCAAAATTATCTACAAAAAAATTTCACTGACGTCGATTTATTTATTTATGTTGTTCAGGTTTCTATGGTGCATAATATATGTTTATTTCATATAAAATAACACGTTGCAATAATCTATCTGTCAGGATGCTTATGTAGACATACTAACATATATATTGTATATATATATATATATATATATATATATATATATATATATATATATAAATCCATGATCTCGACTTATTTATTTGAGACGTGGTTTCTATGATAGCAAAATATGTTTATTGTTTCATTCGGTTACACATGTACATACATATAACTGACAAATGGCCGAGCACAACGAGCGAGAAGCAAAGCCATCTTATATATATATATATATATATATATATATATATATATATATATATATATATATATATATATATATATATATATATATATATTTATAAGAATCAATAATTGCTTAATAGTACAGTTCAAAAATGCGTTTGAACAGATTGAAAATCATTTAAATATAACAAAGTCAATGAGGGATCCTGCACCTCACAAGATTTTTGGGGTGACGATGTTGTTGCTGCGGCGTTGAATGTTTTGTGTTTTATTTGTATTTTACTGATGGTAAAGCTCACTCATAAAAACGGCTGCTTGTGCTCTGCTGGCGATGTCGGCCTTTGAAAGTAAAAACCAAGGAAAAGAATAATAAAAAAGTAGCGCTAAGGGCGTCGTAAACTAGGCGAGAGGTCGCTCCATATCGTCGTCATCACCCCACACACACACACACACCGTCGTTTCGACTGCTCCACCGTCGCCCGATTCTAGGGACCCATGCACCCATCGGCGTGTTTCACCGGCCCAGCCGTTTGTCTGCTACCATGTGAGTAGTTAGTACACTATGCTATTGCATTTTTATTACAATCGTTTCACAACGCTACGTTTCTGGTTTCGAAACGGCAGTGAAAGTATCCCGTCTATAGGGCGATACTGGTTTCTTTTTTTTTCTGTGTATATAAAATCAAAATTAAATGTAACTTGTAAAATGGGCGACGGAGGAGATTTATTTTATTATTTATGTAGTTGCGACGGATGATATAAAATTGAAACTTATAATCTTGATAGCGTTTCTATTACTTTAAATAGATGTCGTACGGACGGTCGATAACGCGAAAGATATCGTCCCGGCGGTGGCGCGACATAAAATAAGTCTTTCTTTGGTGGACTGTTCAAATATATAACATAAAGGAAAAGCGACTCCGACAATTTCAATAATGGATTGTTTTCGACAGTTTATTGATAATATCGATTTGATGTTTCGATAAGCAGTCTTTGTTTGCAATTTAATTATTTAAAATAAGAATAAAATTCTCTTTCTATTTAACACATTTACAAGTAACTGTGGTCGAAAACGTAGTTTTACTTTTCAACAGAATTAAATATAATATTTTGTATTCAAAATCAAATCAAAATTGATTATTATTAACCCTTTAACGCCGTGCGTGATCATATGATCACAGAAAACACATGGCCACATAAATATTTCCTAGTAAACTATTTCTTAGGTAACAGGATATATTTGTATAAGTTTTGTTTCTATACACACTAGAGATAATATAACAGGCATTTTTTCTGCTTAAATTTCATTTATTAGTTTTTTATGCACCATGAAAGCGAATACTAGCAGTTTTTTTCTATTTAGAAACGGTAGACAATAAAATGTTCAAGTAATTTAAATGTTATTTAATTGAATTTTATTTTTGTAGGCACAAAATATATACATTAGAAGTATCATTTTACTGTTATTCTAGTAAAATATTCAATAAATTAATTATTTGATGGTATATATAGCTAATAAACTTAGCGTGTTCGTAGAATAACACTAGGCGTATATGGGGTCGAAATCTATAATTTCACCATTGATACAAATGTTGGACCATCTGCCTAAAAGTAAAGCCATTTTACTATATAAATTATATTAAGAGGTTGCATTTAATGCCAATGTTTTTTGTGTAGTTTTTTTTTTGAACATTTCAATAACAAAATGTGTGCATACATTAAAAGTGTTTGCTCTCGGAAGCTATGACTTTTTCTCACTTTTCTGGCAAAAGTTGAATTCCGCGATGAAAGAATGATCTGTATTTTGAGCTAATTCATTCTCCGTAGTTATGAAAATGTGTATCTTCTAAAGCGTGTTCCATCGATCGGAGCAGATAGTACTCGCTTGGGGCCAAGTCCTGAGAATATGCTAGGTGAGAGAAATCCTATCATTCGAGCTCCATCAATGTTTGTTTCACGGCTATATTAATATGGGGGTGAGTGTTGTCATAGAGAATAATCACTTTCCAGCGATTTGATGCAATTGATGGTCGTTTTTTGTATCAAGTTATCATTCAAACGCTCCAATTTTTGTCGATAATGTTTGGTGGTGATTCCTTCTTTCGATTTCAACAGCTCATAATACATGAAACCCTCCATACCCCACCAAAATGAAAGCGTGACCGTGGATGTTGTCTTTCGCATTCGCCTCGTCGAAGGCTACGGTTTCAAACTTCATACATTTTTCTTTGATCACCCTCTTTTTTTAGTATTGTTACGATGGTCAATATCACAGTTCTTTTCCTCGGAGTAATTTTTTTTTTCGTTGCGATTCGGACTGCTCCGCCGCTAAATCTCGCATCTTAGACGAGTCAGTAGGGATCGTGCCCGTACTTCGTTTCCTTCCTCTTCTTATTAGATTTCTTGGAGAGTCTTTCAGAAACGTTCGAATACTTCCGAGCATTTCGCTCATCTTAATTGCAGCACCTTGATGACGGGTGGAAGGAGCCGTGGATTCGAGCTCCTCGTGTTCTGTTGGGTCGTAGTCTGCTGCAGCATTCTGGAAGATGACGTCATCAACCTGTTCCACTTCATTCCCGTTTCTCTTCAGAACAAGTCGCTCAGCGTTGCCCTGGGTACACCGAATCTGCTTACGACTTCATGAACACTAATTTTGTCTCTTTTGACAGCCATTTTGAATTAATCCATAACAGTAGGAGCCTTTTTATGTTTTTAATTGCACACCATATTCTAATAACTGAAAAAATAATAAGATATTTGTAATGGAAAACAGAGTGACGCCACCGGAGTTAAAACGTCTCACGGGCGGATTTGCTAAGATGGGTTCTAATCAAATTTACAAAATGCACCTTTTTTCTTTAATCGTTAATAATTTATAAAAAATGGAAGAAAATGAAAAGACTATAACTGGATTCGTGTTCTGCATACATTTTTACATAAGAATCCTTTATCTGAATATTATTTGACGGAATATTAATAATAGATAAACAAATTTTCAACGTGCAAACGATTTCACTTTTGATTACCAAAAGCAAATTGACGAGAATGAAACTCACAACGTGGCACATAACCAAATAAAATTGCGTTGGTGAAGGAGTCACTATAAGACGATAAGACGAATAATATTTATGGCGAGTTCATACGACATACATACATGAGATAACTACCCTGGATGGAATTAGTGGACTGATTTTCCCCGAACTTCCTTATATTTAGAAATAACTTTTTATTTACATATTCTTAATGATATTCGAATCTAATGAAAAATTAAACAAATAACCTGGAAAATTTGTAAAATACTCAAACATATCAAGTGAAAATTACGAGCAGGAATAGCTACGATTCTCGAATCACCTGTACAGTGGGTTATAGTAGCATTGATGAAACTTTCAAGATCAACAAGAACGTTAATAAAATGACGCGTTGGTCAATAAAGAAGGAGTTCATATTCGAAGTTATTCCGTTAATGACTCGCCGTGATGTCTGTGCAAGGGAAACTTAATTGCCGGTTTACTTTATGTTCCGGCATTAGTTTTGTTTCAGACATAGCTTTTGCGTTCTTCGGTCTACCGACCGCGCACCAAGTATTTCGCATTCTCTCGCCGAAACTTTATTTATGCGGTGTGTCTGTGATTTACGTTTCCATAAACGAGCGTTTAATGGAATCAACTGATACGACAACTAAGCGCAATCTCAGCCGGTTTGTGTCTTATTCATTGCTTGATGAAATGGTAGTGAGAACACAAAACTTCAAACTTTACTTTCGGTTTAAATATCTTTTTGATTCAGTACCAGCAACACCGTAAAATAAAAACACTTTGATTAGATTGTGATTAAAAGAGAATTTTTACATCTCTTTTTAGAAATGTGACCAGCATCGATTATTTTAAATTTTATTATCAGCCCTTCATTTAAAAAATTAATTTCTAAGCAACTACATTTTTAGAATACGATCATTTTTTTGTAAATGTTCATGTATGAAAATTTATTCGAACTCTCATTCATTTTTAACCCTTCGCGACGGCTGGTATATGTACAACCATAATTCAAAATATACTAGAAGCTCGAAATTACACTATAAATAGTTTGTATCAAACCGCATTTTAATATTTACAAGAAGGAAATTTTCCGTATAACACAATATTATCACGAAAGGTGTGTAGAATTACGTCATTTGTATTGAGAGTATCGATGAAAGAAGACATCTTTATAGAACTTTGTGTGAAAAATTGTTCTAAAATGTCATAAAAAAATTATTCATATAAATAATAACATTTTATAATATTTCTGTGTATTCTTGTTAGAGTAAGTATAAAAATTATTTTTATAATAATGATTTTTGGAAGATTTGGCTTATTTATTAATCAATCAATATTACTTAATGTGTTACTCAAATGTATCTATGTATTAATCAGTCAATCTTTTTTGTATACTGTGTCATAATTTAGTAAGGCTAAATTAACTTTCACAGACAAATTCTTCTTTTTCTCCATAAAATGTAAAGAAATCTGATAATAAATATTTAATAAATAATTACTGATCTTTTTTAATTATCTTTTATATGCATTTCGATTGTGCTCACATTAAACATTTTTCTGTTCAAAAATGCTCAATAAATTATTATTAAACTTTTGCAGACAAAAAAAATTGTGGTTGTGGGATGAGAAAAAATATTTATATAATTATTATGTGTTTCTACCAAGGAAATTAATATAATACCTAAAATTTAACCCTTTTAAAATTGAATTCTTTCTCTCTCTCTCTCTCTATATATATATATATATATAACCTAGAAGATCAACCCCGCTCTGAACGGCCTACTGAGATAAATGACGTTGTTGAACGCTCTTTAGTTGACAATAACTCACGAATTTCGACGGAAGAGGTTGCCGAAACACTCAACGTTGACAGATCGACTGCATTTCGGGGTTTAAACAAGCTGGGGTTCACGTCGAAGCTCGATACGTGGGTGCCGCACTCGTTGTCTGAAACAAAAAACAAGTTTGATCACGTCCCTTCAGCAGTTTCTTTGCTTGAATGCCTCAACAGAGAGCCTTTTTGGATCGGTTTGTGACTGGAGATAAGAAATGGATCCTCGAACAATGTCCGATATAGATGAACCTGAAAATAAGCGAATAAAGAGGCTTGGATCCGGTGAAGCTGTTGTTGTCTATTTAGTAGGATTGCAAAGGTGCTGTTTATTTTGAGCTGTTCCCACGAGGCGAAACGATTACTAAGAACAAGTACTGTCAACAACTAACCAAACTTAACGTAGCAATTAAAGAAAAGTGTCCGATTTTAGACAATCGCAATCACGAACAACGCAAAACCACATACAGCAAAACTGACTCAGCAGAAACTGAAGCAATTGAATTGGGAAATCATATTGTATCCACTGTATTTTCCGGACATTGCACCTTCAGATTGCCATTTGTTCCGGTCGCTGCAGAACTGTTTAAACGGTAAAAAAAATGACATCACGGAGGCCGTCAAAAACTACCTCTCTGCCTTTTTTGCCGAAGAACCGCCCAGCTTTTATGAACGTAGAATATAGCAGCTGTATGTGCATTGGAAAATGATTGGAAAACGATGGTGAATACATAATTGATTAATAAAAACATTTTCTACGAAAAATAATCGCCTGAGTTTCAATTTCAACCTGTATACGAACTTTTGCACTGATTCAATATATAAACATATATATATATATATATATATATATATATATATATATATATATATATATATATATATATATATATATATATATATATATACATTTCTACTTATTATATCTAAGTAACTTTTTTAATGTATCTCCAACTATTAGCTGATTCTTTCTGATATTATTTCTATTGCAGTAATTTACTATTCAGAAAATATAACTATTGCTAATCATTTGTGGTCCTGATAACTATTTCAAAAAAATTAAGCTAAGAAAATTGAAGGTTAGAATTCGGAAACCAAATTATTTTCATACCTACTTATAATATTTGATTTAATGTTAATCATCGAACGAGCATATATATTCTTATATTAAAAACTTTATTTCTTCTCGCCAAAAACATAATTATGTTCAAGTCAATACATTTTTTTTTAAAATATAAAAATATTCTAAAATAGTGAAGATCTCACATTAGAATTTTCTTTTTATTAATCATCACATTTTGTTATTTTATGAAATAAAAAAATCGAATTTTAAAGATAAAACAAAATATTTATATATATATATATATATATATATATATATATATATATATATACATGTATATGTATATACATACACGTATAGATAGAAATACATTGATTTGTCTCGCACTTTATATACGTACACACACGAATCTGTGATTCACTCCCCAATGACGCACGTGCAAAAAGGGCAATTTTTACGAGATCGTTATAACAACACAAAGGTTTATTATAGCAGTAGAGTGACAAATCAAAGGGTAACGGAATTGTGTTCGTTAATGGTTATGTTAGTCTTTTTTTCTCTCAAATAAACGAAAAAAAGAATCGGGTTTATTACATCGTTTTCGTCATCCTATCAAGACAATCAAGACATAAACATCATCAATAAGTCATGGTTCGAAATTAATCGATTTTCGATTTACTACACCAGTGAGAATTGAAGACATATTGACAATTGAGAACATATCTACTGCGTTTCATATATTCGTCGACAAATGTAATACATATATATATATATATATATATATATATATATATATATATACATATATATATATATATATATATATATATATATATATATATATATATGTATATATATATATATGTATGTATATATCATCATCATCCTCAGCCCCTGTCAGTCCACTGCTGGATAAAGGCCTCTTCCATGATTTTCCATTTTGCTCGATTCAGTGCCTCTCTTTTCCACAGTTTTCCAAGAAAGTTTTTAATATCCTTATCCCATCTGTTCATTGGTCTCTTTCTCGGTCTTTTCATATTCCTTGGTTCCCAATCAATAATTTCTCTTGTCCATCGGTTGTCTTCTCTTCTTGCGATATGTCCTGCCCATTTCCATTTCAGACTCTTTACTCTTCTTATTATATCTGTGACTCCTGTTTGTTTTCGTATCCATTCTATTCTCTTTTTATCTCTTCTTGTTATTCCCAACATGCATCGTTCCATACTTCGTTGTGTTGTTTGGAGTCTTTGAACTATTTTGGCGTTAAGCACCCATGTTTCGCTGCCGTAGGTAAGGACCGGTAGTATACACTGATCGAATACTTTTTTCTTTAAACAGAGTGGGATTGTTGATTTATATATCGAGGCGTTTTGTCCGAAAGAGCTCCATCCCATTTTTATTCTCCTGTTTACTTCTTCAGTGAATGATCCATCTCTGTTGATAAGCTGGCCTAGATAGACATATTTTGTAATTTCTTCTATTTCCGTTCCTTTTATTTCAATTTTCTTCGGACAAACAAACGCAATGAACAGTACTTTTGTCTTCGTATGATTCATGTTGAGGCCGATTTTTTGACTGGCATCGTTTAGTTCTTCTATTCTCTTTTGCAACTCTTCCGGATTATTTGCGAAAATAACTATATCATCGGCAAACCTGAGATGGCTTAATCTTTCGCCCTTTATTTCGATTCCTTTATCCTCTCAGTCGAGCGATTTGAATACTTCTTCTAAGGCCGCAGTAAACAATTTCGGAGAAATTGCATCTCCCTGTCTTACACCTTTCTCGATTTTTATCTTTCTTGTTTCTTCATGTAGCTTCACCGACATCGTTGCTTTTATATATATATATATATATATATATTTTTATATATTATATTATTTTATATATATATATATATATATATTGGATTAGTGTAAGAGTTCGTATACGATTCAATAAGTAATGTTAAGTGTGCAGCGCGTCGTAAACAGTATGTAGAGATTGGTTTCGATGATTAAAAAGTGATGATTTTGACGTTCACGACAAGCAACGGCCAAGTCAATCAAAAAAGTTCGAAGATGAACAATTGCAAGCTCTATTGGATGAATCCCCTACTCAAACACTCAAAAAAATGACTCAGCAGCTCGAAGCCGATCAATCAATCATTTCACAATGTTTACATGCCATGAAAAAGATATTGAAAGAAGGGAAATGGCTGCCAGATGAATTGACCGAAAATGCCATTGTTTATCATTTAAACATCTCGATTTCTTTGCTTACAATGCATAAAAAGGAGAGTTCTTGTGCCGTATCGTGACCAGCGATGAACAAAGGATCTATTTCGGCAACAAGGAACGCAAGAAATCATAGATTGATCATGACCAACCTTCAACGTCGACAGCAAAGCGAAGCATCCACGGTCATAAACCAATGCCCTCTATTTGGTGGGATATGGAGGATGTCGTGTATTATGATCTGTTGAAACCGAAGGAAACTATTGCCCTCGAAAGTTATCGACAACAATTGGAGCGTTTTAATGATAATTTGATGCAAAAAAGAACATCAATTATATCAAATCGCCGAAAAGTGATCCTTCTCCATAACAACGCTCGCCCCATGTTGTTTTAGCCGTGAAGTAAACACTAATACAGCTCGAATTGGAGATTGTCCCGCACTCAACGTATTCTCTGGATCTAGCCCCAAGTGATTATCATCTGTTCTGATCGATGCAATACGCGTTGGAAGATACACATTTCCATAACTATGAAGAAATCAAAAATTGGTTTGATGAATGAATCGGATCAAAAGACAGATTATTATTTCGTTACGGAATTCAACTTCTGACAAAAAAGTGGAAAAAAGTCATAGCTTCCAAGCGCAAATACTTTGATTAATGTATTCATACATTTTGTTATTGAAATAAATACTCAAACACAAAAAAAATAGCGGCGCTCAATGCAGCCTCCTAATATATATATATATATATATATATATATATATATATATATATATATATATATATATATATATATATATATAATATATATATATATATAAAATATATATATATATATATATATATATAATGTGAAAATAAGATAATAAAAAAAAAAGTAAACAAGTATAAATCAATTCAGAATGTTCACCGTTTGAGTGCAAATCTCATCTGAGATTAATTTCTTAAAAAGCATATTTATGCTCGTTGTTAAAAATCGTTAAACGAAAACGACCAATAACATCCAGTTAACTGTACTAAGAGATCGTGACGAATCGCCGAATTACATGTATTTTGTATTACTGCCCGTTGCATTCTTCATGTAATGCACGAAATGGGATTTTTGCACTCGCCCACCTTTGTGATTGACCTCTAGTAAAATAGTCGTAAAACAGTGCCACGTTCGCTTTGATACTCTGGCGATTTTTGACTACCTTAGAATATATATATATATATATAGTATGTTTCTTCAAATATTCTTTATGAGATAATAAACATTGATTTCTTTATACCAAAACAAACAACATTCACTTAGAATAGACATAAAACTACTTTCTTTATTTTTCCCGAGTTTTAGTAGACTGAAAGAAGTTGTTTCAAGTATAAAAAGAAAAAAAATAGAATACTTTGTTAAGTAATAACTTTTTTAAATTAAATAATTTTTACTACATTTTAAGTTATAAATAATTTAATTTGATTTTTGGTTTGTGTTAAAAGTTATAAATATTAGGTTAGTAGAAAAATAATTGCGGTTTTTATCATTTTAAGTATGGCATCGATTTTTCTAGTTACCGTTATCTTTTGTTATAGTCTTGTGTCTATTGTTTTTATTCTTTAGTATTGTTGAATATAACCTCTTAAATTAGTCATGGAAAAAAGCAAACTCGCACGATTTTGTTATATAAGTTTAAAGTAACAAAAACCACTTGAAATATCCAACCTGTTTTTGGGAGAGTCAGTTAGTGAACGTAAAGTTCAACACTGAATCTAAAAATTTCGTAATAGAAACGAAAGCCTTGATGATGAAGAGGGTCATGAACATCCATCAGCTATAGATTATAATGATTGAAGGTCTTCTAGTGTAACTCCCTTATTTTTGAAGCTTTTTCATGATTTTTTTACAAATAAGTAATGAAGTTTCTTATCATGTTCTTTTTCCATATGTATTTATTCATCTTTTGGGAACATGTACAAATATTTTTATTGAAAAATATTCAAATACGGTGTCTCTGTAGTCGGCGATCGAAACCAGTAAAAAATATTTTTTTCCGCAAAGTTCACAGTGTATCTTTTTTCTGTGCATCTAAAAGATAGGAATCAAAACATTTCTTAATAAGTATGAATTTGGCTTTCACGGATAGCAAATTTTAAACAAAAACATGAAAATTGTAAAAATTATAGCACTTTGAAATATTAGTTATGATTTTTATCATCTTTTCATCTATTTCAATGGCTATAAATGATTTAAAAATATTTCTTTACATAATATTGGTAGCCATGATACTGACACATCTGCTGAAGCTGTACACGCAAGTTATACATGATATTACAAGTTGAAATTAAGCTATTCTGTGAACCGTTCCAAAAAAGACGGTTTTTATGAAAACCCATAAGTCTTGTACACAAACAAAAATGTCAAAAAACCGCCCTCTTTAAAGCGGCTTACATTCGTGAATTTTCTGAATTTGAGAAAATCTGTTTGCAGACATAATTTTTGTAACATGTAGTTTTAGAAAATGAAAACAAATCGATTTTTTCAACCCTCTATACTAGAAGACTCTTTTAAGAACTATTATTGAAGCGGATCAACGTAAAACAACTTGAGAGGTGGAAGAAAAACTCAATGTTAATCTTTCAACAGTTGTTAGAAACTTGAGCCTAATTGGAAAACAAAAAACTTGATAAATGAGTGCTGTATGATCTAAACGAACATCAAACAAGTCGGTGATACGAAGTCTGCTCTGCGTTCTTTTGCGTAACAAAAAGGATCCCTTTCTTGATCACATTGTCACATGTGATGAAAAGTGAATTTTCTACAACAATCGGAAACGTTCACGATAGTGGCTAGAGCGAGAAGAAACACCGAAACAGTTTCCTAAACCGAAGCTTAATGTAAAAAAGATTATAGTCACTGTTTGGTGACTGACAAGTGACATCATTCACTACAACGTCTTAAATTCTAGTGAAAAAATAACAGCAGAAAAATATTGCCAGGAAATTAAACAAATGTATGAAAAAGTAACTGAAAGTCGTTTACGGCCACCATTAGTCAATCAAAGAGGATCAATTCTTCTTCATGATAACGTCCGACCACACATCTCACAAATGACTTTAAAAAAATTAAATGAACTGAGTTTACACAACATTTTATTAATTTTCTACCAGAGAAGGTTTTCAAAGATCAAACATCAGCTCACAGCACTTTCGATGAATTTGTTAATTTCACAAAATTCTATCTTATAGGAAAAACAAACATGTTTCCCGTTGGGAGAAATGTGTGCGAACCAATGGTCTATATTTTGATTAATAAATATTCTTTTTAACTTATATATGCGTCTTTATACTCTATACGTAAGAACCGCAATTATTTTTGCACCGACCTAATACAATTTTGTCATTTTATCAATAAACTAAAGATGTTAACTGTTATATACTTACTATTAATTGTTTCTAGTCCGTTTTTTTCCTAATTATTTTGTTAGTATATTTCCATTATCCTTATTTTTTTAATCTCTTTTTATATTCCTCTTCTTATTTTTATTATAGGAAATAAACAGTAAAATACTAATTTCATACCATTTATTGTTAATATTATTCCTTTATATTTATTTTGAATTAATTCCCTACTTATTATACAATAATATACTTTTTAGTTAAGAACACATATTAGGTGTACAAATTAATTCGGTCCCCTTTTTATAGAAAATGATTGTTTACAGAAAAATGCAATACATTTCAATCCTCTAAATATTCTCTACTATTCTGTAAAACTTTACTCTAACTTAACTAATAATAATTAACTATCGGTTAACTGACGACTCCATTGTCAAACGAAATAACGGCTTTGAATCAGTAAAAATTTCGGATTTTTTCCGCTCTTTTAAAATAAGTATCAGCAAGATTACCGTTTATGTATCACAACACCTTTTCTTAAAACTGAACAAATTAGTCTCGACCTCCAGCATATTTTTTTTCAACTAAAGTGCGAAAATTAAGTAATGCCTAATGTGTTGCTTTTAATCGTCATGTGTTCACTATTGTTTTGTGAGGTTATGCCAATTACTTGGGCAAGATATATAGGGTTTTAAATGTGAATATTGGCACTTCAAAACTCTAAAACGACGGGAAAATATTTTCATTTAAAACAGAATTATGTTTGATTCAATTTCAGGGAACCAAATTAATTTTTACACTTTATATGTTTTTTTTAATCTATTTATCCAGTTCATATACATATTTTTTAAAATTATATGTAAATAAATTTGAATTCACCCTATCATTTATTTTATTCGTTATTGAAATTACTATGAAAGATAATATCACAATTATTATCAATGAAATTGAAACATTGCTTAAAATATTTTTTTAGTAAACCAGGGGTTATTCCCCATACTCATTACGCTCATAGTACATCAGGGAGAGGAGAATTAACCTCTCGCTCGCTGACATTCACTCTTCCCTAACAAATAACATAAATTAACAAATAGTTGGACAATTTCGTAAAACTTCTATTGATAAAGTTTATAAAAATTAACAACAAAATACTATTCCAAAATGTGTAATAATTTTCTTATTCTAACGTTTCAGTAAATACAATATTTTGAATAAATTTATCATCAGTTTTACACTGATATCGTATTAGTTATACACAGTGAGAGGGTTAGATACATTTGACTGATGCCAACCAATCAGAACAGAGACCACGCGATATCCATCAACCAATCATTGATGATCGGGAATGGAAATAGTTAACGTGTTACTTGTATCAGTGTAGCGGGCTGGAAAGGAGTTTCTAGGAGGTGATTTACAGGAAAAAATTGTTTTATGAAAATTTTATGATGGAATTATTTTTTAAATGAAGAAATTTAATTTATATAATATATTAATTTATTCTAAAACTTGAATACTTTCAATTTGGTATCATTTTCTTTAAAATTAATATATTAAATTGTATACTATTTTTTATTTTATAATATAAAATAAATCTGAGCAAAAATAGATAATTAAATTCAAGCCTGCTCGTATTATCTGAACATTGAAATCAGAGAATAAAATATGCAAATTTCATTTTTCAGGTCAGTAGTTTAAATCATATTTACGTAAAATACGTAGAATTATAAAAATTATAAAATATATAAATAAAAACACATAGAATTATGTAAAAATATCTAAAATTATAAAATAAAGTTCGAACTGGAAGCGTTTATTGACTAAATTTTAAAATAAATTTATATACTTTACGTTTATATTCGAAACAAATATAAATATGAATTATAATCTAATTACAACAAGTATTTCTATTATTATACAAGTAATTACTGTTTTTTAATCTATGTAAAATATTATTATTAGATTATGAGTGTAATTCTAATTTTCCAATTCATCTTTCATGAAAAATACTTCTTGATGACTTATACACCTAGATATACAATAAATATAGCTAATTTTGTTTCTATTATCATTTTTTTACTCTTTTTTACATTTTTCTATGCCTATCATCTATAACCATTATACTGATCCTCAACAGTTTCCGTAAATTCACAAATGTCAGATACAGTGGCTCATGGCTCATGTTTTATTATTTGATATCTTTCTGTAAATTTCTGAATCTTCGGTTTTGAAACAGAGTTATGGGAGGAGTGATTTGACTAAATAGCTCCAAACGTGAAAAAGCAGCCAGATACCAATTCAGATAGATGTATTCTTCAAGGATGGGCATTTTCGGAATCGTAACCAGTAGCTTCTGATACTTGTAAGGATAATATTAATTTCTAGAAACATATTTTCATGACTCACATGTCAGTGTGTTTGAACTATTATTCACAACACATACTCATATAGAACAAGATCCTCTTACTATAAAAATTATCAATTATGGGCATACAGATATCAGCCTACAAAATGCTATTCCTAACAAAATAATGATCTTTGCAATCACAAAATTGTATGAATTAGACTTCGAGCTAGTTCTTCATTCACCCTATTATCCAGACTTGGCTCCATACGACTTTTTCTCTTCCAAAATTTGAAAATTTGGCTCGATAGGAAATAATTCTCGTCGAATGAGGATATCATCACCGCTGTTAATTATTTTGGATACTTTTGGATACTTTACAATTGATTTTTTTTCCAAAAAACGGTGTTTAACTTGCTTTTTTACCGTACTTACAGACGACCCTCGTACTTCTGTTTAACCAGTGTTGATAGAATTATAAAAACAATTACTTAGAATCCCTTGTTCTATTTTCTCAAGTTTATCATTTAATTTGTTATTGTCAAGTATTTATATTCCTGTAGTATAAATTGTTTTTCAAACTTCCATTACAATATTCTACAACTTTTAAATGTTTATTAATTTTCGACTATCACAGCTATGCAGTTTAAATGACAACTTTTAATTTTCAGTGAGGATTATTTTTAGGTCGTCACAATTAACTGATTTTTACAGAAGGTTTAGAATAATGTACAGAGATGGTTTTATTATCAACGTTACCAAGAGAGTGACGATTTTCATACTCATTCTAAAAATGCGTGCCATCTAACTGGTTAATACATATTAGTTTTATAACAAATAATATGTACACCCGAGCACGTCTGAAAAGCATGTGGAATAGATTGCTAATGTCGTTCAGAAATATGTTAAGAGTTAAATCCCACTCTGTATACTTAAACACTATATTATAATCAAAATTATATTGGTACTATGTCACTCTATTGCTAGTAATTATTGTCTACTTTTGATATTCTAATATAAAGGTTATAATACTTCAAATAATTCAATTTCAATTAAGCATGCAAATTTATATATATATATATATATATATATATATATATATATAAACTTATTACATATCCTGATATTTTTATAAAATTATGTTTAAATTACATAAATACATGTTCGATGCTTCATCTATTAAAAACATACTTATTTAATTATTTATATATATATATATATTTGCACAATGAACGCACATACAAAGAGAAATATTAATGACGAAATTAAATGATCGTAAATTTTCTATACATTGATGGGGTCGATTCCCCGCCGGGACTTCAATATTCGGCCACTGTACACGTAACAATTTCCAATGGATGATTTCGTTATTACCAACTCTGTCTATATACCATATATATATATATATATATATATATATATATATATATATATACATATATACATATATATATATATATATATACATATACATATATATATATATATATATATATATATATATATAAATATATATATATGTATATATATATATATATATATATAAAGAGTGTAATTATTGTGCACATGATATAGTTTTGGTTGTATGTGTGATGTGTGTATGTGAGTGTGTGTTGAAGAGTGGTGTCGTGCGACGTCTGTTTTACGAGTTACATAACAAAAGCGTTTTATGTTTCATGCAGAAACGGGCGCAGCAATGAAGAAAAAGCCGCCGCGACTATTAAACTATGGTTTTATTACTTTTAAACGAATATATTATTTCTCCACGTTTCATAGTTGCCCGACACTTACATTGTTAGAACGATAGTAAAGAAGTAGAAAATCCATTAAATGTGGAGTGAAAACTATATATATATATATATATATATATATATATATATATATATATATATATATATATGTATATATATATATATATATCCATATATATATATATATATATATATTTATATACATATATACATATATATATATATATATATATATATATATATATATATACATATATATGTATATATATATACATATATATACGAGTATATATATATGATCATTCTTTCAATCTATAATAATCCACTACTCAACAAAGTATTGTTTCAAAAATTTTCATTATTATAATTCTTTATTTAAATGTCTTTACACAATTTCATAATGAAACAAAAAACTGTCAACATGTGACAAAATTACTTCCTTTAAATTCTGAATCATTAAATCTTTTTTTCCATTTCGGGAACGATAAAAAAGATGAAATAACGTAAAAAAATATTGAAGAATGTCAAACAATTTAATGGACATGAATACAAAGTCCTCTATTGTATTCGTATAGTATCAAAAATGTGTTGAATTCCAAAAATACCTAAGAAGGGAAAAGCCTTACACCCAGTAATATCAGTAAAAATTCTTCAATCTATTTTATTTTTAACTGGTTAACCCAACAATTTAAGTAAATGAAAATAAAACCAACAACTTTCTTTAAAAAAATCGTATAACTTCATAAAAAAAGTCAGAGATGAGAAATTAAAATTGAGATTTTATTTAATATATAAAATTATTATCAAATATTCTAACAAAATAGAATAATGAATAGAAATATTCTTTCGCTATTATAGTTCCGATTAATTATACTTTGAGCTGTTATACTTTCGATAATAGCTCAAAAATCGTGTTAAGAAATTTAAAATATCCAAATAGTATTGAGGACAAATCTAGTGTTTAGAGAATTAATTGTAAAACATGTAATGAATATAACATAAGACAAATTAAAACGGGAATAGTAACGAATCACAAAGGGCATGTGGCAGACGTTATTTTTTAAAAAAAATAGTTAAAAATTCTGTATAGTATATTACGTACTAGAAAAAAGACATAGTTTAGGAAAATTAGAATTAATTACACAAATCAAACATAAAAGGTATTTACATTATTATGAAAGCATATAAATACATAAAAACAAAGAACATTTTCTAAATGCAGGCGACGCAACCATATAGTCAAATCTATTCAAACTCATACAATATTCTAAACAGTAAAAAAAAATAACAGAAAATAATATATAAAAATACTTATAGATACAGATTCGAACAGACTTACATGTGCAAAGGTATGTCAATGTGTATACACACACACTCACACACACATATATATATATAGATATATATATATATATATATATATATATATATATATATATATATTAGGTGTAAAAATTAAGTCGGTGTTTTGAATCAGTCATAACTTTATTTTAAATTAAAATAATTTCTTATTGTTTTACGATTCTTAAGTGCCAACCTTAACATTTTAAAATACTATAAATCTATGCCAAGCAGTTGGTATAACCTCACAGAAGGGTCGACACGATGGGGTTCGAAAAGTAACATATTAGGTATTGCATACTTTTTGCATTTAAATTGAAAAATATGCAGCGTAAGCCACGAGAATGATTTGTTCAGCTTTTAGAGGAGATATTGTGGCGAATAAAACGTGAAAAATGATCAAACAGTGGAAGAGGACCGAAAATGCATTTGCGACTTCATCGACTCAAAGCTACCACCTTTATTTTGATAATAGACGCGTCAGTTATCCGACAGATATACAACAAAGTTTTACAAAATAATGTGTAATATTATCAGAATAGAAATGTATTCAATTTTTCCATATACATTCGTTTTCTATAAAAAGGCACTGAATTAATTTGTAGCAAGTTTTATTTAAAAAATTCCGAAAAGAAAAAAAGAATATGTATTCGAAAAAAAAATACTATTAAAGCCCCTTCTTTCTGTTTACACCACACTGTATAAGTACATATATTTTTTGGTAGAAAAAAATCATTTTTTTTTTATTAACAGAAAATCTTTTATATAAAATTAATATTATAAGTGATAAGAAGATTAATAACATATTTTTATTGTTTAATATTATTTCCATATATATATATATATATATACATATATATACATATATATATACATATATATATATACGAGTATATATATATATATATATATGTGTATATATATATATATATATACTCGTATATATATATATATATATATATATATATATATATATATATATATATATATATATATATATGTATATATATATATATATATACGAGGTCAGACAATTAAGTAATGCGACCGATTTTTTTTCTCGGCCTGTGGTAACACTGCGAACCTGTAACTCCGCCACCGTAATAGCAGATCCCTACTCTCTCGATTGAGACCTTGACCACCCTCTTACGATCATTTCTTCGCCAGCTGTTTAGTGTTTTGTAACAACGCGCGAGTAGTGCATGTCACGAAAATGGAACAGAGAAATTTAGAGCAACGGTGCGCGAGATTGTCTCGAGCAGGTTGAAAGTGATCCTACTCTTCTCGATCGAGTTATTACTGGTGATGAAAGTTCGTTCTTTCAATATGACCCTGAAACTAAACGACAAAGCCATCAGTGGCTGTCCCCTGGAGCACCAAGGTCAAAGAAGGCGAGAATGAGCAAGTCCAAAGTGAAAACCATGTTGATTTGCTTCTTCGACAGCAAAAGGGTGGTTCACAAAGAGTTCGTACCACCTGGACAAACCGTAAATCAAGTATTCTACCGCAATATGCTCGAAAAATTACGAAAAAGGGTGCTCAGAGTGCGTCCAGAGATCGCGAAGACTTGGGTTCTGCATCACGACAATGCTCCCTGTCACAGTGCGTTCAGTGTCTCTCAGTTTTTGGCGTCTAAAAGCATCGCAACGTTACCACAACCGCCCTATTCACCGGACATGTCACCCTGCGACTTTTTCCTATTCCCCCATATGAAAAAATTCGTCAAAGGTCGACATTTTGACTCCGTTGAAGATATCCAAGAATCTGTGACGAGGGTACTCGGAGAGGTCCCACAAGAAGTGTTCCAGAATTGTTACGAAAACTGGAAAACTCGCTGGAATAAGTGTATAGATGCGGGAGGGGTCTACTTTGAAGGGGATCGCAGCGATGTACCTTAATTTTTAAATATATTTGATTTTTGAATTTTGTCGAATTACTTGTCTGACCTCGTATATATATATATATATATATATATATATATATATATATATATATATATATAAAATATACATTAGGAGATTGAATTGAAAGCCACTGTTTTACGTGTTTTTTGAGCACTTATTTTAATAACAAAATGTGTGAATACATTAATCAAAGTATTTGCGCTCGGAAACTATGACTTTTCTCACTTTTATGGTAGAATTTGCATTCAGCAATGAAAGAATGATCTGTATTTTGAGCCAATCCATTCAGCAACTCAATTTTCGACTTCTCTGTAGTTATGGAATGTGTATTTTTCAAAGCGTGTTGCATCAATCGGAACAGATGGTAATTATTTGGGATCAGACCCGGAGAATACGCTGGGTATGGGAGAACCTTCCATTCGAGCTTCATCAGTGTTTGTTTCACGGCTATGGCAGCATGGGGTTGAATTTATCATGGGAAGAATCACTTTTCGGTGATTTAATGCAATTGATGATCTCTTTTGCATCAAATTATCATTCAATTGCTACAGTTGTTGTCGTAACGTTCGGCCGTGATAGTTTCCGTCGGTTCTAACAACTCATAATACACGACACCCTGTATATTCAACTAAATACAGAGCATTTCTTTGTGACCGTGGATGTTCCTTTGGTGTCAACATTGATGGTTAACTAGGATCAATCCATGATTTCTTGCATTTCGGGTTGCCGAAATAGATCCATATTTTATCACCTGTCTCGGGGTACGCCACAATAAACTTTTCTCTTTATGCCTTGCAAGCTAAGAAATCGAGATGTTTAAACGATTTGCAATAGAATTTTCTGTCAATTCATGTGGCAGACATCTCCCTTCTTTATGGATCTTTCACATCGCTTGTGAACGTCGTGAAATGGTTGATTTATCTACTTCGAGCTGTTGAGCCAATTTTTTGGGTGTTTGAGCGGGGTTTTCTTCTAATAGAGCTTGCTGTTGTTCATCTTCGAACTTTTCCGATTGACCTAGCCGTTGTTTTTCGCGAAAGTGATAATCACCACTTTTGAATCCTCGAAACCAATCACTACATATTGTTTCTGATAGAGAAGATTCACTATAAGTTTTCGTAAGCAATCGATGAGCTTCACTGAACTTTTTTTCAAATCAAAGTAGTGTAGAAGTACACATCGGAAAACCAACTTATCGAATTCCATTTTAATTCACTTATAGAAAAGTACTTGTGTGAACAAAGGATGGCGTCTGATGGTTGAACTTTAGTGAGAAATGTTCACACTTCAAAATGACATAAGAGGCATCTGTCACTTCTCACAGCATACGCATCTAGAGCCATCTACATATGAACAGCGGCTTTTAATGCAACCTCCTATTATATGTTGATATATATATATATATATATATATATATATATATATATATATATATATATATATATACTCAGTTGTAAAATATACAGATGGACTTCAAAAGAGAGGCTTTATTTTCAGGTGTCAAATAATTGAACGCAGATTTTCAAAATAAAATTCAATAATTTTGATACGTTGCTTCCTCGTTTCCTTTCAATTACAAATCCTCCGTGTTATTTATAAATTCTGAACAGAGAAAAAAACATTTAAACAAAAAATATTAACAAATCAAATCTCTTCTGTCTTTTTGCACCACTCTGCATATATATATATATATATATATATATGTATATATATATATATATATATATATATTATTTTTTAGAAAACCTGATGCAAACACCTTTACTACATAAAAAAAACTATTAAATTTCTATTTATTAGTTTATATATTATATTCTCTTATTCCGTAAAACCTGTAATTTTTATAAAAAATTATTCAGTATCGTAAATGCAAATCTAAACCATATAAAAAAAGTATTTCCTGATTAATATTAATGGATCGAGCGGACGTGCTCGAGTATACGGATACATAGACGAAGCATCCAACTCCCGACTCCGTTCTAATCTCGTTGTGTATAAAAAGTAATTGAAAATAGAATTCCGGTACGACATTGATTTCAGATCCGATCCGAAATCCATGGAGAGATTTTCTACCAGTTCATGTGTGTGTCTGTGAGTGATGTGTATATATGAATGTGTAACGCAGTAAACGTTCTTGCTAAAGAACTCAATTCCACGGAGGATCAGGCAGCTTTTGTCAGTTTATCAGTGGAGTGTGACGCACACGGTTCCCACAGAATAACCGGTGCTCTTTTTATATTAATGTTTACGTTTCATTCATTGTCAAAACATTTTTTCGTATATAATATTATGTATATATATATATATATATATATATATAAAGAAAATAAAATAGTCTGTTGTACTTACTAGTTTTATAATTATTATTTATGTACGCTATAATTTAAGTTATCACATTTAATTTTCACAAATAATTTTACTTTCATTCCCTAACCAACAAAATTATTTTATGATAAATGATTAGTCAATGAAATTCGCCATGATTCAAATAAATATTCAGTGTTTATTTATTAAATAATTATCTATCATATTTAGTAATTACTAAGAAGCAATTCAAATCCCCATCCTAACATTCTTAATGCGGTTTATATATATATATATATATATATATATATATATATATATATATATATATATATATATATATACGAGGTCAGACAATTAAGTAATGCGACAAAATTCAAAAATCGAGTATATTTAAAAATTAAGGTGCATCGCTGCGATCCCCTTCAAAGTAGTCCCCTCCCGCATCTATACACTTATTCCAGCGAGTTTTCCAGTTTTCGTAACAATTCTGGAACACTTCTTGTGGGACCTCTCCGAGTACCCTCGTCACAGATTCTTGGATATCTTCAACGGAGTCAAAATGTCGACCTTTGACGAATTTTTTCATATGGGGGAATAGGAAAAAGTCGCAGGGTGACATGTCCGGTGAATAGGGCGGTTGTGGTAACGTTGCGATGCCTTTAGACGCCAAAAACTGAGAGACACTGAACGCACTGTGACAGGGAGCATTGTCGTGATGCAGAACCCAAGTCTTCGCGATCTCTGGACGCACTCTGAGCACCCTTTTTCGTAATTTTTCGAGCATATTGCGGTAGAATACTTGATTTACGGTTTGTCCAGGTGGTACGAACTCTTTGTGAACCACCCCTTTGCTGTCGAAGAAGCAAATCAACATGGTTTTCACTTTGGACTTGCTCATTCTCGCCTTCTTTGGCCTTGGTGCTCCAGGGGACAGCCACTGTTGGCTTTGTCGTTTAGTTTCGGGGTCATATTGAAAGAACCAACTTTCATCACCAGTAATAACTCGATCGAGAATTTGAAAAAAGAAATTCTTACGTTCGCCTCAATAAAAGAAATGATGGCGTCTCACATGGTTTAAATGTACTTTTTATTGAAAAAAAAAGATGAAGACACTGACGATTTTGAAATGTTTTTTTTTATAAAACTTTTCACTGTCAATCAATTAATTCACACGCATCATTTCAAAATACGATTTAGATTTAAACGCATTGTTCCAATCACTATCATCAAGTATAATTATCGTAAATATTAAAGATGTTGAAGTCAAAACGATTCGTGTTGATAATTTTTTATGTTCGAAGTCAAATTCGTACGAAAACAATTTGTGAAATTATTTTTTTAATGCTTATTACGCTGTCCGACTACATAAAACAAAGTACTTTTAAAATACACGGTTTTGTGCCGTCAGTATGTTTGACATTGTTTTTACAATTATTTAATAGCAAACATACTCTTTGCATATTAAACTGAGTAATATATTGTTTTTATATTCGGCTTTTGCAAATTATATGTAAGGTTCAGCCAGTTCGTTACACGGTTCACTGTGATCCGTATTAGGTCCACTATCATTTATATATGGTCGATAAGCCTATAAAATGTGACTTTCTTTGCCGTATTAGGATCATATAAAGTTCACTTTATATGCCTTATAAGATTAATATAAGGTTTATATAAGGTCCCTATATAGGGATTACTGATCTTTATATGGATTGTATAAGGAATATCTAAAACCATACATGGAATATATAAGGTTGGGGATTACTAGGGGAGTTGAGACAATTCAGAACGCCCTGATCAATACCCTCGGCAATTGCGATCCGTCATACCCATGGTACCGCTATAAGCGGCTAAAACTACTGACGTTGTGATGGGAGACTTTCCGACCTAGGAATCTTGGCTATGGTAACGGGAGAGTCGCGGGCAGTGGGCTTCACTCGCACCCCGAACCGACCAACCTGTAAATTGCCACAAAAAGTTAATTTAAGTCATCCAAGCTTGGAGATTATGTTTTTCTCTCTCCTTTCTTAAAGATGAGCCCCCTCTATCAGCTCTAGCTAAATGGTCATCGTACCTCGCACTTGAAACAGAGACGCACGCTTCCAGACGCACGCTTAACCTCCTCCTTTGAACTACTAACCATACAAATTAAGAAATATTTTGATTCTTTTAGCTCTATAGAAAAACGATACCCTGTAAACTTTACGGCAAAATTTTTTCTTAAGGGTTTCGAACGATCGCTTCAGCACCACTGAATTTTGATATTTTTCATTAAAAAAATGTGTACATATTCCCAAAAGATGAATAACTATATATGTAAAAAGATCATGATAAAAAACATCATTCCTTATTTGTAAAAAAATCCCGAAAAATCCTGAAAAATAATGACATTACACCAGAAGAGCTCCTTAAATCTCTATTATCTATAACTAAAGAAGTCCACGACTTTCCTCATCATCAAGGCTTTCGTTTCCATTACGAAATTTTTAGAACCATCGTAGAGCTGTATGTTTACTAATTGACTCTTCATTAAAAACAAATTTGATATTTCAAGCAGTTTCTATTGCTTTAAGTTCCACTTCAAACTCATGCAACAAAATCGCATTAATTTGCTTTTTTCCATGACTAATTTAAGAGGTTATATCCAACAATACTAAAGAATGAAAACACTAAACATAAGCTGAAATCAGTAGTTCTAATTTCTTGTTTACAATGATATATCACTTGACTATAACAAAAGATAACAATAACTAGAGAAAGCGCCGCCAAACTTCAAATGATAAAACCACAGTTATTTTTGTACCAACATAATAAAATAAATAATCGTTTTAGAGAAATAAAAATCTCATTATATAAAAATATTATTTGTTATAATAATAATAATATACATATATATATATATATATATATATATATATATATATATATATATATATATATATATTATACAGGTTAATTCAACATAGGCTTCTACCTGACTGTATTAAGAAAACGAAAAAATTAAAAAAGGACATGTTATCCCCTATTTAGAATTTTAGTTCAATTGTATTTTAGTATTGAAACGAACTAAAATACTAAATACAAAATAACATGACTTTTCACCACTACGCCTCTTTTTAATACTACATGTGGAAATCTAATAAATTGAATCACCTTATATATATATATATATATATATATACATAACCTCAACACCTGACCTCACCTCAGACTATATATATATATACACATATATATATATATATATATATATATATATATATATATATATATATATATATATATATATATATATATATATATAGATGATTTAATTTAGGCTTTCATTTGGAAGTATTAAAAGGGAGCGCACGGTTAAGAAAAGTCATGTTATTTTCTATTTAGTGTTTTAGTTCATTTCAATACTAAAATACAACTGAATTACATATATATATATATATATATATATATTGAACTTAATTTTCTAAATTAAGATCAAATAATATTTATAACAAACATTAATTCAATCGTTATTAAATATTACTGGATAACATCTTATCATTTTAAATTAAAATCTATCACCTTCGAATATTCACCGAAAAATTTAATAACATCGTTTTTTTTTTCATTCAATTATCTGCTTCCCTTGCGTGCTGCCGAATCTCATGACAGTATTTATGACACAGCAAGGTACCAGTATTGCAAGGTTATACATATTTAAACAGTTTAAAATTGCATGTTAAACTGCAGTTGCAATTATAGTACACTGCTAAATTTTACTCAGATATGTGTGTCGTGTTCTGTCTCGAATTCAGGTTTCCAGTATCATGACAGGAAATGCTATCGTGATAAACATCGACGGAAGTTGAACCGAAATTCATTTTATGCAACGCTAATTTATTGTATCGTGTACAATAAGACCGGGCCTTTATATCAGAATGAAAACGAGACCTGTCTACATACCGACTCCATATTTTCGACAATTAAAATAATATTTCATGTTATAGTAATACAAAGCAATGATTAAACACATTTTTCTTAACAAACCAAATCATATGTACTTATATTTGTTTCCAATATAATTTAATTTATAGCAAACTGACAGTGAATGTTACTTTCAAAATTATCATATTATTCTCAGTAAAATAAATTTCAATCGTTTATTCACTTTTTTTCCTTTTTAATCAAAATATGTACCATGTAATACAGACTGTAGATGTAGATGTAATGTCCATATATACTATATGTATTCTACTTTAATTTACATATTTATAATATAAATTTATAATTTTTAAAAAGCTACAATTTATATACGAAGCCGTTTAAATTTTACTACTAGATACAGGTTTTCTTCATTCACTGATTCTGTATGCATACAATATATTATTAAATAAAAACAAAAATATAAAGAATACTAAATAATATTATTACTGAAAAACCACTGAACTCGATTGAAACAAAACACCTTTTTTTCGTTGAATGTTATCTGACATTTAAAATGTCAATGACGGAAGAATATAATAAATAAAACATAATGAAAAGAATAAAAACTAAACATATATAAAAAATAAATAAAATCGATACAAAGTAAGTTTAATTTGTTCAGATTTTATTTATTTTGTGAGAATTAGATAAGAACAGGTAGAATACACTGCTCGAATAGTTTTCAAACAGAATAGGATATTCGATTTAAATGTTGAAGCGTTTCGGCCAAATGAATTCCATTTAATATATATGTATATATATATATATATATATATATATATATATATATATATATATATATATATATATATATTAGGTGTAAAAATTAATTCTGTGCCTGTAATTGAATCAGTAAACTTTCCTGTAAATTAAAATATTTTCTCGTCATTTTAGGATTTTAAGCTCAAAATTTAACATTTACAAACACTATAGATCTTATCCAAGTAGTTGGCATAACCTTACAAACCAGTAGTGAACATGATGACGTCTAAAAAGCAGCATATTAGGCATTAATAGTTTCGTTTTCAACTATCTCTGATACTCCGTTATCAACTATTTTTGATGGCAAGAGTAAATGTTCAAAAGGCCAAAAAGTTTCTTCCAAGATAAACTTCCAGAAGATCATTAAGCGGTGGACTAAATACAAAGATGTTAGAAGGAATTATATAGAAATTAGTGGTTAATAAATAAAACTCTGTATATAATAGGAGTTTTTTAAGTCTTAAGTATTGCTTTTAATTTTTTTTTGTCCTCTAAAGTAACAAATATGCCTATCAATTTGCTTAGTAATAGTACAAATATATAGTTACTAATACCCTGATTAATTTACACTACTGTTATCATAGCTAACACTCTAATTAAATTATTTAGCGGGAATGTAGGAAAAGACAAATATTTAAATAACCTTCAGTTTTGAAATTGAAATATTTATAATATAACAAATTCTATTCAACTTATTTCTAATCACTGAATAAACCCTAGGGCACAATTGCTTTGTTTTAGAAAAAGGATGCCTTTTTAGCTATATTTCTTTTGCAATTCGTCACCACACCTCACCTCCCTCTTTATTAGGTGCATAAATTAATTCGGTGCTTTTTACAGAGCATGAATATCTATAAAAAAATTGAATACATTTCAATCCTCAAGAGATTCTCCACTATTTTATATAATTTTGCACCATCTGTCGGGTAACTGACGAATTCTTTATCGAAAAAAGATGGCGGCTTTACGTCGATGAAGTTGTAATGCGTTTTCAGACCTCTTCCATTATTTTAGTATTTGTGCATGTTTTATGAGTCACAACACCTTTCTTCAAAGCTGAAAAATTTATTCCTGCGGTTTAGTAAACATTTTTTTCAACTGGAATGCGAAAAGTATGCAATGCATAATATGTTATTCTATAACGGCATCGTACTTGCATCCGCTTTGTGAGGTTACATCAACTGGTTAGCCAAGACATATAGTTTTTAAATATCAAGATTATCAATTCAAAATTCTACAATAACTAGAAAATATTTTAGTTTAATACAGAGTTATAATTCGTTCAATTTAAAGGAACTGAAATATTTTTTACATCAAATAGTTTCCACATATTTCCATTATTAATTTTATAGTTTAAGGATAAAAAAAATATCAATTTTATTGAATAAATGACTGGTGTGTCATTATTAGTTGCTTGTGTTTTCTACCTATTTTGTTTTCAAAAGATTTATTTTAAATGTTTCTATGTTAAATATGATGAATTTATTAGCATTATTTCTACGTAAGTACTAAGACATTATTTAAATTTACATTCATCTGGTTACTAATATTTAAAATTGTTTAACATAACTTATGTTTATATTATTAGGATGTATAAAGAAAAAGATAATATCTGTTCGAAATTTAGCTTTCACTAATGTGATGAACAATAATTATAAAGAAATATAGTTGTTCTTATGACTATATATATATATATATAAATCATATGACAAATCTGAAAAAATATCTGCAAAACGTATCAGACGTATTATTTTAAACAAAATATGCAGTAATATTGTGTCCCGATTTATAATTCGTTTTCGGAATATTTTTTGAAATGTAAATTTTATGTAGACAAAGAAAGACGTTCGAAATCATCCCAAAGAAGTAATTTTATTACGCAACTTGACAGTTTATAACTCGGCGGTATTAAGAGAATAGACGTATAATGACGTCATTGATGACTGATATTAACTCCGTGCGGACGAGGAGTATTCAAGTCATAAAGTTTAAATATTATTATTCATAATTGCACACTGAGATATAAGTTTTAACGAGGGAATTCATTTTTTTCTAGTATTAAGATGTGCGCATTATATATATATATATATATATATATATATATATATATGTACATATTTATATGTATATGTATATATATATATATATATATATATGTACATATTTATATGTATATGTATATATATATATATATATATATATATATAATTCGCACATCTTAATACTAAAAAAAAATGAATTCCCTCACATGACCGATAGACAAGAAAAATTATTGACTGGGAACCAAGGAATATACAATGAACAGATAGGATAAGGATATTAAAAACTTTTTTGGAAATTTATGGAAGAGAGGTACTGAATCGAACAAAAAGGAAAATCATGGAAGAGGCCTTTATCCAGCAGTGGATTAACAGAGGCTGAAGATGATGATAATGATGATATATATATATATATATATATATATATATATATATATATATATATATATATATATATATATATATATATATATATATATATATATATATATATATATATATATATTTGGTTAATAGAAAAATAATTGCAGTTTATAACCATCAAATTCGTGTACATTTTTCTCTTTTTTGATTTTTCTAGATATTTTAAGTGATTCAAAACTGTTGGATGAATGACTTCTTTTGAATGACTAGCACCCAACTTTTGTGCAAGTTCCTGAAATTTTGTGCGTAGTCTGATTCAACTAATGCCTTCAGTTGGTAGTTATGAGCTGAAAAAAGACGCCCGCAACCTTCTTCATCTTGAAGGCTCTCATCCCTAGTACCAAATTTTTTAACCACCATTGCATCGTACGTTCCTTTACAGTACCCACACCAAAAGCATTTTTTAGTTTACAAAAAGTTTCTGGTGTTTATCACCTGTGTTAAACTGAAAAATTGCTTTAATTTGCTTCTTTTTCATCTTTAATTCAATAGCCCAATCTAAAATATAATTAATAATAAAACATTATTCGACTTTACCAAAATACATATAGAAAAAATGGACTTTAAGATGATATTAAAATGAAAACCATGAAAGACACTTTCATTTTAAAAAAATAATGTTAGAATTCAAAAAACGAAAACCGTAATTATTTTCCAACCACCTAATATATATATATATATATATATATATATATATATATATATATATATATATATATATATTATATATATATATATATATATATATTATATATATATATATATATATATATATTATATATAATATATATATATATATATATATATATATATATATATATATATATGTATATATATATATATATATATACAGATGGAGAAAAAAGAAGGAAACGGTTTAAAACATTAATAATTTTTCCGTTTTGTAATATTTTCATATTTGTTTTTATTTTCCAATATATGGGGAATTTTTCCTGATTACGCATGAAAAAAGACATTCTGTAAGTGATGCCCATTTTAAGTTTCACAAAGTCGAGCTCTTTCAAAGGCCGTTTCCATCACATCTCTTAGAATTTCTGGACATAACGCTCGAATTTCTTCTCGTATGTCGTTCTATAGTTGAAGAATAATTTCTGACTTATTGACATACGAGGGTGGTCCCAAAAGTACCCGGCCTGACCTAGAGATGGCGGTGGTTGTTTGAAAAATATCACTGTATTAGAAAGTACACAATCTATAAAGCATGTGTTTCAAGTTTGAGGATGCCACGTTGTTTAGTATTTGTTTGGCAGCCATCAATAGTGAACGTTTTCAGTGAATTTGTGAAAATGGAGAAAATTGGTCATCGTTACGTGATACAATACTTTTATTTGAAAGGCCTCAGCCCAACTAATATAAAAGCTGAACTGGATTCTACTCTGGGTGAGTCTGCTCCTTCGTTTACAACAGTGAAATATTGGGTAGCAGAGTTTAAACGAGGCCGTACGAGCTGCCAAGACGAGCATCGCAGTGGTCGACCAAATGAGGTGACGACTCCAGAAATGGTGAGGAAATGATCTTCTAGTTAACGTTGTTTTCAATATTTTCCTCAGTTAGAGCAAAACGATGTCTTCCATTACTTGGATAGTTATTAACTACAGCTTTAAGTCTCAAACGTGCAATCAAACGATCAATTATTGACTCTGATGGTCCTGTTCAAACATTAAATAAATGAGGATATACTCACTGCGTCAAAATAAATGAATGCCGATTTTCAAAATAAAATTAACTTATTTTGTTATGTTGTTTCGTCATGTAACTTTCCATGATAAATTCCTTGAATTTTATTTATAAAATTTTGAAAAAAAGAGAAAAGAATATTTAAATAAAAAAATATTAACTATTAAAACCCCTTCGTTCTTTTTACGCCAATTTGTATTAATTTATATATATACATATATATATCAAAAAAATCGTATTAAAAATAAAATCCGTAGTTAAAAAGGAATTAATTTTTAGTTTATCATTTAATGTACATTCCAAAGAATTTTATGTTCTTTCGAATGGTGCCGCAATATAAATACAAAAAATTATTATTCTGAATTATTAATTTCTATTCTTATATTTATATCATTTATTATTATTATATATATATATATATATATATATATATATATATATATATATATATATATGTCATGGGCCGTTTCATAAGAATGGTAAAAAAGAAAATTAAACATCGTTTATTTTTGATAAAAAATGATTTTATTTTTCAACATAGTCCGATTGAGAGCTATACAATTAGTCCAGCGAGTCTGCAAAAGACGCATTGACGTCAGCGATGACCTCCTTATTCGACGAGAATTTCTTCTCACCGAACCAACTTGTCAAGTTTGGGAAGAGAAAGAAGTCGCACGGGGCCAAGTCCGAAGAATGTAGTGAATGAGGAATCAATTCGAACCCTAATTCGTGTTATTATTTCCATTGCGGCGGTTGATCTGTGGGATAGCGCGTTGTCCTGAAAAAAAAGTAGTTTTTTGTGCCCCAATCTTGCCCATTTATGTTTCAGTTCTTCTCTCAAACGGTCCAATAATGTTACATAAATCCTCCTGTTATTGTTTTTCTCTTCATTAAGTAGTCGATCAGGATGATTCCTCGGGAATCCCAAAAAAAGTTGCCATCACCTTCCCAGTCGACAAAACGATCTTCGCCTTCTTCGGCGCACTTTCAACAGTCGTTGTCCACTGCTATGACTACTGCTTCGACTCAGGTGTTTAATGACTGAATCATGTTGCTGAAATTTCGCCTATGCTACTTTGAAAAGTGGCAACCGTGATTGACAGCCGTGACGTTGCCAAATGAATGGTTGATCCAAATCAAAGAAATTTACCAAACTTATCAACTTATCAAACGACCACGTATATGTATGTGTATATATATATATATATATATATATATATATATATATGTATATATATAAAGAGAAAGAGAGTTAAATCTCGATTTTTCTATATATTTTATAATCTTTTACTATTATAAAACAATTAAAAACATTAAAAACAATACTTATATAAATAAATTCCTTAATTTGTATTATATGGTTTTAATACATATAACTCTCTCTATGCCAGAAATTGAATATGTTTTTAAAACGTGTTTCTTTGGTTTATAACTTCAATACAGAATAGAATAATGAAAATTATTATAGTATCGAATCAACTGTAACGCTTCAATATTTGGTTCAAATATCTACTTTATATACGTTTCAAACTCTATAATAACAGTTATCTTCTATGAATGGTGAATAGATAAGATAAAAGCAATTCTAACTTTAATTCAAACCGAAAACTCCCGAAAAATTCAATTATAGACGCACATGACATAATAGTTTACATAAATAATTTTCCTACGTTTTCATTATCAATATATGACAAAGAGATGTCGGAAAAACAAATATCGATCGAGTTCTATTTCAATTAAAGTGATTAAACTATTACTGTTTAAATTTTAATTCTTTCATTTTAATCGTACATTTTTTATCTGTTCTGAATATATTTTAAAAAAGATTAAAGTATATTAATGAATAGTTAAATAAAGTATTGTCTATTACATTCAGATTTTTAAAATTAATTTGAATCCTTACATGAAAAGAACAAAATATATTTTTCATAGTAAAACCCATATCTAAAAATATATCTCTACCAGTCTCATAAACATAAATTATAAATTGTGTGATGAACTTTCATGTAAATTTCTCTGCATGTTATTATTATAATATATATATATATATATATATATATATATATATATATATATATATATATATATATTTACGTATGTATGTATGTGTATATGTATCAATGAATATAATTTAGATTTTAAAATTACTTGTATTTTTTAATTACAAATTATTGTAAATGTTGGGTACCAAAAAAGCTCTTAATGTTTACAGGTCAATTGAGTTCTTTTCGAAAATTGGGTTTCATAACTGCTGATGGCTACCTTTCAATGTTGGAGAAGAAATCTGGTTTGGGTGCAGCGGGTTAATATATACATGTAATTCTTTTTAATTTTGCTTAGGTTCATGTGTAACCGTTTTTTGTTAACAATATTCAACACAAATTCATTTTATACAATACTACATTCATATTTAAAATTACTACTATAAAAAAACACATTGTAATAATTCATGGATATAAAAAAAATGTAAAATATTTTATTTATTATATTAATAAAATGTGCTGAGTAATATTCATCTGATGCAAAGGAAAAAATGTATTTATCAATAGAATTATCGCTAATTTTGTGGTCAGCATTATAATACTTTGCTTTTATTTTCCTTGTTGAATTATTTATGATCACATATTATTAAATGTATTGATTAAATATTTCTGAAACTTATTGTTTAGTTTCTTTTTCTTTCTAACTAATATTATATTTGAACATTACGTAATATTAACACAGACTTTCTTAAACCTTAGCTAGGGAAATAATGTGTCATCATAATAAACACATTTATATATATATATATATATATATATATATATATATATATATATATATATGTATGTATATATATATATATATATACATATAAATATATATATATATATATATATATATATATATATATATATATATATATATTAATATATATATATATATATATATACTAGTATATATCCCGTCAAAATTGACGGGAAAATAGAAAGAAAAAACTATTTATCTGTTTTTACAACATAATATGCTTAATCATAAAAAATATCTAAGAACGAAACTTAATGAATTAAACTTGAAACCGATGAGCTGACAAATTAAACATTTCTCATCACCATAAATACTTGTTACTTTTTCCTGCGGACAAAGTGACAAGGTTTTAATTATATAGAATATATATATATATATATATATATATATATATATATATATATATTTATATATATATATACATACATACAAACTGACAATTTTACCACGACGTTTTAAAATGTGTAAATAGAATTTATTATATTTCTATTTCATATTAATTATGAGTGTATAACTTAACTAATCTTCATAATTTTTAAACATATTACAAAGTGTCAACTCTCGAAATTAAAAAAATGTCTTTCATATGGTAAGAATGAAGTTCATAGTGTTAATCAATTTCAATAGTTTCAATACTATATTAGCAAAATCCGTTGTGACAATAAATAAAAGGAATGAAAAAAGTAACAAATAGTGATTTTGAAATAATAAAGTTCATTTTTAAAACGAGATGCTTACATAATAGCAAATTTACTTGCCAACGCTGTATACAAATCTGACAGTGTAAATCATCGATTAAAATTAAAATACGTAGCAAAAGAAGGTTCATACGTCCACCTGTTATAATACAGTGTATTTTAATTAATTTTGAAAATTAAAAATATATGTCCTTTTTTAGAAATATAATACTTAAGTAAACTGAGAATTATGTATACAAATATATATATACATATATATACATGAGTTGTTTGATAAGTATGGTAAAAAAAGCAAGTTTGACACCATTTTATTTGTCAACATAGTCTCCACTGAGGGATATACACTTGGTCCAGCGAATCTGCAAAATACGTATTGACGGTGGCAATGACATCCTCACTCAATGATAATTTCTTCTCACCGAGCTAAATTTTCAAGTTTGGGAATAGGAAGAAGTCGCACTGGGCCAAGTCCGGAGAATAGGGTGGATGAGGAATCAAATCGAAGCCTAACTCATGCAACTTTACTATTGCTGCGTTCAATTTGTATGACGGGGCGTTGCCCTGGTGAAAAAGTACTTTTTTGTGCGCCAATCTTGGCCGTTTTTGTTTCAGCTCTTCTTTGAAACGGTCCAATAATGTTGCATAATAGACTCCTGTTATCATTTTTTCGTTCGTTAAGTAGTCGATCAAGATAATTCATTGGGAATTCCAAAAAACAATGGCTATCACTTTCCCAGCCAACAAAATTGTCTTCGCTTTGACAGCTGCTTCGACTCAGGTGTTTAATGGTCGATCCGTTTCATCCACGGTGATGAATCAATCCAAAAAGGCCTACTCTTTTTTCCTACTTTTGGGGCAATTGCTACAATGCTCGCTTCAAACAACTGAAGAACGTGAACAAGGCGTCGCTTCTGACTGAAATTTCGCTTATGCTAGTTTAAAAAGTGACACTTGATAGTCGCGATGTTACCAAATGAATGGTGAAGCCATCTCATAGAAATTTATCAAACTTATCAAACGATCCTTATATCATTTCTTCATCTGAGATATAATTATAAGAATCTCGCGTTTTATCTTAAATAAAGGTGTACTGTAATACTATACGTATGGTAATTTTTTGTTCATAGTAATATTCAAATTAATATTCGCATAAATATTACATTATAAACAAATGTGACCATGAGGACATAACAATGAGGACATATAAACCTGATCTATACAATTATATATATATATATATATATATATATATATATATATATATATATATATATATGTATATATATATATATATATATATATATATATATATATATATATATATATATATATATGTCAACCTTATACATCCTAAATGAAACAGAAAAAACATACAATGGATCAAAAAAGTATTCATACACTATCTTTTATACTTAAAATGTATTTTATATGAAGTTAATTCAAATTATATAAACGTACTAAACGACTCACGTATATGTACATATATGTACATATATATATATATATATATATATATATATATATATATATATATATATATATATATATATATAGTGTGTGTGTGTGTACAAGTATATGTATGATCCTTCTTGGGCGTTGTGCAATTGAATCTTTGTTATATAAAGCTGACGAAAATTTTTATACAAGTTTATACAAAGTATACATATACACACACATACATAAATATTAGATATAGAAATTAATTCGATGCCCTTCTATAGAAAATGGATGTTCATTTAAAAATTGAATATATTTCAATCCTCAAAATACTTCCCATTGTTTTGTATAACTTTGCTTCATCCGTCAAATAAATGACGAATCTCTTGTCGAAAAAAAGATGGCGGCTTGAAGTCGACGAAGTCGGCAATGCATTTTCAGATCTCTTTCACGGTTTTAAAATGAGTATCAGTCAGGTAATGCTGGAACGACCGAAACAGATGACAATCTGACGGGGTTAGATCCGGTAAATACGCCAAATGAGGGAGAATTACTCATCCTAATGAACAAATAAAGTTCTTGACCCTTTTTCTGACATGCAGCTGAACGATGTCGCGCTATAAAATGACGCTTCGATTATTCGCCAATAAATGACCTTTTTCTTTCTAATTTCTTACTCAAACTGATGAGCTGTTCTTTTTTTCCAGGAAACTTCTAGGAATGTGTGAATCATGTTGTCATGTTACAGTTGGATGTTCCTTGAGGTGAATCATACCGAAACTTGCCTTTGTCATACTATTGCCTTTTCCCTATTATGTATCAAGAGTGTACTTGATTCGTGGAAATTTGCGAGAAAAGTTCCAAAAAACCCACATAACAATAAGAGCTCACACAAAATGCCTCTCTGGAGCACACCTTCCCGTTTGTTCCTTTTATGGCCTGATCTGGTGCCTCCGAGTTGGCAATGTTTATCGTGACTCGACAAAGTAGCACATTTGGCACAGTTTGGCACAGTCAGCACAAAGATATTGTGCCGCCGATGGTGACTTGCCTCTTTTTCCAGCGGAATCGTTCTGAGGAACTTCGATTTCCTTTGGTATGACGTTCACCGGTTTCGTACCAAAAAAATCCAACTCGTATCTTGTGTATATTGCGCAATTGTACATACTTTAGCATCAAAAAAACTTTTGTTGATAACGTTTTGAATTTATAGTCTGACCAGGTTGGAGCAACTCATAATATACCACATACTCAATGTCCCATCAAATACATAACACATTTTTGGCATGAATATTTGGTTTGGGAATCGATGTTGATTGTTCATCGGGTGTTACCCATAATTTTTTGTGCTTAAGATTATTTTACAAAACCATTTATTCATTGCAATTATTGCAATAACGTATCAGATGCATATTGTGCTCAATTGTACGTAATGTTTTTTCAGTATTGTTGTGGAAGATTAACAGTGATCGCGCAAATTTATAAGAAAAAAGTTTATTTATCATGAAAATATCAAAAAGCATATAAATCATATGTTTCTTTGAGAGTTTAGACAGAGAAACAACGCTACAAATGCTGTGAAGAAATTGTGGAAATATATAATTCAGATGTTATTAGTTTTATCCAAGGACAAAGATGGTTTCAACGATTTCGGTCCGGAATCTGCAGCCTTACAGATGAGAAAAGATCAAGACGTCTTCAAAAGTTTGGTGATGTGATCCTGCGAATACTAGTGGAACAAAATCCTACTTCAACGATAGAAAAATTAGCGAAGAAGCTCAAATCAACGCATTCAACTGTTTATCGGTACTTTAAAATAATTAGTAAGGAGTCTAAGCTAGGTCAGTGGATTCCGCATGAGTTAACGGATGTTAATTTGAAACAATATGTGTACATTTGCAGTTCACATCTATGTCGATTACAAAATGATCTGTTTCTGAATAGAATTGTTACTAATGATGAAAAATGGATTGTTTATAACGATATTGAAAGTCAAATACAATGGGTTAATCGTAACGAAACACCATTTTCAACTGCGAAAGGAACGCTTCATTAAAAAATGGTTATGTTGTGTGTTTGTTGGGATATAGAGGGAATTATTCATTACGAACTATTATTACTAGACAATCGAACCATCACAAAGGAGTTGTACAGTGAATCACTGGTACGGCTAAAAAAAATCCATTGATGAAAAAGGTCAGCAATAGCCAATAGAAATGACAATGCCCTTCTTCACACGGCACGCGAACAACTCCAAAAACTGAAGCAAATTAAATGGGAAGTTGTGACTCACCATCATATTCTTTGACTTAGTATCATCGAAGTCACTAAAATCGCATCAATGGAAAACAGCTTAATACAGAAAGTGATGTACGAAGAGAGCTCGACTCTCTTTAACTCTGAGTCCAAAAATTTTTCTCGTTATGGTATTGAAAATTTAAGGTTAAGATGAGAAGAAATTGTAAATAATAACGGAAAATATATTTTGGATCAAATTAAAACGCATTTTTATTTGCTACTTTAAAAATTATTATAAAAAATCGCATTACTTATCGGATAACACAATACAAGAAAAGTAGAAAATTTTTGTAGTGGGTAATTCTACTAAAAAACAACACTCAACCTCGCACGCTAATAAAAATATCAGTGTATTCAAAACCTAGGTTTTGAGCTTTTAGACCACCCGCCATATAGCTCTGATTTAAGACAAAACGATTTCCACCGTTTTGGACCATTAAAATAATGGTTGAGGGAAGATAATTTGGTTATTGAGGTTTTAGGGCGCTTTGATAGATATAGTCATTAACACTCAAGAGAGGGCAGAAGTTTCTTTCTAATGAAGAGATGATTAATGTGAAGTACAAGAGACTGAGCAAGAGAACATGAAGTTTTTTCCAGGAAGTAATCTAGAACCTATTAAATAACGGATTAAATGCATATACACTAAGTTAAATTATGAAGGAAAATAATTTTAATAAAATTCTTGTACGTAGAATTTATAATTTTTAAATATCTTTTATTTTTTGATTATTCTTCGTACATTAAGATATACTTATTAAAAACAGCATCATTTTTCCATTACTAAATAAAAAAAACATAATCTAAGTAATTAACGTGTTATGAATTGCTAATATTTGCATTAATTTTTCTAAAAATATACTTTTTTCTAACTCGTTATATTTTTCATTTCATCATTATACCAAACTTCTTCGCTGTATCTAAAAATCGTTACAAATTGATATATCTATATACATACATATATATATATATATATATATATATATATATATATATATATATATATATATAGTGTACAAATTAATTCGGTACCTACAAAATAAATTGAATATAAATGTTTTAAATTAAAATATTCTCTTGTCATTTTAGTATTTTGAAGTACCAACCTTAACATTTAAAACAGTATATACCTTGGTCAAGCAGTTCGTATAATCTCACAAAACACTAGTCAACATAATGGCGTCCGGAAAGTAGCATATTAGGCATTGCATACTTTTCGCATTCCAGTTGTTAAAAAAATGCTCATTTTACAGCACGACAACGCTTGACCGTATGTCATCAAAGGGGCCAAATACGTTGTTTATTCGTTAAGCTGGGAAGTTCTTCCTCATACAGCGTATTCACTAGACTTATCCCCGTTAGATTATCACCTGTTCCGGTTGCTCTAGCATCACCTGGCTTATACCCATTTTAAAACAGTGGAATAGGTATTATACATATATATATATATATATATATATATATATATAGACGTTTCTCGATTATATTATGGTATGGAATACATCCCAACAATATAATCGTAAATTAAATTAGAAAGTGCCCCATTAAATAACAGTTTCTTTCACAACATAAACTTGTTACAAAATTTTTTTCGAACAATTCTATTTTACGTTGTATATTTTATCTTAAATCCGTGAATTGTTTATAACCCACTTCAACTTTATATAGCTGTTTTATTTATAATTATTTTTTTGTAATCTAGATGGATTAAAAGTTAATTATTCTCTCATCTAACTTAACTATTCTTCCAACCCGGTGCCACTTTAAAACTCTCCGTACCAGCGCAGTAGAGTACGATTACCAATGAGTTAAAATTAGCAGGGATGAACGGATCGATCAGGAAGTACTAAGCAGTGTAAGAAGATCAACAGAATTTACTACCAGCTTAATCAAACAGTAATAGGAAAGAAAGAGGTAAAGAAGAAGACCAAGTTGCAGATGTATAAGTCAGTGTTCCTAGCAACAATATTATATGGAGCAGAGAGTTGGACAACAGTCGATAAGCACACAAGATGCATCATGGCAGCGGAAATGAAGTTTTTGCGAAGAGTAGCAGGGAAAATGTAGATAGACTGCAGAAGAAATGAGAGTGAAAAATATTTGGAGGAGAGAGAGTTGAAGTGGTATGGACATGCATGCAGATCGAATGAGGACAGTAAAGTGAGGAAATGTTTAGAAGCAAGGCCTCAAAGAAGAAGAGGAAGAAGGAGAACAAATACTATGTACGAGGGATATATAGAGCAGCTTGGAAGAAGTAACATGCAGGAGATGAAGAAATTGGATAGTACCAGAAATGAACCGAGACCGTTCCCATGCTGGGAGGTAAATAGAGAGAATTGAGAAAGAAAAAAAGTACTGGCGCAGAAAACACAGTTTACCGCTAATATTTTTTATAAAAATTACTATCTGTGAAGGAATAGAAGGATTTTTAATTAGTTGAACATCAAAGGCAATCGTTACATAGCTGGTTAGTATCAATAGAATATGTGTATTACAATAAAATAAAGAAATTAATAAAAAATATCACTCCCCGCGTCAAACATTTGCCGATCAGTAAATTGATATGTATTGAACAATGCATCCGTATCAGAATTGAGGTTAATTTTGAAATAAAAGAGAGAATTAAGGCAATATTTGCGGTTTCAATCATTATTTTTTAAAATTCATTAGTGATAATGTAGAATAATAGAGGATATCAAGGAATATCAATGTTCTGTAACAAAAAGTAGGTCAGTTGCTAATAAAAACACGAGGTCAGCTGAGTTTACCGCACTGGAACGGGTGTGTTAAAATGCATTTTATTATGATTATTGACTTCCCAACACAAATCAAAAGTTGACACTTATGGCAATAAGTACACATAAATCTCAATTTTCAGAATTACAAATAACATAATCTCATGCTATTTTCTCTGCATTAAGACTATGACGTAAAAGGCATTTTATTAATATTATATTTGTTATATTTTCATTCCAATAGAAATATTAATGTTAAAATTACACATTTATAAAGCAGGAAAGATAAGAAATATAAATCTTGTATCTTAAAAACAATAAATAGAATAAATAGTGTAAAGGTCGATTAGTTGTTATAAAAAATATATTACTTATTTTGATAAAAGAAATACATTTCAGTAAAACACTTTTTAATCTTGTTTGCTAGAGATTAAAACTATTTACATGTAACTGGATACGAAATAGATCAGAATAAACATTTTGTAACTAGACTAGATGTTTGGATTAATAACTCTTAGCGCTCAAATAATGTACTTTAATGAAATTTAAATTAGTTAGATCCATAAATGAGTATACTATCGGTTATACTGTTACTTAAATTTTAAAATATTTTGTAAACAAATAACTGACAATATATATATATATAAGCCCATGGTCGAAGAATTATATTTGTTAAAGATTTATAGTTATATTTATTCGCTTATTTATTTATCTATTTTTAGTTATTCATATTATTATTAATATGATAATTCCAGTTTTCAAAATTAATTTGTTCAAAAGTATAGAAAAACCCTACCTTTATTCAAGAGACAGGCTCATTATGTTACATCTATTATTCAGTATCAAATCCAAAAACATTCTTTAGAAGTTTCTCTTTTAGAAACGCCCTGTCTTTCTGCTCCTTTTTATGTGACGGGCATCCTCGGTAACTGGCTGGATAATCACACTCATAATTAGCACACTAAGCCGGCGTCTCTCAGGATTTAGGACAGTCTTTGGAGTCATGCTCAGCTCCACACTTGACGCATCTATAGCGTATATTAAAGTTGAAAGCTTCATACCCGAAACGTTAATATTTGTAGCACTGAGTGATATTTCTACTCCCCTTATATGACTCACAGTAGACCTTCGTCTGATATATTCGTGATGTCAACCAGCTTGGCGGTAGGAGCAAAACCCAAGATATAAATGGGGCTATACTCGTGTCATCCGTGAGGGATAGCCCTGATTCTTGTTAACGGCAAGTTCTTTCTTCTGAACTCATCCAGAATCTCGGTCCCCGCGAGAGCTGGAGGAAGTCCGTTTAGAATGATGTTTGTATCTTTCTGATGTGTCGGAAAGAAAGTGTGGAATTCTGTCTTGCGCTTTCTTACAATTCTTAGCAGCTCATTATAGACCTTCGAGTTGTCGGACACGTTAAAAAGCACAGATGGGGTAGTTTCCAGCTTGAAAGACCCTTAAATGTCAGCTTTGGTCAAGAAACCATTCATATTACTGACAAACGCAGCATGTTTGTCAAAGACATGGTGTAATACTATGGGGGAGGGGATATCTTCTCCCTAGTATTGGCCTCAGAAATAGTCAGGACCGACTCCACATTAACTAACGGAGTGAACTGATTGATCATAACCGTCGCCGTAGATTTAGGAATCTTCCTAGCTTTAGATGGATCATCAGAGTCACTAACCCTCCTCACTCTCTTCCGCTGTTTCATCCACGTTAAGTCCTCCTTGTCCTCTTCTTCTACTCCCACGTCCATGGTATTGGTCGGGGTACAAAATGAGATTTAGGTTGAAACACGTTGATCAAATCACTCAATCATCAAGTATAATTATCGTAAATATTAAAGATGTTGAAGTCAAAACGATTCGTGTCGATTATTTTTTATGTTCGAAGTCATATTCGTACGAAAACAATTTATGAAATTAGTCTTTTAATGCTTATTACGCTGTCCGACTATGTAAAGAAATTACTTATAAAATATAAGGTTTTGTGCCGTCAGTATGTTTGATATTCTTTTTGCAATTATTTAATAGCAAACATACTCTTTGCATATTAAACTGAGTAATATATTTTTATATTCGGCTTTTGACAATTACATGTAAGATTCAACAAGTTCCTTATACTGTTCACTGTGGTCCATATAAGGTTCCTTATCATCTATATATGGTCGTTAAGCCTGTAAAATGTGACCTTCCGTACCGTTAAGGATCTTATAAAGTACACTTTATATACCTTATAAGATTGATATAAGGTGTCCATATAAGTATTACTGATCTTTATATGGATTGTATAAGGAATATCGAAAACCTTATATTGAATATATAAGGTTGGGGATTACTAATCTCTTATACAGACGTATACTTAAAAAAAACTTCAGTTAAAACTTTTATACCTCAGTGAAAGTAAAATACTTGAGAATATCGAACAGATCCCTTTTAAACAGATTTCTATACTTCCATTTACGCGGTTTTTATTGGAGCGCTGTTTTCGTGGAACCAATTACTCGCATAAATGAAAGTATTATAGTATATATATATATATATATATATATATATATATATATATATATATAAGAATTTGTATTTGAATGTACTGATATATTTTTTAATGTTTAATTATTACAATTATATAAATTAATTTCACGTTTCTGACAAATATGTTTAAAATAAGTTCAACAAATTTATCTTAGAAAATTTTTACGAGGACGGTTTGAAAAGTAAACTGATTCGATATTAGAGACAAAAGGTTCGGTTTCGAAATGCACTTCATTTTTCGACATAATCCCTTCAAAGCTCGACGCATTTGCCCCAACGTTTCTCCAGCTTCGCGATTCCTTCCAGGAAGTTGGTTTCTTTGAGGTCCCCAAAATAATCGTATGCAATGGTGCATTTAGAGGTGATTAATGGTCATCACCTCTAAATTCTACTCAAATCACTTTCCAGCTGGGAAAATTTTGAGTTTCAGGAACAGGTAGAAGTGCGAGGGAGCCAAATCAGGCGAATACAATGGATGCGGAAGAATTTTAATCTTCCATTCAGTCAATTTTTACTGAGAGACAACGCATAAAAGAACTAGAGCATTGTCATGATGAAACAATACTTTTTTCTTGGACATTTCGAGACGTTTTTCTCCGATCTCTGCTATCAACTTCTCCAAAAGTGCTGCGCAGTAAATGTTTTTCCCTTTTAAAGGTAATCGATTAAAATATTTCCTTTCGCATCGCAGAAAACTGACGCCATCATCTTTCCAACCGAGTGAATTATCTTTACCTCCTTCAAAGCTCTTCCATGGAACGCAGTCCACTGTTTTGATTGCGTTTTCAATTCTAGTGTGTAATGGTAAATCCAAATTTTATCCATGGTCACAAAACGTCGCATGCAATCTGTTGAATTCTTCTTCAAAAGTTCTATGAATTCACAAACTATTTTTTTTTTGCTCTGCAGTGAGCAAATGCGGCACCCATCTTGCTTTATTATGCAAAATGAAATACGTTCGCTCACTTGATATACCTATGACCTCTGCTATCTCGCTCACTTTCATTTGTCGGTCAGTTAAAAACATATCGTGGACTTTATCTATGATTTCTGATGTGATAGCTGTTCTGGGTTCTATTGAGTGAAGTACATTTTCGATGCTCATTCTGTCATGTCTTTAAATTCATTCTCCCAAATTCAAACGGTTTCGTAGAAGGGACAAGATGCATTCAATATAGAAAATATTCTCTCATAGGTTTTTTCGCTCCTTTCCCTTCCAAAAAAGGACTATATCACACTTTAAGTTCCGATTTTATCCGTTTTACACTTTTACACGAAACGTGTGTGTTGAAGTAACTATCAAAAGTAGAATTAACGGCAGAATGACTGGCATCTTTATATGAGTTACTAAACGGGATGCAACTTTATGAAAATATATACAGCTGTCCCCATCTCCCCAGTACACGAACAAAGTTATTCTTCAAGACGCCCTCATATATGCCAAATACCAAAAAATAATTACTCCAAGGACAGAACTTATTTAGAAGAAATGAACTTATTTAACTTTTAAAATTTTGAATGAAAATATCAATAAAATTAATAAAGAATCTTTTATTGTATATATTCAACTGTTTTTAAATAATCCCGAGATAGAAAAGACTGAGAGTCTTATTTAAAATTCGTTTTTATTATTTGAATATTACAAACATAAAAAAAATAATAAGCTTTACAAGATATTCTAATAATTTTCTTATTAGTTCTACTTATGCATCAGATAACAATGCAATTAACCATCTTTATAGTTATTAATGAATTTCAAATTTATAACAGAAATCAGTAAAAAAAAACATTAAATAAATTTAACTACACAAAATTTTTTAATCCAACGACTTTGTGTGAAATTTTACCTCATAAAAGTCGAAATTGGTGATTTCAATTCGTGTGCAAATAAAGTATAAGCAGTATTTGTTTCAGTTTTTTACATGCTGTCAACTTGAAACAATTCAGCTGGTCCTTACAATATCTAAACTTCAATAGACAAAAACAAACATCGACAATTTACATGATTCATATATAAACGGCCATATTTAATATAAACAAAACCTAAATAAACAACATAGAATGTAAACTAATCCGCAGTTATCATGTTACAAAATATCGAACGAGTTAAAAGTAAATAATTTGTGTACATTTCCATACAAAAATTGTAGAAATATATATGAATATTATATAGATTGAATGGTGTACCATGATTTTGTAAGATAAATTTTCTTTTCTGTCTAGAATTTTGTTTAAATAATACTGAAGTAAATTTAAAATACTATTTGATTTATTTGTGCAGAATGTACAGTTAACTATATTAAAATTCATCTCATTCGATTCTTCCCATTCGCAAATATTTGACCAATACACTAAGAATATTGTAAATAAAAATCCGTTATTTAATATATTTTCTAAGGTTCTGTAATCATAAAGACGAATAATAATAAAACATCTTGTTTGCAAACTACTCACAACTGACTATTCTTATATATTCTCTTCCATATGCTCTGTTTTGTTTGATCACTGTTAAGATGCTTCTACAATACATGAATCAAATATTTTAATTTTGATGTTACTATGTCATTGGTTTTACAACATATAAATATTAAAACTTCAAATAGTAGAAGGGGCAAAAAGTAAACTGAGTTGGTATACATTTTACCTTTTTATCAATTAAAATTTCTATTTTAAAACATAAAATCTGACAAAATTTTCATTAAGTTCAAATATAAAACAATTTTCACTACTGTTTAGAAAATCATATGTGCATGACAATTGAACGACAAATAAACCAAAAAGTCTGATTTTAACATTTATCACAGTTTTTGATTTTACTTCAATCCAGTAAATAGAATGCAGTTATAAAAATAAAAAGTATGTATTTTATACATGAATTTGAAGATGTAAAAAAAAATAAGTAATACATTCTTTATATATATATATATATATATATATATATATATATATATATATATATATATATATATATACACGTACGTATGTATATACAATTATTAAATAATTTTAACGCATGAATTTTTGAACAGAAACATGTATTCATAAGATTCATTTCATTAATTTATATTTTTCGAGGAATCATCAGTTAAGCAGGAAATTATGATGTAAATTTGTTGTTCATGACTTAGATATAAGAATACGCATACATTAGTTAAAAAAAACTTTTATTTTTAAGTAATCAAGGGCGTCAACTCGCTACGCTCGCCGACTCTCGGGAGGGTTTCGTCCCCCGCTCGCTAACGCTTGCTTTCCCCTAAACAAATAATAGAAATTATTATGTTGGTAGGAAAATAATTGCAATTTTTGTTTTCTGAATTCTAACCATAATTTTGTCAATGAAAGTGTCATTTCATTCAGTTCATGTTTATATCATTTTAAAGTGCATTTTTTGGTCTGTATTTTAGTAATATCGATTTTCGTTTTATTATTAATAATGCTTCAAACTGGGCTATTGAATTAAAGTGGCAAATTTTTTTTAATGAGTTCGAAACGGGTGGTACAGCAACAGAAACTGCTTGTAAACTAAATGATGCTTTTGGTGTGTGTATTGTTAAGGAACGTACGATGCACTGGTGATTCCACACATTACGTGCTGGCGACGACAGTCTTGAAGATGAAGAAGGTCGCAGGCATCCTTCTTCAGTTTATAACGGCCATCTAAAGGTCTTAGTAAAATCAGAACTACCCACAACAATTCTAGAGCCGTCTTACAGTATTTTAATATTCGAATAATATCAAAAAAAAATGTGAAACAAATATATAAGAGAGAAAAATCATTATTTCTCTAAATGAAAAAGGATATTCACAACTGAAAATTGTACAAGAGACTGGTATTCCATGTAGTACAGTCCAAGATATTATTTAAAAAAATCAAAACTGATAGTATATAAGAAAATAAAGAACGATCAGGAAGACCCAGAATATTAAGTGAACGGGAAGAAAAACAAATTTGAAGGATTGTAGATATTAATCCATGTACAAATGCTACAGAAATATGCGTGAATATGATAAAAAGTACATGAAAGAATTTGATTTCTGAAACAATTCGTAGAATCGTCAGAAATGTGGCTGTCATGAAAGAGTTTCACGAAAGAAACCACGATGAGTAAACAGAATAGACAAAAAAGGCTCAAATTCATCAAAAAAACATGTGAACCAATCACAAGATTTTTGCGATACTGTTATTTTTAGTGATGAAAGTAAATTTAAAATATTTAGTTCATCGAAAAGCAAATTGGTAGGAGAAAACCTAGAACTGAATTCAGTAAAGAAAATCTCTAACCAACAGTAAAACATAGAGGTGGTCCATAATGGTGTGGGGCTGCATGTCGGTAACTGGGGTTGAAAGGCTTCATTTTATTGAAGGCGAAATGGATCAGCTAGCTTATATCGATATTTTGAAGCATCATTTAAAGACCAGTGCAGAAAAGTTAGGATTGGAAAACAAATTTATATTTCAATAGGACAATGATCCTAAGCACTGTGCCAGAAAATTGAAAGAATGGATTTTATACAACGTACCGAAACAACTCAGAACATCTCGTCAATCACCGCACATGAATCTCATAAAATATTTTCGGGCAGTTTTGAAGAAATCTTTGCCCAATCATTCCATAACCAGTAAAGAAGCACTGAAAACCTTTCTTCAATAAGAATGGAACCAAATTAGCCTAGCTATAACGAAAATGCGTACATTCGCGTACCAGCTAAAACGTGTACATTCTATGCCTAATCGATTAAAAGCCGTTCTAAAATCTAATGGATATCCTACCAAGTACTAGTTCCCATCCTTCTATTTCAAACAATATTGTGAGTGATCGAATACTTTTATGTGTATAAATATGACATGTTAATTTGAAAATACAACTTTTTTCAACATATTGTACACACACACATACACACACACATATATATATATATTATTTGTAAATATTATATTTTGAAGTACAGTAATAAACGATATTAAACAGATTTTTAAACAATTTGTTCTCTACCGTAAACTTAATTTATTACATAAAACATACTGAGTATGAGAGGTTGTCGGATACTTTTGTGACTGTATATATATATATATATATATATATATATATATATATATATATATATATATATATATATATATATATATATATATATATATATATAGATAGATAGATCGATAGATAGATATAGATATAGGCAGATATAATGTGTATATGTAGCTGTAAACACAATCAAACAGTATCATTATTTATAAAGCTCTTCATACCGCAAAAGTGTACAACCACTAATAAATTTAAGTCATAATACTACCAAACAAAAAAAGTTTCACTTCGAACGTATGGACTCTGTAAACTACCACACTTATTTTTTATTAATAGACTTTAAGAAGCGCAATACCACTTTTAATGGCTCATATTATGCAATATTCTTGCATAAATTGCGGGATAATATTCGCGAAAAATAGCATGGAAAACTAAAAAAAGGAGTGCGCTTGTTGCACCACAATGCCCCAGTTCACAACACTATTGTTTTTCAAGAAATATTTGGGAGTGCGGCTTCTAAAAACCTAACCACCCACCTTATAGTCCAGACATGGCCCCTAGTGATTATTACCTTTTGAAAAAGGTAATAATCACTTTTGGTAATTTGAAAAAAGATTTATACGGACAGCGTTTTAATGATGGCAATGAACTAAAAACAACGATAACAAGCACTTAACACGTTCAACTCGGTACGCTTTTTCATATTCTGAATAATGGATCAGAGTATGATTAAAAGTTGTTTGTTCTTCTGGAAGACTTGTTTGCTTGTGTGATCAGTGATTTGCCGTTTAGTTTATCATAAGAAGTAAATGTGTAACATTAACTGGTAGTTCAGTTTAGACACAGTGAATACTTTTATTTAGCCTCCTCCTATAACTTTATATTTAGATGCAGTTTTCCTTAAATTATGCTTTTATTAATATAATCGGAAACATATATATTAACTACCGCCTGATGTTGAAAATTATGTGATATGGTTCATGCCGCCAGATAAAAGCACAACTTGTGGACCACCGGTGATCCACGCCGTCTTTAACGTGTAAAACACGAAAACGGAAGATTATTTTTATAAGGGTACAGAATTGCTAATTAAGCGCTGTAAAAATGTATTACAGGTAAAAGAGATTATACAGAAAAACAGTAACAGTAGTTATACATTTATTTACATTCTCCTTCCTATCTGGAGATGGCGCTACTCTTGTATTTCTTTATTATCAGGAGAGTAAAAACATTTTTGTGGAAGAACAAACCACGCGTCATCTAGTTGTATACATATCTTACTGTTTCATGTTCTGTTTCTTTTGAAAGGATTCGAAACATTAACAACATTACAAAATTATTCTCTAATACACTTAATCAATACATAATATAACATATATTTTTTACAAAAATGATATAAATGTAATTAATTCAGATTATTAACGTGTTTATATGTACGTGTATATGTACGTACGTATATAACATAAAGTAATGTGAACTCGAATAAACGTCATAGTGTAATCTGACGTGTGGTCTTTAGAAACAGTTTTGTTTGTTTACTATACTTGACAATACGTATACAAATCCCAGCGGTTTGAATAACGAAGCAATTGATTTCAATTGCAGTGAACATTAGCTTAGTTTAGAGCTCTTATCTGTTCCTCACAATGTATAAATAACCGCACGTTCGCTAAAAGTGTATAGTCATAAAAATCATTTCTGGAAACACAGATTAAAATGAATCGTTTAATTTTGTTTGTGATTGTTTCGGCATTGACTGTTGTGTACGCTCAGGTAATTATTCATTTTTCCTCATTGTTTCACACGTTTAAACATACACTTGTATTTAAATACCTATATGTATGTATGCATGCATGAATATATATATATATATATATATATATACAATTTGTATTTTTAGGAAAAAGTGAAAGTGTCCGTATATTATGAATCGCTATGTCCAGATAGTATGAATTTTATCAACAATCAATTCTACCCGACTTATCAAGAATTATCAGATTATATGCAAATCGATTTGGTACCATATGGGAAAGCTACAGTAAGTCAATAAAATCGTTTATTTTAAAATTTATAAGTGATTAAGTAAATTAATTGAACGTTTATGTTCAAATATAAAAACTGTTGAGTTTTAATAACTAAATAAAATGTTAGAACATATCCAGAAAGATAATCTTCGAATTATTTGAACCTTTTGTCAATGTTTGAAAGGATAAATTTACCTAAAGTTCGACTAATTTTTTATAAAGTAATAAATAAGTGCTTGTTTTGATCTTAATCGAAAAGTCAACGTTTGTTGTATTTTAGACATAACAATATCATAAAAAAATTGTACAGTATTTCATTACGAAAATAATGTTTTTAAAATGCAGTACTGATTAATATTTTTTTCAGTGTTTTTTTAAATTATAACTATTTTCATAAATACTTTTTTAATAAATTAATGTCAATGTTTATACGGAATTAAACAAGTGTATCCATAAACCATTATCGCGCGTGCAAAAGGAAGAAAAGTTCATGAATTATAATTATATATTTTTATACCTGTGGTCAGGGACGGATCTGTACATGGAGGGCTCTGAAGCTTTATTATTTTTGTAGCACCCATGAAAATATATATATATATATATATATATATATATATATATATATATTAGGTGTTTGCATTGAGAGCCACTGTTTTTTTTGGTGTTTTTTGAGGATTTATTACAATAACAAAATGTATGGATACATTAATCCAAGTATTTTCCCTCGGAAACTATAACTTTTTCCTACTTTTCTGGCAGAAATTGAATTCCACGACGAAAAAATAGTCTGTCTTTTGAGCCAATCCATTCAGTAACCCAGTTTTTACTTCTACATAGTTATGGAAATATGTATCGTCCAAAGCGTATTGTATCGATCGGAACAAATAGTAATTGCTTGGGGCCAGGTCTAGAAAATGTACTGAGTGCGGGATAACCTCCCAATCAAGCTCGATCAGTGTTTGTTTCAAGGCTATAGAAACATGGGGTCGAATGTTGTCATGGAGAAGAATCACTTTTCGGCAATTTGATGCAATTGATGGTCGTTTTTGCATCAAATTTTCATCCAATCGCTTCAATTGTTGTGACAATGTTCGGCGGTGATTGTTTCCTTCGGTTTCAACAGCTCGTAATACACGACACCATTCATATCTCACCAAATAAAGAGCATTTCTTTGTGACCATGGATGTTCTGCTTTCGTGTTGACGTTGATGATTGGCCAGGATCAACCCATGATTTCTTGTAACTTAAAACAATAAACTCTTCTTTTTATGCCTTGCAAGCAAAGAAATCCAGATATTTAAGCGATTAGCAATGGCATTTTCGGTCAATTCATGTTGCAGTCATCTCCCTTCTTTTTAGATATTTCCCATGGTTTGTAAACGTCGTAAAAGGATTGATATATCGACTTCGAGCGGTTAAGGTAATTCTTTGAGTGTTTGAGTAGAGTTTTCTTCTAATAGAGCTTGCAGTTATTCATCTTATAAATTTTTTGATTGACCTGGTCGTTTTGTCGTGAACGTCACAATCACCACTTTTGAATCGTCGAAATCAATCTCATATACTTTTTCCGATGGAGCAGATTCACCATAAGTTTTCGTGAATAATCGATGAGCTTCAGCTACACTTTTTTTCAAATCAAAGTAGTATAGAAGTACACATCAGAAAAAAACAACTTATCGCGTTCCATTTGATTCGGTTATAGAAAAGCGCTTGTGTAAACAAAGGATGGCGTCTGATGATTAAATTTTAGTGAGAAATGTTCACACTTCAAAATGATATAAGATACATCTGTCACTGCCCATAGCACACATACCTAAAGCCATCTACACGCGATCAGCGACTTTCAGTGCAACCTTCTAATATATATATATATATATATATATATATATATATATATATATATATATATATATATATATAAAGTGTGTGAGAGAGTGTGTGTGAAAGTGTGTGTGTGAATCTTTTTCCTGCTCTTAGAGAAAATTATGAAATTAACGAAAGATAGATATGATAACGAAATCATGAGGGCAAATGATGGTTTATTTTATTTTTTTAGATATATGAGATATGATATGTTAGATATAATAGATTTATATATATATATATATATATATATATATATATATATATATATATATATATATATATATATATATATTATTAACTCACAATGTTAGAACAGAAATCACAAATATTTATTATAAAGTTAGGCAAATGGATCTGGTTAAAATTCAGGCCTATCTTTCCATCTGAATGGACAATCTATTCCTGGTTGTGGGGTGGTCGAGGGGGTTGTCTGGACACTAGACAAACCCCTCCGAACCTGTCTCCAACAGATTATCATTTTTTTAAACAAATTGAGTAATCCTACGAGAGAAGGTTTTCAAAGATCAAGCATCAGCTCAAAACGCTTTCAATGAATTCGATAATTCCAGGACTCTAGAATTCTAGCTTGTATGAATAAACAAACTTGTTTCCAGTTGAGAGAAATGTGTGCAAATCAATGGTCTTTATTTTGATTAATAAATTTAATTTTAACTGGTATATGCGTCTTTATACTCGATACATAAAAATCGCAATTATTTTTGCACCAGCCTAATATAACATACAAAACAAAAATTTAACGAATGGACGCTGATTTATTATACTCTTTTACGATTATCTTTTTAATATTAATATTTTTTTGATATTTAAAAATCGAATCTTTTTAATTACATTTATAAAAAAATAACTGAATTATATATCATGTTTTAAACAGATAATTATTTTTTTAAAATAATCAAAATAATTTTACAGAAATAATTATTTTTGAACAGTATTTCAGTCAAAAAAATATTCACACTCTTTTTTCATCTTCGACATGAATGTGATTCGTAATGACAAGTAAATAAATCAATATATATTTTATGAAAACTCGATTAGAGATAATATATCAGGCAAAAGTATTGAAAAATCGAAATTAATGATCGATCATATGCGTTAAATAAACAGTAACAAATTTGATAGTGACATATATATATATATATATATACATATATGACAGCCCCTATGTCCTAAACCTGAATTTAGAAATTCTTTTTTATTTTGTGATAAAAAATTGAAATTTATGAAATAAATTTATTTATGAATATAAATTAATAAGCGAGTTTGACCCTTAGAGTACTAGTGGAAATGTTCATACATTTATGAAAAATTACAGAAAATTTTAAGTAAAAATACATGGTTATAGAAAATACTTTATATTTCGGTCAATTTTGAGTTAATGTTAGTTACATTTTTACACACTACTAATAACATATTGGACTTCCTTTATTGATAATAAAATCAAAAATATTTCGAAAGGTTTTATACAAAAAAATATATATAATAGAAATATTTTCACAAAAACTTGAAAATGAAACTTTTTTGTATAAAAAAATGCATTTATTTTCTTTGGAATGAGTACTTTCAAGGATTTTTGTAAATCATAACATAAATAAATATACGTGATCCGAAGACGTTTTCATATACAATTGTGCTATTTCAGACACAATCCGTGAAGGCCTTTCTTGCTCATTGAACAGATGATGGGTGGTAGTTTTTCAAAGTTAGGGTTAGACCGTGTGCAAAAACTGACTAAATGACCGACTGAACTAAATTTTACATTTAGTGCCGATAATGCAGCATTTTATCTGCTTTTCATTTGACTAAATTTTTGACAGCTGACTAAATTGATTTTAGGAATTTACGCTAACACTGTACGCTCTTTTCTGAAAAAATTAATCCACGGGAGATTTTTCTTTGCTAATATCACTATTGTGAAAATAAAGGTAGATAAATGAATAAAATAAAAAATAAAATTTAATTTAGTCGCGGCAACTTTACGCTTAGTTTGAAGTGTAACATCGACACTAAATTCAACAATTTAGTTTAGTCGGCCATTTAGTCAGGTTTCGCACACGGTCTTAGAATAAAACGGATAGAACACATAAAATTATGTGTGAATTAGCTTTTGACGTCCTTTTTATGAATCAAAGTTGATTTTTTTATGAGTTATAGCACTTAGAAAACCGACGAGCAATATATCGCTTCTTTGCATTTTTACCTAATATATGGAATAGTGATATATCGCTCCTTGGCACTCAAAGGGTTAACTACAAATATAAAATATAAAAACACATTATATTTATGAAATATGAGAATACCATATTAGAATATGAGGACCTCAATTATAAGATGAGTCCCACTTTTTCCTAAAGAAAACGATAAAAAATGTTGATTTACGTTTAAAAAGTAATAATAAAAAGTAATATTTACAAAAATTGTACAAATACATATTTAAAACTCGATAGTCTGTTGTTTAAAACGTGTACAGTGGCATGCCAGCCGGAACTTCACAAGTTACGAATATAAGACGACTCTTATTTTTTAATGAAAATCTGTAGAAAAAACCACGTCTTATGTTCGGGATAATACGATATTTAGACATATTGAGATTTTTAACATATTTTTTTCAATATGAAACGAAACAATACTATAAAAATGTTCAGACATAATTTACAGATTTGAGCAATATACAAAAAATGAATTAGAAGCTAATGCAAAAAACGGGTGCAATGGTGAATAATTTACGGCGCTTATAGAAATCCGATACTTTTGTTTAAATTATTCAATTCATAGCCAAACAATTCGAAAAAAGACAAATTTCGACGAACTATAATTATTTTTTTAAATTATACAAGAAATATTAATGAAGTTTTACATAAACCTTCTCCAGTTCATAAATTAAGAATAAAAAAATTGAAGGAACTCTCACTTTTTTAAACATGTTTGTTATTATATTTGATAACGTGACAATTTTCTAATAAAGCATATGTTAACATTCTAAAAATTTAAATAATAATTTCCCTTAAACGGTATAGAATATCGGGTTCAAATTTTGCACACAACTTCAACAGTTTCTAATAAACTGGAATCGTCTATTAAGTTGGAAATACAATCTGGCCATAGATTTTTCCAGATAGCATTCATGATTGTGCTCTTTAAATCTTTCCATTCTTTTTTAATGTTTTCGATGGCATCAACGATATTGTAACTGCGTTAAAAATTGCGCAATGTTATTTGTTTATCCACCTGCAGCTTATCAAACATTTGCTTAAAAATGTACCTCAGGCAATATTTTTTAAAATTTTCAATTATTCCCTAGTCTATAGGTTGTATTAATGCAGTTGTGTTAGGTGCGATGAACATTACTTTTATATTAGGATTTAGCTGGTCATGACTTACTAGATGGCTAGGTGTACTATCTATTATCCACAGGATTTTAAAAGGATTTTTTTAAACACGACAATATTACTTAACTTCTGAGCAGAAGATGTTGATGAACCAATTTTCAAACAAACATGCTATCATCCTTGATTTTTTATTCGATTTCCAGTCGACTGGAAGGAGAGATTTATCATGTTTGAGAACTCGTGGATTAGCAGAGTGATATAGTAAAAGTTCACCATAATAGTATTTCTTGCATATTTCACTATCTTGGAACTTGTTGGTATGACTTATTTCACTGCCATTTTAATAGCGTCAGATTTTTTTTAATCGTGCGAATTCTAAACCCGTAAACATTATACAATTAAGTAATGCGACCGATTTTTTTTCTCGGCCTGTGGTAACACTGCGAACCTGTAACTCCGCCACCGTAATAGCAGATCCCTACTCTCTCGATTGAGACCTTGACCACCCTCGTACGATCATTTCTTCGCCAGCTGTTTAGTGTTTTGTAACAACGCGCGAGTAGTGCATGTCACGAAAATGGAACAGAGAAAGATTGTCAAGATTGCTCAAGATTGTCTCGAGCAGGTTGAAAGTGATCCTACTCTTCTCGATCGAGTTATTACTAGTGATGAAAGTTGGTTCTTTCAATATGACCCCGAAACTAAACGACAAAGCCAACAGTGGCTGTCCCCTGGAGCACCAAGGCCAAAGAAGGCGAGAATGAGCAAGTCCAAAGTGAAAACCATGTTGATTTGCTTCTTCGACAGCAAAGGGGTGGTTCACAAAGAGTTCGTACCACCTGGACAAACCGTAAATCAAGTATTCTACCGCAATGTGCTCGAAAAATTACGAAAAAGGGTGCTCAGAGTGCGTCCAGAGATCGCGAAGACTTGGGTTCTGCATCACGACAATGCTCCCTGTCACAGTGCGTTCAGTGTCTCTCAGTTTTTGGCGTCTAAAGGCATCGCAACGTTACCACAACTCGTCAAAGGTCGACATTTTGACTCCGTTGAAGATATCCAAGAATCTGTGACGAGGGTACTCGGAGAGGTCCCACAAGAAGTGTTTCAGAATTGTTACGAAAACTGGAAAACTCGCTGGAATAAGTGTATAGATGCGGGAGGGGACTACTTTGAAGGGGATCGCTGCGATGTACCTTAATTTTTAAATATACTCGATTTTTGAATTTTGTCGCATTACTTAATTGTCTGACCTCGTACAACCGAACAACATTATTAATTTTTTCACCTTTTTCTAAAGTCTGGATGATTTTTAATTTAATTTCTAAACGTATCTGGGTTCTTGTATTTTTCTTAATGATTTTGTTCAATGTACCCCCAGTTGATGCTATTATTTATAAATCTGTCGCATATCTACGGTTTACAATGCATACCCACCACAAATTTTACTGTTAATTTATTTTTACTACACTACATATGTTTACTACACAATGGTAAATAAGATTACTGAATAAATTAATATCAGGAATTCCCGAAATTGTATAATTGTTATACAATATGTATAGTATATGCGACACAATATGATAAATTTATATACTGTGGTAACATCTTGAGTCTTGATTATTTAAAATTTAAAAAAATTCCGGATTAAAGCGAATTCGCGTAAATGGAGACCGCATAAATGTAGCGATTATAGCGTGTGTGTGTGTGTATGTGTATATATATATATATATATATATATATATATATATATATATATATATATATATATATAATCAAAATTATCCACAAGAAATTTCGATGACGTCGACTTATTTATTTATGTCGTCGAGGTTTTATGATGCCCAAATATGTTTCTCATATATAAAACAGTAACATTAAATCTGTCTGCGATTATGATTATATAAACATAAATGAATTTTAAAAAATATGTTTATTGTTTCATTCGGTTACAAGTAGAGGCTTATAATTGATAAGTGGGCGAGCGCAGTAAGCCTGGCGGTTGGTGAATTCAGCGAGCAGAGGGAGAAACCCCCTAGTATAAATATAAAATCAAAATTATCCACAAAAAATTCGATAACGTCGATTTATTTGTTTATGACATCCAGGTTTTTATGGTATCCAATAAAATAAAATAAAATAAAATAAAAATAAAATAAAAATGAATTTTATTGATATGAATTTTAATACAGGGCCGGGTTTGGCCTTATGTTTAATGATTTGGTGCGGTGCCCTTACCAAATTTGGTATTTAACCGCTGTGTAGTGTGGCTTGTGTGTGATGTTTTGGTGATTTTTATTAATGTCTCTCTGCTTGCGTTCCGGGAAAAATTTTCAAAAAACCGGGATATGGTATCCAAATATGTTTATCTCATATATAAAATAACACGTTGCAATCTGTCTGCGATAATGATTATATAAACATATATATATATATATATATATATATATATATATATATATATATATATATATATAACAATACATTGCATATATATGCGAGAATGATTATATAGACATGAGTTTAAAAAATATTTTTATTGTTCCATTCGGTTACATGACTTGCTTATAATTGACAAATGGACGAGCGCAGTGAGTCCAGGGGTTCGTGAGCGCAGCGAGTATATATATATATATATATATATATATATATATATATATATATATATATATATATATATATATATTACAGTTCAGAGAATAAAATAAATCTATAATTGAAAGCTAATTGTTTAATAATTAAAAAATAAGAAAAATCTCAGCAGCTTAAACAGCATACAGAAAAAAAAATAGTGTAATATTATCATGATGGTCTTAGTACTTGTGAAGCACACTAGCTTTCATGTTCTACGACTAGTTTCTGATTTTATATCATCTTCAGGGATCTGTAGACCACTATTAATTACAGCTACCTAAAGTGACACAGGAACTGAAACTAGTTGTAAAAATAAAGACTCATATGAATAGATTATCAATGTGGTACATCAATGAAATCACGGGAATAAAAAAATGACATTCTTTTGAATGATCGAACAATAAGAATCAAATGATGACTTATTTGAACGATCTAAAAAATAAATATTTTTAAAAAAATCCTGTCTTTATATTTACACTTTTATATAATTATTCCATTATCTGATTTTAATGGATTACTTTTGTATCGATATCAAACTGCATTTAATTATTGTAAATGAAAATATAATTTCTTAATATACATGAACATTAGGGTCAAATTTGCTGTAAGTAAACAACCTGAATTAAAAAGTTACCAATTGCATTTTATATTTATAATTTGTTTGATAAACATAGAAACGAATTAAAACAACTTATTTATAGATTAATAAATACATATATAGATTATATTTTATGTCAAAAATAATACTATGATTTAAATGATAAGTCTATTCTTAAAAAGATAAAATATAAAAATATATTATCTCTATATTGACTATGTAGTGAAATTCAAACACTTGCAGTATGACTTGCTTTTTTCTGGTTTACAATAAAAAGCATCCAAATAAAAAATCATGTATTTATTATTGATTTGTTACGCATAAATGAACAAAAGAATTAATAATTATGTAATATGAAATAAAACAAATATTCTACGCTATAAAATTCAATTCACACTTAAAAGTCGAAAATTACTAAAATTTAAACTAAGATTTATTTTCAAAAAAACGTTAGTATCACTACTTTAGGCATTGATAACTGGTTTAAATCTTTTTCACACTGAAAAAATATATAGGTAAATTAACGAAATATTAGGCCATTGGTCTTTTAAAGTATCTTTTAAACTTCTTTCACTTCTAATAATATTCGTTGTAATTTTTCTATTCAGGCCATCTTACACATGTTTAATAGAGTTAAATCAAGAGATCCCAGTGAAATTTTGATTAATTTAATGAAATTATAAAATGACCTCTCTCATATAAAATACCCGCATAATACGTCTGATGTTTGTTTTTCATCATTATCTTAGAAGAAAAAGGAATTTATTTATTTCAGATTTTTAAAATAAGAAATAATGAAAAATCATTTTTTGTATTATTGAAATACCCAAATTTATCTATTTGTCTGTTTTATTTACAAAAAAGTAAGAATTGTGAGTCTTTCTCTCATGAAACTATATTTTAATTAATTCCATATATTTTTTATGTTTATGTTTTTTATATTGTTATTATTTAATAATTTGTTTTATTTAATCAATTAAATATCAGTTTATGTAAAAGGTTTCGATTTTTAAATTACATTTTTTTTTGCAGCACAAAAAAGTAAACGGCGAATGGGTATTCAGTTGCCAGCATGGAAATTCAGAATGTAAAGGAAATAAAGTGCAAGCTTGTGTTTTAGTAAGCAATTTAACGGAGAACAAAAAAGTCACTTTTATCAACTGTGTGATGAAATCAATTTTCCCACCAAATGCCGGTCGAAAGGTATTTATTTTTAATGGATTATATGTTTGAAGGTAAACAAGTAATAAAAAGTTGTTCGTATCAAATCATTGAACTTACTAATCTTTTAATAATGATATAGTCAGAGTAGGATTTAGACAGGGGCAACATGGACCACTGTTCAGGACGGTAAATTTTGAGGGGTGGCAAATTTTGAAATGCTGAAAATGTTATTTTCAATCATAATTTCGATTTACAGATAGCTCAAATGTGAAATGAAAAATTAAATGTCAACATTTTTGTAGTTCAAATTTTGCTTTTGAAATTTATATAACAGAACTTCATAATTTGCATTTTTTAAATAAATTAAATGAATGGAAAATTTATAATTTTTTTAGTGACCATTATTTTTTTTCTGTTGAAATGTTTTTAAAATTATTAACAGTTACGAATTTGTCTTAATTCATTTGGACAAAATTAGAGGAAGGGGAAAGAATGGGATTTGATTGGTGGCCCAAGAGCGGTACCTAGTGTCCGGCTCTGGATATAGTAATCACTGGCCAAATTTAATAACAAACATCACGGCTGCCGATTTATTTTTAATAATTCAATAATATAAATATCAAGTTTAAAATGTTATTAACTATAATTTGCATGCTATATGATATTTAAAAGTTAAGAACAGTATTTTAATCAGAAAATATGGCATTTGTATGCAAACATATGTAATACTTTAACTTTATTTAATTTAGTAAGAGTACAATACAAATATTTCTTTTATATAAATATGAATGCGGTTCAGTATAAAATAGATAATCATATATACAGGAAATATCAATTAATAGACACTTATTTAATTAAAAATCATTTTACTGAACTCATTCCATTGTATCAATACTTCGAATTTGAATTCTTTGAATTAACATTTTATTTTATGTACTCTATTTTCAATAATTTCTCATTATCATTGAAAGAATTGAAATTTTCTTCTTCAAAAATATTTTCTTCTGAAATCCATTAAGAAATATTATCATCAAATAAAAAAGTTCATCCTGAATAAAATTCTCCGAAAATATTTTCATTTTCTATTATTTGTTCTACGGTTTTTCATTTCTAATTTCTGTCCCGTTTATTCATTTTAATGTAAGAACATTGCAAATAGATATAGACACACATCCAATAATACATACATATTATCCTAGTAATCCTAAACCTTACATCCTCCGTATAAGATTTTAGATATTCCTTATACAATCAGAATCCTTATATGAACACTTTATATTAATCTTATAAGGCATATAAAGTGACATTATATGATTCTTATACGGTAGTCACTTTATATGTCTTATGAGATTAATATAAAGTATATATAAGGTGCCCATAAACGGATTCTGATCCTTATTTGAATTGTATAAGGAATATCTAAAACCTTATAAGAAAGATATAAGGTTGAGGGTTACTACGGAATAGGTAAAAAAAAATGTATCATTTATTATTTTTCTTACTTCTTTCATAAAACCAAAACATATTGCAAGTAGAGAATGATTGTACTTAAAATAAAAGAACCATTAAAATAATACTAATGTTTTATATAATTTGCACTATATGAACCTATTTATGTATGTTAATAGTACAGTTATTCATTAAATAATACAAACATATTTAAAATAAACCTATCTGGAATTAATCAGAAACATTCAAATCATTTTAATGAATTTTTACAGTGTGCTCAGGCTGGAGATTTTGATTACGAGCCAATTGAAACATGTTCCATTGGATCAGAGGGTTCAGAATTATTAGCAAAATATGGTGATGCAACACATGCTGTCCAACCAAAAATTACTTTCGTGCCAACAATTATTTATAACGATGTAAGTAACTATATTTATCTATTGGAATTATAAAACAAAATTTCATAATCTACCCAAAAAAATAAACTCTTAATGATCCATAAAACATTACCATTTTTTTTTTATTTTAAAAAATATACACAAATTAATGAAGAAAAATTAAGCAGTTCAATTATGTTTAGTACTATTTGTCTTTTAATACGTATATTATATATATATATATATATATATATATATATATATATATATATATATATATATATATATAGTAGGAGGGCAGTAACTAGAGCCATGGATGCAACATGACTTAAAGGCACAAAAATTCATATTCGCTGACTTTATTTGCTATTTATATAGGAACTCATGATAACATCTTTTAAATATTTCAAAAGGTCTAGGCATGGTCCTGTATCAAAGAAATTAAACAATAAAATATAGCGTTAAAAATAAAATACTGATTAACCCCTTAAGTGGGTAGTTTGCGCGCCCAACTGCTTACGGATGAATATATCCATTATACACATTTAACGGGTTAATAAAATAATAATTGATTAATAATACAGTTTAAAGTAAACATCGTATATAATAAAGAAATGTATAAACAATTTCTTCAAAATACAATGAAACAGATTTTAATATTTTATAAAAAGACCACGGGTTTTCAATAAACTAATTCTTCGAAATATGAAAGATTTAATATATTCTGGTCATCCAATAATGATTTTTTAAATCATTTCTATTAAAAATATTTTATTTTTTTCTTGGACGTGATCTCATTGATTTTTTTCTTATATTCATAACTGGCAATTCAAAAGAAGTTTCTATCATATGAGGACACTCGTAAACAATCATACATACTTTTTAAGACTTGGTACTTAATTTAAGGTATAAATGTAAAAAATATAGACTGGTAATAATGTATACAAGTTCTTATACTTTTTCCGAATAGAATATCGAGCAACAGCAAAATACACTTTACGTTTTGTCTATCCGATTTAGAATGTGAAAACTTTGTCTCAGTCACACATTGAGTGACTTTGTTGGCTGTTAGGAATCAATTAAGGATAATCTGATTTCTCTTGAGAATTGAACCAACAAGTCATTTTTTTAATATGCGACTAAGACAAAATCATGATAATTGCAACGAAATGTCAAAAATCTAGTTGTTAATTTAACATAATGAGCTTGAAACTCCAGAAACCACTAGAGCTCAAATTAGTGAAAAATGATTCTAGATTCCTGTATGAAAATTCACTGTACATGCTAGGAAATAGTACGTGGTTTATTTAGTCGAGGCAGTGAGAAAAAGCAAAATTTAACTTAAAACGGCAGTGCCAGTATACACTTCGTTTTTTTTTAAACAACTAAATTATTAGATAGAGAATGGAAGAGAAAATAGACATTAGAGAGAGGGAGATAAGAGCGCCTTTCCAGTGTGAAGTGGGCCATTTAATAATATATCTATGTGATAGTTGACAATTTTATCGTCATCTCAGTAGCCGAATTTAAAAATTGGAATACAATGTTATCTCATTATTGATATTCGTCATGTACTCTACTATAGTACCTATTGTGTACACAGTTTTTATAAACATGGATAGTCATATTTTAAACAAGGAATTACCTTTATCTGAATGATTGTCTCTCACCCACTGTTTTAATACATGTATTAAAATAGTTTAATATATTATATAAACACTGTTCAATGAAGTCATAATGTTATGGTGGCTATTGTAACAGAAAAAAAATTCTAATCTTAATTTATTATCAGTAACACTTAAATTTATTTTAAGATATCTAAATAAATATTTGACCTCTTATTTGGTTGATGAAATTAATATTTTTGATTCAAAATATTGACAGGTGAACCCTATCATTCAATAATATGCAGGAGTTACAAATACGCACAATATTGTTCAGTAACCCGTTAAGTGGGTACGATGTATATATCCGTCCGTAAGCAGTCGGGCGCAAGCAAACTATCCACTTAAGGGGTTAAATATTTATTAAATTACAGATAGATTTTTTTTAAATTACATTTCGATTTGATTCGAAAATATTAAATTCTTTTTGCATTTCACAAATGATTTTCTTTCACCTTACAAACCGCACAATTTTTTTTTAAGTCAAAAATTAAATCAATATTGATTATTTTTAATTGTTGCTTACGCAAATTTTGACAGCAATAGCATCGAATGCGAGACCATCATCATTAACACATTGAGTGCCATGCCTATTATTTCTGATAGCCAGTGATGTTTCCCTGAGGGCTATTTATAACGTATTTTCACCCCTCAGGACATGGCAATCAAAAATGATATCTGTTATGTATATAATTTTATGTTGAGAAAAAAACACAAATTAAAAAAATATACATGTTGGCCTCTTAGTGAACATTTACAAAATTGGCTGGGCAGTCAATGTGTTCAAGTGCTAAAATACAAAAAAAACTCCCTTACTTTATATTTTTTCTGTAATCTATTCATAATTTTTTTTATAAAAAGTACAGAATCGAAAAATTTTGTAAGTACTCCTCTAGTTTTCTTTTGTAAGAACACTAATGTTTATAATTTTATTTCCGTTACTAATGAATGGATTTTGTTTGGATACAGAGACTTTATAATTATAAGCTAGCAAAATAATTCGAATTCATTTTTATATGAATTCTGACCAACTTTGTTGCACTAATTTAAGGATTTTGTTTCTACTTTCTTGAAATTAAATTTTAAAATCAGCATTTTAAAATTCCGTGATTTTTTTAAATGATTTTTTAAACATTTTTTCTTCATATTTTTAATAATATACTGTGCAATCAAATAACTGCGATTACATTTTTCCAGTTTTTCGTTTTTCTATTTTTAGAGTGTAGTAAAAATAATTTTCTAACATATAACAAAACTTATTTATTTGGTGTTCCAAAGTAATAGTAATGCTTTTACTTTACAAGTTAATCTAGTAGTATTGTTGACTTATTTTTTTTTATTAATTTGTGTGTATTCTTTTCAACAAAGAAAAATGTTTCACTTTATACGAATTCCAGTTAAATTATTAAATATCAACTATTGTGTGTCTAAAATTAATAATTTCATATTCGCTATTTCTAATCGATACATTTGTTTCTAGGTGTATAACAAAAATCTTCAAGATATGTCTATTCACGGATTCAAATATGTTTTATGCAGCCAGATCAAAGGTACTAAGCCAAATGAATGTCCTTCCATTTTGTGATATTATTAATTATTGACGTTTAATTAATTCATTATTATTATCTGATCAGTACAAAATGAATAAATAATTTCAAATTTTGTATATATATGCCTTTTTTAATTTTTATTGACCTAAAAATTTTAATTTTCAATCTAGGTTATTTTAACTAATGCATATCTGTTAGATTTATTTCTTAGTCTTAATAATAATTAAATAATTTTAATTTTTGATTTTTTTAAATCATTTTTGCTCATCAAATTAAAAATAATGTATATAATTTTTTATAGGGACTTTTTGTCATATTTAAAATAAACATCAAAAACTATTTTTATATTTACTGTATAAAATAGTATAACATTTTTAAAAATATATTAAGATCAGGATCAAATTATTTTCAGTACTAAAAATTACTAATTCAAATTGTCTAAAAAAATTAATTTAACTGAAATATAAACAATGAAGCCAAATTAATGTTCCTTAAAGTAAAAATGTTTTTACACTAAATATTAATCAGGTTTATTAATTTTAATTCTTATAGAATGTTAATTTTTCAAAATTAAATTCAAAATAACTTTATTGCTCAAACGATTATATGAATATGTTATTTATTATATTTATAATAAATCAAGATATGTCAAAAAAAATACTTCACCTTTATGTACATATATTGAAAATGGCTCAGCAACTGTTTGTAGATAAATGGATATTTGATATTTTATCTAAAATATCTAGAACCAAAGTACATCATTCATCAAAACACATTAAACACTTAACATTTATCAAAAATAATTCAATCTACCTGTAATATTGAAACTGAATGAATCATTCTTCATGGTCATTTGGCTTATGTCGCTCTTATTTCTACATATAGACAGTGCTGAAAACAAAATATTTATTGTAAATTATAAGTTTAGATATACTATATAATTAAACCAATCTGATATTTAATTATAATTACAGTTTTAGAGATTTAAAAGGATAAGATATGTTCTTGGAATAGATTAATTATATATTTTGATGTATAGGATTTAATATCAAAGATTAAATTCGATTTATTCTGATAAATATAATAAATACTTAAAAAAAAACTATGATATACTAGATCTACTGATATACAAGATCTACAGATATACAAATGCATTTAAAACAGAGACTACATAATGGTTAAAATCACAAGATTTGGATGACTTAGTTGCACCTCTGTTATATTTCATGTTTATAAAAAATATCAATGCTACGAAACTGTATACATTAACTATTGAATTTTAGCATGACTTGTCCGTGGTACAAATTTATTTTATTTGCTTGAGATACTGAATGATTGCATTTTGTAAGTTCAATGCATTCAAACTGACAAAAATAATATTATTATACTGCAGTCACTAAGGAAGTTTTCTAAGTTTTTACATTATATGGGTACCTATCATATTATCTACATGTAGTTAAAATAACACAAAACGCCCATAATTTATTGAACACAATATAATTCATTATTTAATTAAAAATATTAGATATCACCACAGTTGTTTTCAATGAAAAGGACAACTCAAAAAGTTAATGAATTCCAAATAAGCACAATCTATAATATATAGTATGTCTGAGTACTTGTAATTTTCTCACAGAAGCATTTGTATTAGTAAGATACTTATGAAGTTCAATACAATGTGTATTTTAGTATGATATACTCTTCATGTTATTTTGACTGAAATCCTGAAATTATGGTGGTTAATCTTACCACATATGTAGATAATAATAGATAATAATAATTTAGATATAATACTGTTTAAAAAGCAGCTGTTATTATCAATTCAGTTGAACATATACACAACAAATGTTTACTGATTTTATTAATTGAATGGTTTCAATATTTAAACAAACTGAATTTTATATGCATAATTTTATGCAAAGGTGATTTGTAATTCTTTGCAAGCACGATGAACAGATTCTCATGGATTAAATACAAAACATGCATAAAACCTTTCAATATTCTTCACACTTATTATACACAATGTTTTTATGTAAGACCTTGCCAATTTCTTTATGGTAATACTGTCTTTGTAACTAGATTTAAACATGAAAATCACAATACACACACATTATCTTTTATCGTTTCATGTTACATAATTTTCATCAAAAGTAATACAATTTACTTCACGTTATCTTTTAAATGATAATGCAAATCATAACCATTTATAATGCAATCAATAAATTATGGACCCAATTTGTACTTATACTTTCATGTTAAACATAGCACTAGTTAAAATCATTTTTTTTCATAAGCATATGTGCATTTGCATGTCAATTAATGAGTTTAATGAGTATATATGTAAAAACCCTTCTACAAATATAGTTTTTATTATTTTATTTAATTTTTATTGTTTGTATTTTATAGAAGATGAGTTGCAACTTTATAATCTGTGTGCTGTCGTATGTGTGTGCATATATATATATATATACATATATATATATATATATATATATATATATATATATATATATATATATCAAACATTGCCATAATGATTTATTTTTACTTTTTTTTAATGACTCTAGGTATCCTCTTTTGTTGATAACTTTCTAATTTCATTAACTTATTAATAAATACAAAATACTTTACGATCAATGAGCACAATGCTAAAATGAATATATTTTAATGTATGCAATTAATATCAAAGAATAGTTGAAAATGAAGATACATATCATATAATACAAAAAAATTAAGGATTGTAAAAGTTTCATAATCATTTTTTTTTATTTGAACTTTTTGATTGCTCATAATACAATTTTGATACTGGCTAAATTCACTCTTTGAAATGAATTAATTTTTCTACTCCACTGGCCATACAAACTTTTTCTGGTCAAAAATATTCAATAAGCTATTACGGGTCATTTTTTACTATTACTTATATACATTTTGATGGTGATACCATCACCTAATGGTACCAAGATGCAGAAAATCTTTTAATACCTATTGAAATAACAATAAAAAATGATCAATAATTGTTCATTGAATATTTTTGGAAAGAAAAATTTTGTGTGGTTTCTGAGATGAAAACAATAATTCATTTTAGTAACTAATTTTTATTATATATACAATCATTCTTCAATTCACATCAAGAATACAATGAATGCTTTTTATCTAGTTGGGAAATACAATTTAAGTATGCTAGCATATGAAGAAGATGTACTGGGCAAGTATATATTTAGTCAAGTATAATGTACATGTTATAAAAAACAAAACTTTCATCATTATTTTGTAATAAATCCTTTAATGTTAAAATAATAAACATAAAAAAAGAAGAAATCAAATTTAAATTGCATTTACCATTGTCAGTTTCTGTATTTTAAAACAAGCAACTTCTTCAGAAATAAATTCTTTTTTCATCCCATAAACCACAATAAAAATTTTTTTGAACAAAAATATTCAATAAATCATTATCAATTGTAACATGTACATTTTTAAGGCATCAACCTCAGAATGCAAAAGTTACAACAAAATCAATAATGATTTACTGAACATTTTTGTTCAGAATTTTTTTTTATGGTTTATGGGGTGATAAAAGAATTCATTTGTCAAAGTGAATTTAGCCAGTGTTAGAACCATATTATGACAAAAATCAATTTCTTTCTCTTACACAATTACTACTTTCATTACTTCAAGCATTTTGCACTTTTATTTTAGTTGCTATATTCCATCTTCAACTTTTTAAAAAAAAGTTTTTTCTTCCCAAATTTTATCACTATTTTTGGATAAATCTGTGTAATTTTCTTGATATTAGCTGAAAGAGATTTTTCAAATCTTGTTGAAATTCAATGAATATTTAACATCTGAACCGATATTTAGAATTATATTTTACAATTTTGCCAGCAATTAAAAAGCCATGTCAATATTTTAAATACAAAAAATACTGATTTATCATAATCATCATCAGGATAATTTTCAAAAAAGATTTAGATATTACGGTTAAAGATTCATGATCAGTGAATAATTCTTTAATTTTATGAATATTTAAGTCCTCAAAACAATTTCTCTTAATAAACATGATAAATCAATAGTTAGAAAATTTTTTTCTGCTGGAACTACACTATCTTATAAAAAAATTTCTTCATAATAGTTCTAATGCTATTACTAAGTTAATTTTTTCTACTTCTTTTTTGTACATGAATAACAATTGAAAATAATCAACAATGATTCATTGAACATTTTTGACCAGAAAAAAATATGTGGTTTCTAAGCAAAAAAAAATTCATTTGTGAAATCTCATATTATTCTCTCGCTTCGTATTATTTTCTCAATGATTTTTAAAATTAATGGTAAGGCATTTTTACTCACCAATATACTGTAATTTGTATATATAAAAGAAAAGAAACTTTTTTTAAAGCATGTAAGACCAAAACCGTATATAAAACATACTGTGTAAATCGAGGTATGAGAGTATTTATTACGGTCATATATACAGGTCTGGCAACGAACAGCAATTTTAATGACAAAAACGGTATCGCTTATTGTTTGATCTTTTTAATTACGATTACCGTCACTACACGAATCCACCTATAGAGTGATACACTTCTACCTAACCATACCTTACTTGTCATCGCTCTCGTAATAATAGTGTAATTCTAATAATAGCGTTTTCTACTAATCGAATTTTTATGAAAGTTTAGTATCAACAGATAATAAAATGTCAGAGTATTCAAAGATGATAAATGTCGCGCACCTGCATACACTTAACAATTTTGTTTGTTAATACATATTTAAAATTCACGCTATACTGTGAAAGATAAAGGCGGAAGTGTATCCCTTTGCAGGTGGTGGAAGTGTATCCCTTTGCAGGTGGCGGAAGTGTATCCCTTTGCAAGTGGCGTCGCGTGTTGGTAGAGATTGTTATTAAAAAGTTCGACCAACAAGGGATACTGTTTTCAATACCATTGTTGCTAGACCTGTATGTAAGACTGTGGTACTTACTAAGCCTGTGATAATTCTAGTATTCAAAAGATGAAGTAATTGAATATACAAATATCGTTTGACCAAGGAGGCCACAAGAAGGAGACCAAACTCAGTCGATTGTCAATTATAATCAATTTATGAAACTTGACTATCGGATGGCGGCACTAGTAGTAGAATGAAGGGACTTCTGAGTGAAGGCCGATGCACACAATTCTCGATATCACAATATCTACTAAGTACAACATGTACTAACAAAATGAGCATAAACAAAACAATGAGGAATTTCAGGTTAGAATACCTCTGTCACGTGTTATTCTATACGCAATGCGTTCCGCGCAGAAGTCACTAACTGAAACACGAACAATCACTTTTTGCTGCCCCCAAACACCGGAGTTCAATCTCCTTCTTATAGCCTCCTTGCGTTTGACTATTCAAATAGCGTCATCATTGAATATTTTTGTGTAGTGAATAGAATACATACTCAGTTCATCAATAATTTTTGTTCTATATTGAAAATTTAACACTGTCAATTGTTTCTGTCTTCTTGATTATTTCAAAAGTGCTGTAGAAATGTTATAATAAAATTTATTACTTTATAATAATAAAAAAAGATGAGTGTTCAGTGCATTCGTTTTTTACAATTAAAAAACAAGAACGTAAATATATACACTGCTGAATACATTGATATCACTACTTAAATAACAGGAATGTTTATATATATATAAAACATCACTATTTTCAGATATTTAAATAATCCAGTACAAAATATATAACCATACAATATTTGTGTTGATAAATGATATAAACCAATAAAATATTATTCAAATATTCATTATAAGCTTAGTATTTACCAAATTAAAAACACTGTTATTTTTACATAATTACCTCAGCAAATAAATTATTTTCAGATAATTAATATAGTTATCAATATTTAAAATAATGAATGTAATTGCGAGATCATTAAGCACTACACTAACAAGTTAATTAGAACGGTAAGTCCAGGGAGAGATAATGGAAGTAATTACTTGTCTAAGCATTTTCACAATTATATATACACACACAACATACATACATACTTACATACACACAATTGTATGTGTATGTATTTCTTAAATCTATAAGCCTCATCTTTCGAAACAGTAATGCTTTTAGTTCTTGTGAGAACTATTTAAGAATATAAAAAACCGGTTAGTTAATTTAGTTTTATTACAAATAGTGAAGTCTGCTGACCTTTTCTACTTCCTGTATTTGATAATCGAATTGGCATAACTGTCATCTTTGTTTTTTTCGGAGTTTGATACAATATACTTCTTTCTTTTCTTAAAGCTTCACCTCTTAGCATTAGTAAAGCAAGACTCTGTGGTAGTTTTGAATTTTCTATGAAATCCTTTTGAAAATGTTTTTCTTTCTCTGCACAACATATTTTAAAAATGAATACTTTACACACATGAATAAATAAGAATAATACCTTTGAGATCTGTATAATTTAAAATACTTTCATTAGTGTTTTCTTTATTTTTATCTAGTTGTGCTAAAGTTATATTCAATTGAGATATGGTATTCACCATAATTATGTACCGTTTTAAAACTCTTTTAACATCAACTATATTTGATATTTCGTCATTTAGTAATACTTTTATGGCTGAATCACATTCCTTCAAAACTAAAAAAATATTGACTTTATTACTACATATATCTATATTTTCATTGCGGTTGGATATTTAAAAGAATTAATATACACACGCAAACACGCATGAATATACATTCAAATATTTACATACTGTTTGAAAGTAAATTAATATATTTTATGCACTCATTTGATACTTGTGATTTTATTTCCGGAAAACATGTCTTCAGATGTCGAGCTAATGTCCATGCATACCTGCTAACCGATGTAAAATTTTCTGAATTTAATGTTTGATTTTTTTTATTTACCATATGCTGACATTTTTCAACTTCTAATTTGCAAATTTCAAGTACAACCTTAAATGAAAAAAAAATATCAAACTAATAGAGTTACATTTTCATTCAATTTTAACATTTTAAACTGTATTAATTCTTTAAATAGCTTACTTGATTTCAATTTATGCTTTTATGTACATGCTGCTGAGATTTTTTTTATTAAACACTGATAACTATAAATTTGTATTCATTTACATACAATATTTTGCAGGATGGCTTAGTATTAATTTATTGTTACTAAATGACAATTATATTTTAATTTACCTCTCATATTTCTAACTTATAGAAATTAGCTTTATTGATTAAAGGATATTAAAATATCTAATAAAGCTGATTTCTTGTTTTACAGATTTATTCAATTATATATATATATATATATATACATACACGGTGTCTATTTGAACAGAACAAACTTTGTTTGGATTGGTGTCATTTCTTGTCCATTTGTCCCCTTTTATTTACAAATTGTGTTCTGACTATAATTTTACTGATTATTTTTAACATTTTTTCTCCAACAATTTTGAATAACTGACCTCTTAAAGAATTAACAATTAAATATTTTTATATTATCAATAATCATACCTTTGAAAATGCAGCTGGATCAACTATAAAATGTATCAGATTCTGTAAAATATTGACTTCATCATACCAATGTTTACATAAAATCATCACATGTAATCTACGTATAAACTCTGGTTCAAGATAAAGTGCTGTTAGGGCTGGTACTAATTCCCCTTCAAGTGATTCTAAACTGGCCAAACAACTACGCATCATTAATACTCCTACAAAAATAAAATTTGTAATTAAAATTCATAGGCAAATTACTGAATTTCAAAACCCATACTTTCTCTGTCTGTTGAACACGCAACAGCAAATAAACCTATTTGTATGATTCGATCTACATGTATATCAAATTTTATTATTAAATCATTTAAATCATCACTCTGTCGATTTTTTAACGATTTATTAGGTTCAATACAAAATGTGTACAGATCCTTCAAAGGCGCTTCACTGTTTTGAAATACCTAGTAATATTAAAAATAAAAATATTCTCATTACTATTACTGAGTAAATTATTCATTGATGGAATAAAAACTAATTACTTTAATTTTCAATGCAAATTTTATGTACTTACATCAGTTTCAAAATAAATTATCAATTTCAATTAGAATTAAACTTTTGATGAAAATTTCATTATTACTTTTTATATAATGTTGTAAACAAATAAAATATGTTAGTATATAATACTAATCGCAAAAATTTAATTTTACAAAATGAATCATTTTTAAAGAAACATGTCTATCTGCATTTATACCTACACATCCCTTATGGTGTGCACTACTACTAATACGAAGTATTCAATGCAAGACATTAATATTTTATTATATAAACTATAAAAATGAGTAATATCATCATATATATCATAAACCACTTCAAAATATTTGGTGATTTCCACTTTAAAAATAAACAATAACCTAATTTACGATCATACCATGAACAAATTTGTTATGGTTTACATCTGTGTGTGTACATTATATATATATATATATATATATATATATATATATATATATATATATATATATGTACATATATATATATATATATATATATAAAAGTAGAAATTTGTATAATCATACTTCTAACACTAATCGAAGCACTCCTGTATTCACACGTTCTTCTAGTAAACATAAAGCATCTGTTAAAGAATCTAAAAGTAAATTACAAAGCGACTGATCTGGTGTATTTTCCAAACATTCTTTCAATACTTCTGCACATAAATTAAGTACCTGTATAAAACACAGATTTAATATTTTTTTATTGGTATTAAATTCAATTATTTTACCTTACAACTACCAGCTTTAATAATTTTTAAATCTTCAGGCAATGCAACTTGTGCTATTGACATTGCATGACAAAGAAGTTCATCTATTTCATTTTTTGCTAAATTATATTTCAAAACAATCGACTCTTTTGTCATACTATCAATATCTATATCAGAAACATATTCTAAGACAGAATCCATTAATAGCATAAAGTTTCCTGCAATTTGTTCATTTTGGGCTTTGATATCTTTTGTAAAATCAGTTTCTAATTTTGTTACACACCATTTCAGTCGCTGTAAAGCAAACTGACGAGATTCCTAAAACAAAAGCACAGTTCTGAGAACGAAAGTAATGTAAGAATTGTTTTGCTTACTTTTAATAGAACATTATTGTCTAATTCTTCTGAGTAAATTGTCAATAGAAATTGTAATGTTGTTTCAAACTGTGCTGCACTTAATAGTATTGTACTGTGTTCACACGACGATTGAAGGTTTTCATTTTGTAACTAAAAAATTATTTTATTAACATGACATAGTAATATCTACACAAGCTGAAGTGTATGTGTGCAATACTTATAAACATACATACACACACATATGTAAGTATATATATATAGATAGATAGTCTTGTAATACCTTAAACCAATCAGTAATTTGATCTGAATTTATATGTTTACTCATTTTACAAAATTCTTTGTATTCGTCAATTATAATCATACATAAACTTATATGTATTAAGTTTCCATTTGAAAAAATATTTTTCAATGTTTGAAGTGTCACATCTTGATCGAAATGTTGTGGTAATGCCTTGCAATAAGATAACAATGTAACATTCATATCAAAGATAAAGAAAAGTTAACAACACACCTGTAAGTTTGTTGATATACAGCTGAGATTTAAGAAATTGTCTACTTTGAAAATTTCATCACTTTCTTTTAATTTTATCCAAAACTGTTGCACAAATTTCTGTACAAACATTACATGCTGTGTCGTTGTATTATCCTCATCATTCTGAAGTGTTTGAATCTATTAATACAATTTATTATCATTTGTTTTATATATATATATAAAGTACAAATATGTGTTAATTAATAAAAAAAGTGCTATCACTCACTAAATACTTAATTGGGTGCCACAATATTTGAGAAGAGTTCATGATTCTTAAATGTATTTTGAAACATGTTTTGAAGTTTTTATTCACATACTGTTAAGTTTTGAAGGTAATGAAAGAAGTTTTATGCCAATCAGAAGTATATTAACGTCTTCTTGTCTATCATATACCTAGATTTATCTGTCTATTTCTGTCTTTCAAGTAAATAATATTGTAATGTAGTGTAAACGAATCAAAAAGTATGAGTCTTTCTCGTTTGTCTTTCACTTACTGTTTTGTATCTTCTTACTCAATTCTAAAATGCTTATGGCGTTTCGGAATACTTAAGCATGTAATATATACAATGCATAAAAACGGTAAACCATAGACAAAAGACTCTCCGGTAAACAATTAAATTAAGTTACATATTTGGTCGTATGAACATTGGCATAGTAAAGATATATATATATATATGTATATATATATATATATATATGTATATATATATATATATATATATATATATAGAGAGAGAGAGAGAGAGAGAGAGAGAGAGAGACACACACACACACACACACACATATAATGATATATTTCAGAAAGGAAATAAAAAATTTTCTAGTATTTATTTTACACATTTATTTTGCATTGCACATTTATTCGGATGTTATTTATAGTATAAAAATTCAAAGACTTAATATTTTTAGACATATTGTAGGTATATAAATTAATAATAATTGAATTATAATACTTTTTTAAAAAATGTATAAACGAGTGCATAGAAAAATACATACAGATTAAATAAATATCTACATAAATAATCTATTAACCTTTGAAAAGTATAGTTTTATTTAATAGTTGCCGAGAAAGGTCTGTATTTTCTAATTTTTTACATATAAATTGATATCTAATATTTAAAAAATTATAAAATATAGTTTTTAATAAAAACTTTCGTAGATATTTTATGTACTTTAGGGTAAATATATTCAGAAAAAGTTTTTTAATAATAAGAAAATGACGAGATGAAAAGTATACTGATATATATATATATATATATATATATATATATATATATATATATATATATATATATATATATATATATATATATATATATAGCATGTATACTTAAAAAAGATAGTTTGATAATTTCGCTCCGAAAATAAGATGAAGATAAATTTAAATATTTTTTCTATAGATCTATTGACTAGAGAATAAACAAGTGCAACAAAGGTAGAAATTGTAAATATAATGTTTTTGAATAATTAATTATCCTTATCAGAATTTTGTACTCTAGTCATTAAAAGTTTTATAAATATTACGAGTGCAGAGATTGTATAAAAATGATTCTCAGTGTAAAGTATTTGATGATGGCCTTGATACAGACCTTATGCTTTAAAATATATATATGCGCTGACCGTCATATCAGCGTATATAATAATAAATGCGCTGACCGAGAAAAGTATTGACAACGAAGATTTTAGATACAAATGCTTCAAACTTTGGCACTGAAAATTAATTTATTGGATTTTTTTGTTTAACATATCAGTATTTATCCTATATTTGATAACATGAAAATGTAACACTTTTAAATAAATTAATTAATGAAATTTTCTACTAAAACAACTTCATTTTTTTTAAGAAAAAGTATTGGTAATTCCAATTGATTTTAAATTAAATGCTAAAGTTAATAATGCTTTGGCAGTTTTTTTTAATAACCTCTTTTAACATGTTTGGCATCGATAAAACTAATTTTTCTATCACTTTCTGCATTATTTCTTCTCCATTCATATGCAATGCCTCTTGTAGTTGAAATTTATTGTTAATATATTTTCTTATTCTTTTATCTAGTTTATTCCACAAATATTGGATAAGATTTATATTAGGTGATTGTGGGGGCGTATTTAAGGTGTGGGAGTATTATATGAAATCTATTAGGATTATTATAGGTACTAATAGGATCAACATTTTGCTATAAATAGAAACTATTTGCAAGACCAGGATTTTCGAACTTTTCTTTAGATTTCTCTTCTAAATATTCATATAATCTATTTTATCCATTATTCCGTCCATAAACACAAATTTCCAACACCAAATGACCTCACCATCCCCATGTATGATCTCATCATCACAGTAATAGATTCTTTTTTTAAATCAATACTGAATTTTCACTATATTAATATTCGGTCATCACAAAAGAATATTAAATTTACTTTTATCTAGACATATTATCTTATTTCAAAAGTTAGTATTTGTGTTTAGATACTGTTTTTCAAAATCAAATCTCTTGCATTGATTCACGTTATTTATTTATGGATTTTTCCTGGAGAATTTCGAACTATAACTAGCTGCATAAAAAATATTTTGTACAGTTCAAGAGGTATATATTTGTTAAAATTTTCATTCAACTGTGCTGCTATATCTGACGAATTCATCTCTAATTATTTTTAATGAATTTGACCACGGATCTTTGCTAATTATGAGAAAAGATTACTACGCGTCAACTTTTTGAATAATTTTCTAAATCTTCCTCCCCTTTAAATCAGCTGATACTGTTTCGATTTGTAAATCTACTGTTATTGACAATTTTTCCAATAGCCAAAAATGAATATTCTTTCGAACGCAAATCTAAAATTATTTTTCTTTCAGACACTATGCTTTCATTTTATCTTTCAATGTTTCAGATTAATCAAATTTTTCAGAATTTTTATAGAATACAACTATCATTTCATCAAGAAATATCAAGAATTCTTCTGCTTATGAAAACGAATGCACAGTTGAGTACGGTATTATTGTGAAGATAGCCAATAAGAAATAGGGGTTGTTCTAATACTTTTTTTGCATAAAAAATTAAGTTTTTTTAGTCAATAAAGATTTTCATTAATTTATCGAAATAAAATTGTTAATATATATTTTTTGTTATCAAACAATAATAATCACACAAAGAGAAAACTTAAAATATTGTAGTAAACTATTTTCGGTTATCGAAGTTAGAAGCATTTTTTTGGCCAGTGTAGTTACGCCAGTAAGAATATGGCAGAACGATGAGCTGTTCAATAACGGATACACTTAGATAATTATACCAAAGTATAATATACTATTTGGTGACAAGGCAACCAGTAAGCAGATAATTTTATTACCACATTTGGTCATAATAGTTACATTATAGATAAAGAGAGTTATACCATCTTTATAGAGTACCAAGAACACAGCAGCTCGATGGACAGTTACGCGCTCGATTGTCAGGAATGAATTGCTGAATTTTTCAATATAATAATTGATGTATTTATATCGAACTTTTAAATGTAATCCTACATATTAGTGGCTTATTGGAGGTATTGTTAATGGTAACATATATATATATATATATATATATATATATATATATATATATATAGTAATCATGGCAGGTTCATTATTGATAAAATGATTGTGAGTTGTTAAAGAATTAGTCATCAAAGAATCACGTGGTGTAAAAGTTCTTGAGTTGATGGAGAATCGAGAGTTGTGAAATCGGATTTTAATGAAAATATAACGATTAGTGAAAGTTTAAAATTAACTGACTCGTATCTGTAAAGTTGAATAGACATATAAAGTCTAATATATTGAACATTTTTATGTTTTCCTTTTTAGTTACAGATATATCTTTCAACAAGTAATAATACGTCGAGTAAAAATTATAACAATAAAGTGTTAAAAAGTTATATTAAAAACTGCATATAAAAGTATACAAACTTGTTAGTAATATAAATAAAAGATAATTACATAATTGTGTCTTCTTCAACTTCTTTATAATCTTGTGCAAGTGCCAAAAGGTTATCGCGTGCTTCTTTAAATTCGGCTTCTTCCATTCCTTCTCCGACATAATGATGCAAAAATGCTCGTTTCGAAAACATCAAATTGAATTTTCGGTTTAGATGGATCCAGGAATCTTTTATTGCTGAACTGTTCGATAACATGCAAACTGCTCGAGTGACAGCTGCCAAATCGCCTCCAGGTACTGTAGTCGGTGGCTGATAATTTATACCAACCTATTTTTAAAATGTGAATGTATTATACACATTATTTTTACCAAAAAAAAAACAAAATAAATATCACTGCTTTAAGTGTTTTACAATAATGTGTTGTAAATTGTTGTAAAATATTTTCTGAGAAAATTATATTTAAAAAACAGGGCTAAAATTCTTGGAAAATTCAGTTGAGAATACATTTTCTACTTTTCTCAATTCAAATACATTTAGATTAATTCGTTTCTACCCCATAATTTTTTTTCTGATGTAAAGTGTTCAATAAATGATTATTGACCATTTTTGATTGTTGCTCATACGCATTTCGATGGCGACGATATTATGCTCAGAGTTCCATGGTACGGAAAAATGGTTTGTTTTTGCGGGAGAAAAATAATTAATTTGACAAAATGTACCTCTTGCTATCTTCTTTTAGAAAGAGGTTCATTTTAATAAATTATTTCTCCCCTTCCTTCTGTAAAAAAAACTCTTTTTTTCTATGTCGTGTCATTCTGAGCATATCGCCATCGAAATGTGTATGAGCAACAACAAGTGGAGTAGAAGAGAGTTAATCTGTGAAAGTAAATTTAGTAACAGTATTAATATTACATTGTGAGGTAAACTTTGTATTGAAATTACTTAGCATTATTTTCAAAGGAAGTGAATGTTTGTTAACTTTAATACAAATTGAATATGTTAATTTTTATTATTCTATTCATATCTTGGAGCTTAAATGCAAGTTCGTTTCTTCAACGATCAGTTTCAATTTTCATCATCCTCTTAGTCTTACTTCAAGAGCCATTCGAGGATGTTGAAAGTCTAAAAACAATCGCATAAAAAAGGAATTTGCACAAGTCTTCAGAATTTGTGTAGAATAATGACTAGTAGATATAAGGAGAATACTACAATTAATATACTTATATTCCTTTATTGTCTCTGGTTTAGAATTTACCATAATAAAATAGTTTACGATCTTTTTTTGGTATACATTAATTATGTTATATATTATTAAAATTAATATATATATATATATATATATATATATATTGCAAAATACGTTAGTAATTTGTTCAAATATACTCTCAGCAGTGTTCAAAACAAGTATTTGTCGAAGTACTTTCAAAAAAGCCGTGCACACTACTGTTTTTTTTTCATTTAACAAATATGATGTTAATATGTATATCTTAAAGTACGAGAGATAGTTAAAAAGTAAAAGACGTTTAAGAATTAAAAAATTAATTCTACAAACAGGAATTTTATTAAAGTTATTTTTCTTCATAATCTTACTTAGTGTATATGCATTTAATCCGACATTTAATAGGTTCTATATCACTCCATGAAAAAATTTCTTGATATTTTGCTCATTCCCTCTTATATTGTATTAATGAGTTCTTCATCAGAAAGAAACTTCTGTCCTCTCAATCTTTTTTTAATGGCGCAAAACGATAGAAATCACTTGGTAATAAATTGAAACTATATGGTAGGTGGTTTAAAAGCTCAAAACCTAGATTTCGAATACATAGATTTGTTTTATTAACATGAAAGTTTGAATGATATATTGCAGCAGAATCATCCTATTCGGAAATTTTCCACGTCTCCTGTATTTGACTTTAGGCTTCAGTTCTCACACAAGTTTATAGTAGTTTCCGTTATTTATAGTTTCGATTTTAGATGTGGAATAAACCAAAAGTGCACCTTTTATATTCTAAAAAATTGTTATCAACTTTCCTGCTGAAATCTTGGAAAACTCATCTTATTTTTCTTGACATTCAAAGAAGAGTTGCGCTGATAAATTTCGTATCTGATGAGAAGTTCATTAATATGATGCAAGAGTGACTAAGCAAGATATCAAATATTTTTTCTAAGATGGGATTCAGAAGCTCAATTAAGTGCTAGATCTCATTAAATGTACAGAAGTTAGGGATGATAATGTACAAAATGGCATCAATAAATATCCTATATGTAGAATAAAAGTTTTTTTTCTTTCTTAAACGTTGTTTTCTTTTTGACTCCTCTTCATATTATAATAAATGGTCCTCTTATGAAAGTCTATAGTTCTTTATTCAAATGGCTTGTTTATGAAAACAGACGAAAACCTTTCGCCTCTAATAAATTTATAGCTAGCACTTACTTGTTGAGCTCTTAATTATTATTCATTCGAAAACTTATATAAAATCATTAAATTGAATCTTTATACGTAGCAATGTCATGAAATTTTTAATTTCTCTTTCAATTTAAGTATTTAGTTAGGAAATTATACTTTGTTGATAACATACCTTGAACCCAGTCGGACACCAATTTACGAAGTTTATTGACTTTTTCGTTTTGATATTTGAAATTGACATGTTTACATCCGTTGGAACAACATCGCCGCGATATAACAAACAACAGCACAAGTACTTTCCATTACGTGGATCGCATTTAACCATTTGATTCGCCGGTTCGAAACACATATTTGTCAATTGTGCAACTGTAATACTTTCATGCATTGCATTCCCAATTGATACGAATGGTGCATATGTGACTAGAGGAAAATGAATTCGAGGGTATGGCACTAAATTTGTTTGGAATTCCATTAGGTCAACGTTAACAGCGCCTTCAAAACGTAAAGATGCTGTTATGGCGGAAACAACCTAAAATTTCAATTAATATTTAGTAGGAGATTTGTTTAATAACGTATTAAATTTATAATTGATAAAAATAATTCATTCTTAGTATTTTACAGATCTTTATGACACAGCGAATTCAATTTTACTCGATTTTCAAACAATTTTTATAATCTTATTTATTTCGTAAAATATTTATGTGAACTTCATAAAGAATTATCTATAGAAGATTATGTTAATAAATGATTTATTAAGTTTTAGTAACAAATTTGATTTTTAAATTATTGTCAGTTAATGAATGACAGCATTATTAATAATTGTTGCGTGACAAAAGATGGCAGAATTAATTTATTTTTGAAATAAGAAAGTCATAGAGATTATATATTAGATTGGTAGAAAAATAATTGCGGTTTATATAATTGTGTTCAATTCGTTTGGTACCCATTTGTTAAGCTGTTTAATTTTTTTAGTTGTTTTAAGTGATCCAGAACTGTTGGGTGACTAACGCCTAATTTTTGTATAAGCTCTCTAATTGTTGTGCGTGGTTTGATTCATCTAACATCTTCAATTCTTCGTTATAAACTGAAAAATAAGCCCGTGGTCTTCATCTTTAAGGCTCTCGTTCCCAAAACGAAAATTTTGGAACCACTATTGCACAGTACAGTCCTTAATAGTATTTACACCAAAAGTATCGTTCAATTTATGAGCAGATTCTATTGTTTTACCAGTCGTTTTGAACTCACAAAAAATGCTCTTATTTGCTTCTTTTTCATCTTTAATTTACTAGTCCAATTTGAAGTAAAATTAATAATAAAACTAAAGTCGATGTTACCAAAATACAGACCGAAAAATGCACTTTAAAATGATATTAACATGAACACGATGAAATGACACTTTCATTGAAAAAATTAAGGTTAGAATTCAGAAAACAAAAACCGTAATTATTTTTCTACCAATCTAATATTTATAATACCATTGGTATAATAGTAAATTTACTCTAATACTAAAGGGTATAAAGTTTTCCTCCCTAAATTGAATAAGATAAAAATATATTTTTCGTTTTATTTAACTTATTTTGAGTGTAAAAGGTTAAAATGAATAGATATTTTCACAATAACTTTTTACTATCCCATAAATCACAAAAAGTACTGACCAATGTTTAATAATTGATTCATGTTAATTGATTAGTGTATAATTGCATTTTGATATCAATTGTGTTATTTTTAAAGCGCAACCTTGCGCTTTAAAAAAACACAAACACATTTTTTTAGTTTGTTATCAATTCATTAAATTTGAAACCAGATATTCAGCACTTTCGCGGTGTCAGTACAATGACATTTTGTACTGTCGAGTATTTTTTTGTTTAGACTTATTGGTTTGTAAGGCATTGAAAAATAATTTATAAAAATAAATTGATACACGGTGCAATAATTATGTATTACATTGTTACGTATTATCTTATAATTAAAATATCTATATAGTTATTTAAAATATGTATAAAATAGATGTTAGTAAACCCTAGACGATTTCACAAATTAATTGTTTTTGTCCGAATCAATGGTGATATTATCCTTAAGAGCCAAGGTATAGATTTTTCTGTCTTCAAGCACTTTGACAATAATATCAGTGTCATCGAAGGCAAAAATCAAAAATGATCAATAACGAGTATAACTGATATTTATTGAAAAATTTTGATCAGAATTTTTTTTTATGATTTGTGTGATGAAAAAAAATTCTGTGAAAGTGAACTTAGCCATCGTATTAGAACTGCATTGAAACTGTAGAAAAGTCGGTGGTCTGCAAGATAATGTAGTCTTATTGTTGTTCAATACATAAATCAGAGACATATAAATCCTTGGACAATATTTTAATAATATTATGACAATTGCCCAGTCATAATAGAAAATAATCGTTTGCGTATATCTTTAGCAACACTTCAATAACATTGATGAATTTTAAGGTATTTGATAAGTAAGTGTGATTCTAAAAAGTACAAAGTGAAGTCGTCCAGACATCGTGAATTGTTATCGATTAATGCGTTATTAATAGAGTGGAAAGGCCTTGTAATTTTGACTCGATACGCTTTAAACGCTATACTAGAGTTATGATAAATACTGAAGATAACTCATTATACTGTGACGGTTATTAAATTGACATTCGCTCATGGAATACCATTTTTAGATGGTTGAGATGTTTTTTAAACTGCAGATACTTGTCTATAATCAAGGACGGTTTGAAGAGTAACTTAGTTCGATATTAGGGACAACAGTTTCAGTTTCAAAGTGTACTATAATCCCTCTCTAAGCTCAACACACGCCTAAACGTTTCTCTAGCTTCGCTATTCTCTCTCGGAAGCGGGTTTCTTCGAGGTCCTTGACATAGTCGATTTCGGTATCTATAACCTCTTCATTCGACACAAATTGCTTTCCGACTAGAAAAATTTTAGGTTTCGGGAACAGATGGAAGTCCGATGGAGTCAAAACAGGCGAACACGGTGGAGGTGGAAGAATTTCAAACTTCAATTAAGTCCATTTTTGTTGAACGACAATACTTGAACGAGTCGGTGCATTGCCATGATGAAACAATACTTTTTTCTTGGCTATTCTAAGACGTTTTTGCGCAGTCGTTTTCTTCAGTTTCTCCAAAAGTGAATCATAGTATTGGTCAGTAATTTTTTTTTCCCTTCTTAAGATAGCCAAGCAAGATAATTCCTTTCGCATTCCAGAAAACTGATGCTATTATCTTTCCATTCGAGTGAACCGTTTTTGTAATATTTGGAGCAGTTTCGCCATTTTCAGTCCACAGTTTTGATTGTATTTTCAATTCTGGTGTGTAATGGCGAAACAATGTTTCATCCATGGTCACAAAACGCTGCATGAAATCCGTCCGATTCTTCTTAAACAGTTTCAAGAGTCTGTTGATGTTCGCATACAAACTATTTTTTTGCTCTGCAGTGAGCAAACGCGGCACTCATCTTGTGGAAAGTTTTTCCATGCGCAATTCATTGAGCTCAGTTGAGATTCCTATGATCTCTGCTATATTGCTCTCTTTCACTTGCGAGTATCATGGACTTTATCGATGATTTCTATCGTGACAGCTGTTCTTGAACCTCCTGAACGTGGTACATTTTCGAAAATCATTTTACAATGTTTAAATTCGTCCATCCGAAAGTCGAATGGTTTCGTAAGAAAGACAAGATTCCCCAGTATAGGAAATATCGTCTTATGGAGTTTTTTCATTGTTTTTCCTTCCAAAAAAACACAACCGAATCACATTTATAATTCCGATTTTTCTATTTTGCAATTTCGAACGAAACGGTTGTATTGAAACAACTATCAAAAGAAGAATTAATAACGAAATAACTTGCAACTTTACATATGTTAATAAAATGGTTGGAGCTATGTGAAATTGTATATAGCTGTCCACTTTTCTCTCAGTGAGTACATAGCCCAAGCTACTCTTCAAATCGCCCTCGTATATATATATATATATATATATATATATATATAATATCGAAACGTATTTTGTATTTATATTGTGTTATAAATAGATTTAGTGTATGTAAAGTCGACGAAGACATTGTGTTTAGAGTGGCACATAAAATGTGTATATATTGTGTTTAATCATGTAGATGTTAAAATACGTTTCAAAGTAATATAACAAGTCAGTAAAAAGACTAAAAATTTAATGCTATATTTACATATATTTGAATAAAATATTAAAAGCTTCTCTTTAGTTTCACTTCGAAGTTTACGTAAGTCAACATTATTTGCTCTTGTTATGAAAATATTTGTCTTTATACTCTCGTAAAATTCACACGCTACAGCTGAATAAATTAAATGAAAGGATAGATTATAAAGAATTTTGAAATAAGTTGGATACGTATACATATATATATATATATATATATACACCACAAACACACGGGACTATAAAATAACATTCAAAAGTAATTCGATTTTTTATATTTTAATGTATAAAATAAATGACTAGACTTTTAGCGCTATAATATCAATAGTTATTACTGTAAATATCAAGATCTAATTAAATATCAAAAACATTGATACTTTGAAAATATTTGATATATTTATTACATAAAATATTCATCATTAGAATTTACTTGAAACTATAAAAAAAGTGTTTATTCAAAAATTAATGCTATAATATAATTATTCGGTATTATAAATATATTTATTAAAACGACAAACAAATTCAATAAATAAAAATAAATTAATGATTATATTTCACTATTTATTCGAAAAATAAACTCAAAATTTCCTACTAATAACCAGACAGCCACTTTCAAATTTTTATAATTTTGACAGAGAGGGATAATAGAAATAAAAAAACAACAATAATTTATGATTAAAGTGTATTGATAGATTGTGTGGAAAAATAATATAAGAAATGATTAGACATATATCTGTACATACAAATAATTCTAATGGATAATTGGGCATTGATTGAGAGCACTTTCTTAATAATATAGTGAGACTTGATTTCGACATATTTACTGTTTACGTAAATATCGAATAGATATTGACAATTTAACATTGACTTGTTTATTAGCATCTTATCTATATATTTTTACATCGTATTAGACTTTATTGTGTTGGATATGTTTTATATTTCTAGTGTATTTTTGTAATACGCACATTCTTATATAAACACACACACATACACATACAAATGTATATACATACACACACAAATATATACACATACACACATATATATATATATATATATATATGTATATACACATATATATATATATATATATATATGTATAAAATTTTTTGGAGATTGATACATTGTAAGTTCTCAAATAAATAGTAGCATGAGGTAAATTTATAAAAAATTAGCAGATTAGCTGAAAGAATTTATGTAATAAATAATATAATAAAATAATATATATTGACGATCATTAGGTCGGTAGAAAAAAATGCAGTTTTTTATATGAATTTGAATATCATAAACCGCAATTATTTTTCTACCGACCTAATAATACGTACATGAACCAAATATAAGCATCAAAACAAGAAACAACAATATAATATCTCTGAGGAGTATGATTCTTCACAGGAGACAATGACAAAAGACTGAAACATTAATAAAGAAGATTATGTAAAATAATAGTGTTATTCAGTGTGTCAATTAGAGTAACAATACAAAATGAACGATTTTAAGTGTCTATTTAAAGAATTCAAGAGATAAAATGGAAACTCCTTGCAAATAATGAAAATTTAGATATCAACAATATTTGCAAAAAATCAGTGATAAAATATAATCATATATGCAAAAAAATTGGAAGATGCAGTTGTAAATTTAAAAATTGAAAACCAATAGGTGAAGAAGACGTATACGGAAGTAATAGACGATCAATTAAGTTAATAACCAAGTAAAGAAAAACTTGTCATTCTACGAAATATGGGAAACAAACGAATCTATATCTGAAAATACTAAATAGACTTGAAATCAAATTAAAGATTAAATTCAAATCAGACGAGATAAGTACCATTCACACGTTAGTTAGGAAAACGACCAAAAATAGATTAATAATGGTGAAATGTTTCATAAAAAAAGCAAATTTCGGGAAAAACTGCAAATATTTCGTATGGTCAAATATTTATGTTAACGAAGACATAATAAAAATAAACAGAGAAAAAAATACAAAAATTAATAAAAGATACTTGAACAAATTCAGAAGTAACGTCAAATTAGTTAACATCGAAGCAGATAAACTATTGATGAATAGAAACATATATATCCCCTACGAAATCTTGGAAATCTAACAATAAATGACGAGGATAAGCAGAAACAGATAGTCGTATCGAAAAAATAAAATAAAAAATAACAACGAGAAGTAACTCAGTAAATAAAATGATAACACAGTTCTTCATGAACATCACATAAAAATTAACACTTATCACTCCAAGTGTGCTTCTCAGGCACCACCGATATCTGGCGTTCTACTCCAATGGCTCGGAGGTAAAAGATTTGCATCAAATTCGGAAATCATCGCTGCTGTAAATGCCTACTTTGAGGAGTTTGACAAACCGTACTATTCGGAAGGGATAAAAAAATGGAAATTCGTTGCACTAAATGCATCGAGCTAAAAGGAGATTACGTTGAAAAAAAAGAATAATTTGTTTGAAAAAATGTTTTTTTGCCAAATACAGGTACTTATCCCTCTACCCTCGTACATACGAACAAAAAAAGTAAAAAAAAACATATGCTACGTACAGAATAAAAAATAAGAAATACGTTTTGCAATTAAAAAAAAAAAAATACAATGTAATTATTTTAAACGTAGTGTATTATTATATATTTCCTAAGAATTTTGTGAATAAAGTTATTTATCTATCTATATAATTTTAATTAATGGAAAAGTGCAGAATTATGATTAACATAAACACTATAAAAACAACATATTTACTCGTTTTCTCTCCATTTGTAATTTTACACACGAGTTGTACAATATTAATATTTTTAATTAAGCTTGTATTCCATGAATAAATTATAAATATATGTTTTTTTAGTGCGAAAAAAGTTAAATAAGTATTAATTGATCAATTAACAAAATCAATATTGTTTTAAAAATGAACAATAAATTACCTGTCCTATTAATCTGTTTAAATTCGTGTACGTGGGACGTGGTCTGTTCAAATTTCTTGCACATATGTCATAACATGCTTCGTTGTCAATAACGAACGCGACATCTTCGTAATCAATACATCCGTGTGTTGTCAATACAGCGTTGTACGGTTCTACAATGACTGGCGATATCTATTGTGTAAAAGATTAATTTTATTTTTAATGAAAATTCTCAAAAAATATCTAAATGCTTTGTTTTTTTAATAAATAATAATAATTCATTTTGAAATACAATCTAGACATCTGTCTCTTAAAATTTGAAAAGTAATTTCTACAAACAATTTTCAAGAAACTATAGAGCAAAAGCAGCAAATGCAGAAATTTAATAATATTTATAAAAAAGACCTCTAAGAAGTGGTATAACAAAATTGATTAAACGATTGATTCGATGTCCTATCGAATATAAATACACAGATTATCTTTTAAGACGGATAAAAGTATAAGATTTATATTTTTTGTGTATTTACTTTTATCTATATAGCAGATTAAACGTTAGTATATCTAATAACACCCTCATTCGCGATATTGCTTCATGATTTTTATACTTAAAAGATGAGTTAAAAATTAAGGAATTATTGTATCTGATTATTCAACTTCTTATTTTCACCAAAATTTTAAGCACACGTTTGCGTTACGTTTAAAAACATGTTTGTATTCAATCATTGTTGTGAAAAGTATGATATAGTGGGGTCGTTTGACAAGTTTGATAAATTTTTATGAAATGACGCCACCCTTCATTTAGTAACGTCACGGCTGTTAAGTGTCACTTTTCAAACTATCATAGGCGAAATTTTAGCCAGAACCGGCGCGTTGTTCACATTCTACAGATGTTTGAAGCATGCGTTGTAGCGCCATCCCACAAATCAACCGTTACAATGGCAAAACTGCACGAATTAGGCTTCGAATTGATTCCCCATCCACACTATTCTTCGAAATTGGCCCCCTTCGACTTTTCCTTTTCCCAAACTTGAAAATTTTGCTCGGTGGGAAGAAGTTCTCACCGTCAATGGATATTTTTCATACTCGCTGGACCAAGTGTATAGTTTTCAGTGGAGACTATGTTAAGAAATAAAATTGATTTTTTCCAAAAACGGTGCTTAACTTGCTTTTTTCTCATACTTATCAAACGACTCTCGTACTTAAAAAAATAACCAACAAGAGTTCTTTTTAGAGAATTCAAGGTGGACTTTCAAACTAATTAATGTAATAATATATTTTGCAGCTCATTGAAATCTTATCTACAATCAGTTTATTAGGTGTACAAGTTAATTCGGTCCCTTTTTTATAGAAAATGAATGTTAATGGAAAAATGGAATATATTTCAATCCACCAACCATCCCCCATTATTTTGTACAACTTTTCTCCATTTGTCGTGTAACTGATAAATCACTTATTGAAAAATAGCGGTTTTTAATCAATGAAGTCGTTATTTCTTCCACTGTTTTAGAATTTTTACTTGTTTAATGCATTACGACACCTTTCCCCAAAGTTGAAAAAAATATTCCCGGGGCTTCGGCAGAAGTTTTTTCAGCTGGACTACGAAAAGTATGTAAAGCCTAATATGCGGCTTTTCTGCTTTCGTGTCCACTACTGTTTAGTGAGGTTTTGCCAATTGCCTAGCCAAGATATATTATATTTTTAAATGTTTAGATTGGGAGTTCGAAATTCTAAAACGAGGAGAAAATATTTTAATTTAAAACAGAATTATGAGCGATTCAATTTAAACGGACAGAATTATTTTTTAGATATAAAAAAGGATAATTTTTAAATAACATTTTGATATATAATCGCTAATGTGTCAATAACTGACATAAAATATGAATATAATCTTATTATAGCTACTAATATCAATAATAATTAAAATGAAGTTATACGTGGGTTGTTTGATAAGTTCTGCAAAAAAGCAAGTTAAACACCGTTTTTTGGAAAAAATCGATTTCTTCATTCCCAATAAAGTCTCCACTGAAGGCTAAACACTTGGTCTAGCAAGTCTGTAAAATACACATTGACGGCGGTGATGACATCTTCATTCATTGAGAATTTCTTCCTACCGAGGAAAATTTTCAAGTTTGGAAAGAGGAAGGAGTCGCACGGGGCCAATTCTGAAGAATAGCGTGGATGTGGAATCAATTTGAAGTCTAATTCGTGCAATTTTGCTATTGTGACGTTACATTTGTGGAACAGCGCGTTGTTCTGTTTAAAGAGCACTATTTTGTTCGCCAGTCTAGGTCGTTTGTGTTTCAGCTGTTCATTCAAATGATCCAATAATGTTGCATAATACATCCTGTTATTGTTTTTATCTTCGTTAAGTAGTCTATCAGAATGATTCCATGGGAATTCCGAAAAACAGTGGCCATTACCTTCCTAGTCGACAAAAGAGTCTTCGCCTTCTTCGGTGCATTTTTGTCAGTCGTTGCCACTGCTTTGACTGCTGCTTTGGCTCAGTTGTGTAGTTCAGTAACGTTAGTTAGTTGTGTAACTCAGTGACGAATCGACGCAAAATGCTTGCTCATTTTTTTTCAATTTTTGTGGCAACTGCTACCATGATTGCTTCAAACACCTGTAAAACGTGAACAACATGTCGCTTCTGGCTGAAATATTGCCTATGCTAGTTTGAAAACTGACACTTGATAGCCGTGACCTTACCAAATGAATGGTAGCGCCACATCATAGAAATTTACCGAATTTATCAAACGACCCACTCATATTGGCATCATAACATTTTTGATTTGTGAAATTGAAAATTATTCATTATCAGTCATATTTAGTAATCTTGTATTCTTTTATTTGTTAATTTTAAGTTCGAAATTTCAAATAAAAGTGTATTCCAAAAATAAATAAACAATATTGCTTTATTATGCTATTTCGGATAATAAACGCTTATCGTTTCGTTTCGTATTTGAACATTGAATTTATTTTATATTTTTTGAGTATATTTACTAAGTCAATTGTTAATGAAAAATATATGAAAATTATTGAAATCTATTTCCCATAATTGAAAATAATTGAATAAATGCCTCTTGAAATTAAAACGTTTAAAAATTATTATAATTGTAAGCCTTAAAATATTTTAATACATTTGCTGAAAGAAAAATAATTGATTATTTAGAAAACATACAAAATAAAAAAAGTTTAAATGAAAAACTTGCAGTTGAAAAAAATACAATTTATTTAAGATTGACGGCAATAAAAGTTTTATCCACGCATTGGAACTCTTTATTTATTGTTCTTTATGTTATTTTTGCTATAAATTATGAGAAATAACACTTTTTAAATATTTTTTTCCTTTTTATTTTTGTATTTATAAATATTTTCAACTTACAAGATTTTTCATGTATGATGATACAATTTTATATCATTTTTGTGTATACAAACTATTAAATCTTTCAGATCATTCAGTTATTTATTAGAAAATATATTAAAAATAATATATACATATATATATATATATATATATATATATATATATTCCGTAAAATTTCAAAAAATGGGCACAATATTCAACTAAAAATTGAACAAAAAACGTATAGATTTTGTTTTAAATTATTACTAACGATGACTGAAGTTACATGAAAAATTATGATATTGGTATCATAACTGCAATGAAATGTGCAACTTTATAAAACGTTGCAATATAACTGTGAGAGTCATTATATAAATATAATGACATATATATATATATATATATATATATATATATATATATACATATATATATATATATATATATATATATATTACGATATTGAAGTAATATATACGATACGAGCAAAGCGAGTTTGGGAAGCAAGCAAAGCAAGCTGGGGCGGAGCCCCCCGCGGTCAGCTAGCATAACGACTAGTGGGAGAGCTCCCTAGTTCATAAAAAATATAAAATATACCCTTGGAGACGGATAAACACCAAAGTCTAATTTACAAATTTTTCCATAATCTGCGTGTAGTCTTTCCAGTAATAGCGTTGTAAATCCTGAACCAGTACCGCCACCAAATGAACGGAAAATGATGAATCCTTGCAGTGATTCACACGTGTCTGCCACTTTTCTTATTCTGTCTAATACAAGTTCGATTAACTCAGATCCTATTGAGTAATAACCACGGGCGAAATTATTGGCAGCATCTTCTTTGCCAGTTATTAGTTGTTCTGGATGAAAGAGATTTCTGTACGTTCCTGTTCGGATTTCATCTGTAATTTTTTATACATATATATATATATATATATATATATATATATATGTTTATATATATATATATATATATATATATATATATATATATATATATATATGTATATATATATATATGTATAGAAAGAGATAGAGAGATAGGTATATATAGAAATTTATTTTAAACATATAAAACTAATCAAGAGTAAAAAACTTTAATTTTTTTAATATTTTGTATTTGTCTCAGCCGTACATTGAATAAAGGCTTGTTTTAGATCATTTAGGTATTAACTGCAACAGTGAGCTATCAACAAACCACTCTTTAATATGCGACTAACCAACTCATGCTTATTGAGACAAAATATCAAGAATACAGTTTTTAAGTCAATGGTAAAGCATTCTACAATAGCGATTATAAATATTCTACCTCCAAAAATATCAACAGGTAAATAATATCTGAAAAATCGTGTATTCTATACTGATGACAAAAATTACTATTTTATTGTAATACTCGTATATATAATTCTATTGAAACAACTTATTTTTTTAGAGAAGTCTATATTGAAACGTGTTAAGGTTGTTCAATATTACTCCGATGTCTTTATTTGTACTTGTATTGGGCCCGTGTGCTTGATGTCCATGAAAGCAGAATGTTTTTAATTTAGTTGGTACAGTTGAGCCTCATACGAATGATCACGTGTTAAGTTGTATTACGAGATTTATATATTAAAAACGTTTTCTTTAATTCATTACTTGATGACTTTCCCTGAGAAAATATTTGAAACTTTCATAATGATGATACGACAAACCTCTGACCAACCGACGACCTGGACATCGTGGTTCATATTCTTCTTATCTTTCCTCTTCCTTACCCTTTTTTCTTCTTTTCACTCTTTTGGGGGGTGGGGATTTTCATCTTGGCATCTGTGTTTTTTGCAATTTTTCCCAGATTGTGACTGCATCTGATGCGTAACATCCCTGTTTTCGATAACAAGACGTTCGTTTTATTTGCGGACGTATACTGGTCTTCGGGTCTTCCATGGGTCTCGGCACGGTAACGACGTTCAGGGTTTATCTATTCTCCTCTAAACTCTCAGGACAAGCACGTGCGCAAATCAGTCACACAAAAAATCTTTAATTCACTAGTGTTTTATTTACGCACAACACCATTATCGTCAACAAAACGGTCAAACATTTTTTCCAAATTAATGAAAGTTGATAAAATAGGACGAATATTATCAAGGAATCATTCACGATAAACATTAGAATGATAAATATATTTGTAATGTACGAGTTTTAGAAAATAATTTATTAACCCGTAGTTCGATTTAAAAGTTTGTACAGTGCATTGCTTATTTTTCAAAGACTTTTGATATAATATAAATTTTATAGGCCAGTTTAAAGAAGGGTTATTTCGTTTGGATTTTTATCCTGATTGTGTTTTAAACCTATTTCATATTTAATAACAAATGAAAATGGGTTCAAATCGATCACTATTTATGGAATTAAAATATATCATACACAAATATTTTA
>CM068321.1:4710927-4713427 GCA_034766995.1 Acanthacorydalis orientalis | reverse complement strand
CTTCACGCTGTAAATTGCCATGTATAAATCAGATATACATATCATATAAATATATATATATATATATATGCTGGTAGGAAAAAAATTGAAAAAGTTCTTGCTGATATATTCATATCGTGTATAGAAAAAAGAACTATCCCAGATGAAAGGAACGAAGTCATTGTAATTCTTCTACGCAAGAAAGGAGATAAAGAGGACTTGAAAAAAACTGGTGGCTAATTAGTCTACTATCCACAATATATAAGATCTTTATAAAAATAATTTCAAAACGTCTACAAACACAGCTAGGTTTCGCTCAACCAAGGGAACAAGCAGGATTTCGAAGCGGATTTAGTACAATAGATCACATGCAGGTGGAGTGGGAAGTAATTAGTCGGTTAAATGAATACCAAATATCAGTATGTCTTAGATTTATAGACTATGAAAAGTCTTTCGACTCCATTACCACATCATTGGTTATATCTGCATTGAAGAACCATGGTATAGAGGACATACGAGATATACATAGACTCGTATACATAGAGTTACTAGATAACATATACAAAAATGCAATCTTGATGATGAAACTACAGGAAATAACAAAAAAGATAAAAATCGAGAAAGGTATGAGACAGGGAGATGTAATTTCGTCAAAATTATTTACTATAGCCTTAGAGAAGTATTCAAACCGCTCGACTGGGAGGATAAAGGAATCGAAATAAAAGGTGAAAGATTAACTCAACTCCGGTTTGATGACGATATCGTTATCTTTTAAAGTATTCCAGAAAAAATACAAAAGAGAATAGAAGAATTAGTGGATGCTTGTCAAAGAATTGTCATAAACATGAACCAGGCATAAACAAAAGTATTTTCAATACCTTTGTCTGTCTGAAGAAAATTATGGCAATAGAAATAAAAGAATTACGAAGTATGTCTATTTAAGCCAACTTATCAAAAAAATATGGGTCATTCATTGAAGAAGTAAACAAGAGAATAAAAATGGGTTGGATCTCATTTGAACGATACGCCTCGATATTTCAATCAACAACCCCACTCTGTTTGAAGAAAAAATTTATTTGATCAATGTATAACACCAGTTCTTACCTGGGGCAGTGAAACATTGATTTTTATGCCAAAATCATTCAAAGAATCCAAATAACACAGAGAAGTATGTAAAGATGCATGCTAGGAATAACAAGAAGGAATAGGAAAAGAATAGGTTGGATGCGAAAACAGAGAGAAGTCATAGATGTAATAAGAAATCTGAAATAGAAATGGGCGGGACATGTTTCAAGAAGAGAAAACAACCGATGGCCAACAGAAATTATTAACTGGGAATTAAGGAATATGAAAAGATCAAAAAAGAGACTAGTGAACAGGTAGGATAAGGAAAATAATAATATTATCGGAAGTCAGTGGAAAACGGAGACATTCAATTGTACAAAATAGAAAATCATGGAAAAGGGCCTTTATTCAGTAGTAGATTGACAGAGGCTGCTGCTATTGCTAAATTATATATATATATATATATATATATATATATATATATATATATATATATATATATATATATATATATATATATATATATATATATATATATATATATATATATATATATATATATATATATATATATTAGTTTGGTACAAAAATAATTGCGGTTTATGACCTTTAAATTTTAAGTGGTTTAAGTGTTTTCATTGATGAGAATTGTTGGATAACTAACGCATAACGTTTGTGCAAGCTCTCTAATTGTTTTTCGTGGTTCTGAGTCAACTAACGTTCTAAGTGCGCCACAGGCAGCTTGCATTCCTGAACAGTACTCACTTCAAAAGTATTGTTTAGTTTAAAAGCAGTTTCTGATGCTTTACCGCCCGTTATGAACTCTTACAAAAAAAATGTTCTTATTTGCTTCTTTTCCATCTTTAAATCAATAGCAAAATTTGAAGCAAAATTAATAATAATAAGGATGGGCAGTTCTATCGCAAGTAACATATTCCCCAAACTTGGTACTTTCAGATGCTTATTTATTTCAGTCTCGATGCAGAATTATTTTGGTGATTGATTTGTACTCAATATATTACGAAAATAACGCGAAAACTTACCAAAAGAAGACTATTTTTTTTACAAACAAATAATGTAATTATTTGTATACATGATTCTGATTAAAAAAATATTTAAAGAATATTTTTAATATAAATTAAATGATAGTACACAGTAATTTTAGAGAAAAAAATTACTGAAGAATATGTAGAACAAACTATGTACATGTATACTTTTACATGATATTTGAATAAGATTTTTATCAGAATACATTTCTTTACGTTTTTTTTTTAGTAATTGAATATATTTTGCATATAATTACCATACTATAACCACATTTTTCTTAAATTGTCGTCAAAACTTGGAATAATTACAATGGATTTGGAATATAACTTATGTGTTTTTACTTCTTCATGTTGAACTTTTTAAATAATTTGTAGATCAAAATATAGAGTATTTGTTAATTTAAAACTGT